>JARVJN010000752.1:16119876-16135795 GCA_031763805.1 Argolebias nigripinnis | reverse complement strand
CGTTGCTGAGATGATTTTCTTTTTAACATAATCCATGGCTTTATTGGCATCCAAGAACTCCTTCTCCTCCTCTCCATAAGTGATGCGGAACCGTGCAGGAAAAAGCAGGCCGTAGCGAACATCTCGTCGGTCACGAAGAAGCCTCCTCACCTCTGTAAACGCCGCCCGGGCCTTGGCCACAGCTGCTGTGTAGTCTGATGTGATGAAGATCGGTGCCTCTTTGAAGCGAAGAGGGCCGCGGCTCCGGGCCCGATGTAATATTTCCACACATTCTTGATAATAGTGCAGCTTAGCGACAATGACCCGCGGCTTACCGCCTGACTTGATTCCACCTCCAGTGCGATGTGATCGGTCGATTAGTGGCACTTTATCCAGCTGTAGCACCTCCATTAGCATGTTAGCCACCGCTGTGGTGGAGCTGGATTCTGGCGTCTCGGGAACTCCAATAATCCGCACGTTGCATCTCTTCATTTGCCCTTCCATATCATCACATTTCTTTTTAAGCCCGTTCACTTCTTCTTTCAGTTCCATTACGGTGGTGCGTAGAGTAACTACTTCATCGGACCAGGTTGATAGACCGTCTTCTACCTCTTTGACGCTCTGTTTGACTTGGTCCACGTCAGCACGAAGTAGCGTTGTGCCGTTAGCCACCTCCGCTCTCACCGCTTGTAGCTCTCCTTTAATAAATGTGAATTCTTCAGCCAATGCCTCTTTTATTTCAGATTTAATCACAGCTGAGATATCAGATTTTATAGAGGCAAGGATGTCAGACTTCAAGGAGGCTGCGTCCGCCTCACGGTAGGAAGGGGACGGAGGAGCTGAGCTCCCGGCTTTAGCTGTAGTCTGCTCCGAGGCTGTGTCGGGCCTGGCAGCCGCCGAGCTAGCTTTGTTTTTCCTCAGGTTTGTTGCCATTCTTCTACTCTTCCAGACTAGAGTCACTCAGGTGTCGAGTCCAAAACAGGCCAAATGCTCAAAATAGTACGGAGTTTTAAGGGAAAACCTAATACAGAAAGATTAGTGCGGGAGCCCACGCAAAGCACGTCCTACTCCTCCTCCGCCATCTTGGAACCCCGGGTCACCCACTATTTTACTGGGGCCTGCTATAGCCCAACTTGTTGCGACCAGCTGGGATCATAACATTAATGGTAATGAGAACTGAACCCTAGGTTAATAACTTAAAGAGTATATTTTTCCTGCCAAAATTGGTTTGTGTAAAGTGCATGCTTTGATGTTCCATATGTGTATATGTCATAGGCACACAATGCACATCTGATTAGTCACTCTGTACTTTTCACCTGTAAAAATGGATATAATGGTGTTCCTTGATAATCACCATGAATAAAAATATGAATATATCATGTCATTTCACCTTCCAGGCTTCACGGTGTCTGCTTCAATTAGAATAGAGTTGTATAGACATTTGGTGAATACTCCCTAAGACTCTGACAGTGGAAAGAAAAGACCATCGCACAGAGTGTCACTGCAGGTGCACTTAGTTGATCCTGATGACGGGGCCCAGATTAAAATGCTCCAAGACAGCATGACAGAGATTCAAAGCAGAAACGTAGCAGAAGAAAGACACAGTTTTGTTGAAAGAACATCTCTAATTAACGAAGAGGGAAAATGGCTTGGCATGGCCTTCTGACAAAATGTTCCTGGGTTCCACATAAATGACATCCATAAACAATACAAGAAAGGAAGCCTGTCAGTGAGCTACACAGCTTTACAGCATGCTTTGATACTCACTTCCCTGTGCCCTCCTCTCACACTGTATCAAAGCTGTCACAGGCAAATATGATAAAAATTAAGAAGTGTTGTTTAGATCTTGTCACATGTCTGCATGTGGTGGAAAGACTTTTGGATCAGTGCTACTCCTGGAAACAAATAAGCCAATAAATGGTGCCAATATTCTTCATTTGATACCGACTACACCCACGACTAAATAAAGTCCCAAGTCTTGTTAGTCATATTAACAACATGACTGTCTTTGAAAATATATAATCTTAAACAGCAACGCTGAGTGTTTTACATGGATACAATTTAAAGATGCAACCTTTGATGAAACAGAAAAGTGCAACAAAAAAGGCTGATTTATTTATTTTTTTGTATACAGTAATGGGCTCAGTGCCAAATAAATAAAACCGGCTTAATAGCTGTGTTTAATGAACACCACCACAAAGTTACTCTAATTATGAACTAAAACAATATATAGATGTTCTGTATTCTGTTTGTGGAACAAGACAATTAGTAAATTAGCATTCTATAAATGTTGAAAGCTTTAGTTTGGTTTTCTTTTTTTTTATTTGTTGTAGTTTTGTTTTAAAAAATAAAAAATAACATAAGCTTAATGAACTGCAGTACATTCATTTTGAACAGTAAAATTATTGCAGAGAGAGAACAAACACATTCTAAACCTGCATGATTGTGAACAACAAATAATAACACATGAAAATGTAAACTTTCATTTTTATGCAGTACTTTCACATTCTTTGCAGAACACTGTTCTTCAATCCTGCACAGATTAGAAGGCAGGGAGAATCAATCTTCTCTACACCACAATGTACACTTGTGAAGCTTAAAATAAATTATTTTCACACAGTCTAAGTCAGAGAGGTGATGATTCAACTCTGCTGTAATTTCTGTAGCTGCAGCTTCTTGTTCATGTTAAACTGAGTTGCATCATCATTTAGTTGTGACACTATTCAAAGTAGCCCCACTGTCACTGATAAATGTTACTACAGTAAAGAAATCACATGCATATGTATTTTTAAATCATTTACATAAAGTAGTAAATACTGATATAAACAGAGTCATCGTTGTTTTTTATAATTAGCTGATAATTTTAAAAGCTGTAATATTTATGAATGGATTGCATAGATGAGCAAGAGTCTTTGTCCAGGCTAGGCTAATGGCTAACAAATGGGGAACCTATTTTTTATGTTTGTTTTTCGGGGTTAGAGCTCATTCTCAAACTAAACCAATGTGAAAGCTACATTAGCTAATGCTAAATATCTGCACTTTTGCACAGCACCCATGTTTATTTTGTTGCTGTTTTATTTACAGCACGCCTGTTAGTACACGTATGCATGCTTGCTAAGCAGAAACACGCTAAAATACACTGGGCAGATGCTTAAGTTTAATAGTTAACACTTCATGCTTTCAATCCCATTATGTAATAAAAAACAGTTGCTTCATAAGACTGAAAAACAATACAGAACAAACACTCATTCTGCTAGCTGTTGATGTAACCTGAACAAATGTCTGCCCTTTTCATATTTTACACAGAAAAGTGTGATTTATAAAGCTGCAATTGCTTCAACTAAAACCTGCTTTCAAAAAAAAAAAATACATTTAAATATCCCTTTTATAATAACCGAACCATTTCTTGACATGATTTGTATTTATTTACCTCACACTCATTTGGTGATCTGTGCCAGCATCCAAATGTTCTGTCACAGAAATGCATGAAACCTTCAAGTTCATCTTAATGCTGCATTACATGGAGCAACAAAATGTCCTAAAATTACATGTTGGGACCAAAGAAAGCTATGTTTTGCTCTTCTTGGTTGCCAGGGTGATGTGCCATACTCCTGATGTTTGTGACAACATCACTAGCAATGAGAAAAGGTCAAACATTTCACTTGGCCTTCATTCACACACACAAACACACACAAAAAGCTCAAATCAAGTGGGATTATTATTTTTTAAGTTGTCTGGCTTCCCAGAGCTGTAACAGTGTTCCACCCACAAGGATAATGTAATGGTAAAAATAAATAAATAAATAAATAAATAAATAAATAAAAGTTAAGAAAAGCAAGTCTAAAGAAAAGTAACACATGTGCCACTCAACCACTTGTATTCTCTGCCTCTAAACATGAACTTATGGCTTTTATTGGCAGGTGTTTTTTTTTTCTCCACATTTTGTATTTCAAACATAACATATAAGTTCATATTTTATTTTACAGTGTATGTCAAATATGTTTAACACATCAACTGCCATTATAACACAATTCACAGTTTATTGCATGCACAGTATACTGTGAGATCAGTCCTGAGCACATTGTATATCCAATGATTCAGTTAGTTTGTGTGACATCTTGTTACATCACATGAGCTTTTTTGTGACAGTAAGGAGTGCAAGGAAGGTCTAAAATGCCTATAATGCTGTCATTTCTCAACATAACATGTCCCTAGTCTAAAACTCCAACATGAAGTTTTGCCCAAGTTAAACTTCCAAAAATAACAGAAGAAAAAAAATGAATTGAATTGTTGCCATTCACTGATCTTTATAAATCCAGTTTTAGATTGTTGCCTTTTTTAACAAAGAATGTGCTGTCCTTATTAAGATTGCTGTTGTTGATGGTTGCTCATTTTGTCTGTGAAATGTGACACCATGTAATAAGCCATGTGGTGTGTTGAAAAGCCTGCTTCACAAAATAATAAAAGGAACAGACCTTTTCCATGCTTTGATCAATGGCGAACATTTCATTTTCAACCATTTGTTCCACTTCATTTAAGATGGGAAGGCTTTGACAGACGCTGGTTTAAAAGGATACAAAATCTCCACGAGTCATCTTCTTAAGATCTAAATATTGACAATGATAATAAAATAACATCCTTGTGGAAAATCTTTGTAACTGATGGGGGCATAGAATACTGTGCTTTTATTATAAGACATTTTAGTCAAAATTGTATTGAGCTGAGCTTATTGCTAACAACACACAAATAACATTTCTAGTCCAAAGCTCAACTTTGGCCTTTCTATGTGGAGTTTACATTTTCTCTGTGAGCATGTGTTTTTTTTTTTTCTTCTTTTCTTTCTTTCTGCTTATTCCACAAAAAATGCACATTGGGTGATTCTAATCTGACCCGAATAGCAATGTTCTCTGCAATCTTAGTAACAGAGAGATAAAATAAATAAATAGAGCATAGCATAGGGTGATAAACTTCATTCAGAGGGATTAAATGTTTGTAGTTTTTGCTGTGTATTTTACTTCCTCACATTTTGTACACAGAAAAGTAAATCTGTACAGCCATTTTTTTTTTCAAAAGAAAATGTGTTTAAATCAAAGAGTGTGCAAATAGACATACAGTACAGTAGTTATTCACTTTTTATGGTTCATTTATCATGGACTTGATCCATCGTAGTTTTTCAAAAATAAGATCTGCATGATTGGCATGGATTTTTTTTTCTTGAAAATGCATTATTTTAAATTGTTTAGCACCTCCTGCAACTCTGTGCAGCCGACACTGCATGATTAGCTTCCTCCTGCAGCTAATCAGCTGATCTCCGTGTAGAGTGGAGAAGTGGGCGTGGCCGAGAGCGCTTGCAGGTGGCAAACAACAGCTGAGGCTGGGAGCTGCAATCATGACATTATGTGCTCTTTTAGAGCATTTAGTGTAGAAACATTGTTTAGAATATTGCGTGTGGAAAGGGTTTAAAACACACACACACACACACACACATATATATATATATATATATATATATATATATATATATTGTCTACACATGCTGCACCTTGAGAACTGCCTTCATCATAAATAAATAAATACATAAATAAATAAATAAATAAATAAATAAATAAATAAATAAAAAAAATAAAAATTTCAAAGGCTACAAGAAGAGGCATCTTTGTTTTGTGTTAGCCATTAGCTAAAATACCTAAATATTTTACATACTTATAACTCTGAACCCCAAATGTTTTGATGCAGGTCACAACAAATCTGCAGACTTGCTCTACCGGTGTGAGATACTAGCAAAAATCTAATCTCTGAAGCATTTTGACACATATTGGTTGGCGCTCACATTTTAAACTGATGTGAAAATAGATTTAAGCATCACAACAGAAGCGTAAAAATCAAGCCTAAATATTTCTGACAGTTGAAATGGTGTATGCGTTATATATCTGGTACCTAAACTATAGTAGTGAACAAATGCCAAGAATACTCCAGTTACAGCAGTGGATAATGTAACAATTCAAATTTGTAGGTTTATATTCCCTGGAGTGAAATAATAGCATTTACTTCTTTGGGGATGAATCTTGTACCTGTGGTGCCTCAATTTCATTTAGCTGCTAGAAAGAATAGAAGAGTAAGCCAAGGAGGGGAGATCCAGTGGGAGTGAAGAATATGGGCCTTTCTTGGTAATAGGTGGGTCAAAACCTTATAATAAATCAACTAGACAGAGATACAATTGAAATCCTGCAAATTTCAACTATGGAATATTATTTCTAATATTGTAAAATGAATCTTGATCCAATGCTCTGGTGCACATAAGGACTGAGGGAGGTGGGATATTAGTGTTTTCTTCTGCTTGTTTTATTTATTACCACCTTAACACTGGTGCATGCTCTATTTCTAATGATAAATTTAAAAGTGTATGCAACGAAATGAAGTGTTTTGAATTTGTACTAAATAACCAACACAGAAGCCATGCAGTTTTATAATAAAAGTTGTACATGTTGACAATCATTTTAGGTTCCCCTCACACTAAATCACGACCCCATGGTGACAAAGCATGTGCATGGTGTTTGTGAAGTTTTCAGGAAAATAGTAGGAATGCAGTTGCCTCTGCGTAACACATTGTAGAATGTGTAAAGCTGATGGGTAAGATCATGCACTGGAATTTAGCAGTGTGTTTGTGGTTGTGTACCATTGTAATGGCAGTGTGTCAAGGTCCTGGGCAAAGACTGGTGGCAACAAATTTATGAAACAGAGTGGGTGGGAACTGGTGGGGCTTGGTCATTGGTAATTTGAAGCAGCACTGATCATGGTGGCTGCCTAGGCTACATATGTGATTGTGATAAGATCATGGAAGCAACCTGATGCAGACATGATCTTTGTAGTACGGTGTGATCTATTATGCATCTACAGCTTGAAACAGTCACAAAAAGTCACGACAAGGCAGGGTGTGAGTGCAGGAGAGTGTTTCAGGGAAGCAGAAAGAGCATATATTTTCCATTTTTTGTGACTATTAAAAGAGCACGACTGCCATTACATTGAAGGACCTTTTCCAAGTTTTCTACAATCCAGTCATGTTTTATTAATGGAATTCTGTGTGAAGGAGGCTTTAGACCTAATGGTATTGTTCTGTATGTATCGAAAACATTGTGATCAGTCAAAAATAGACAGCTGATAACCAGTTATGTGCAGTGTGCTTTGTGACAGGTGAGGCACTGACTGTCTGGAATCGATGTTTGCATATACAGTATAAACCCAAAATAGAAGCGTGCATTTCAATTTAGCCTTTTTCCCCCTTCCTCTCTCTAATACATTCTGTTTCAACTGAAAATCTAGTTTATAAAAATCCTTTAGTTTTGAAATATGATCTTCCATTTTGTCTAAACAAATTTAAATGAGTGTACCGTTTGCTTCACCCCTGCCCCATCTGCGTAACAGAAGAATGTGCAGTGACTATTGCACCAGCTCTATTGTCCCTATGGGGCAGCACTGCCCCCTATTGTTGCGGCATGGTACTTTCTGCCTCACCCCTGTGTATTTTCACCGTGAATTTATGACAGATTAGAAAGTAGAAATATGTCACACACATATATGCAATATATTAGAACATCTGCATGTGTATCACATGTGTAATCAAATATCTATATTGGCGTCAATATAAAGAGAGACAGCAATGGGCATGATCCAAAGGCCTACTTCATATTGTATATGACAGAACACCCCTAGAAGTGAACCACAGCACTACACTGCTTCACCCAGCGCATTTCATCCATGTTTGAACAGACAATGTGTAAATTCCGCAATTTTGACCATTGAAGTGTTGAAATAAATCAGAAAACAATTTTATAGAACAGTCAAGTGGTCAAATTTTTTTTTTCTTTCCGTGTTAGTATTTTACTTGTCATGATCACAGGTGCGGCACTGCCTCACCTGCCTCCCCTGATTGCACGTCACTGCTGCTAACTTGTCACTAGTTGTTTTTACATTATTTTAAATATATTATGCCATTTCTTTTTGTTTCTTGTTTTTCCTTAACCTAATTTTCGGTGGTGTTCAAAGTATATTAACCATACTATTGTAATAAATTTAAAATTTCTCAACCTCATTTTTAACTGTTCTGTTAAATCGATTTTGGAAAAGTGCAACCACTTCAGTCTCTGCATTCATCACTTTGGATTCCTCTCAGAAGAGCTGAAAGAGGTGGTATGTAATGGAAATAGATGTCTGGAACAAGCAGAAGAGGATGGATGGATGGATGGATGGATGGATGTTAAGTCTGCATCAACAGACTACAAGATCAACATTTAATATTAAATTCTACAAATATTTTCAAGATCAAAATTTAGTTTGTGGAGATAAACACCTAAAGATTTCTTGAAAGACATTCATTTTTATGTCACCTTTGTATTTAGCTCGGTTTCTGTAGAAATTATCTAACTGCAGTGGACATCCTTATCAAATAACCCAACAATGAAAGCATTCTTTTATATTTCAAGTGTTGGGATTTCATGCGTAATCAGTAAAATTATTCCTCACACTTAAGATCTGTCCTCAATATTAAGATAAAAGCATCTTAGTTACGTCTACTCTTAATGAGAGCATATCTTAAAAAAGGATTTAATTGCATTCGATTGCTGCCATAGCAGCTTTGTTAGTGCTCTTTGTAATTGTGCTGAGGTAATGAAATGAAAATTTATCTAATCAAAAACAATCTCCTAATTCGCTTTAATCTCATGAATTTGATGGGACATGGAGCCGGAAGCAAATACTTGGGTGAGTGACACCAGCTTGTGTTTGAATCTAATTAACTGTGTAATGTGAGACGCCGCACTGATGATGAACTAGTCTGACTGTGTGCGCTGGGACTGAATGGGAATTATTATGATCCCCTTTAACAAATAACAGAGTGAAAAAGTGGAGTTGTAAGTTACATTGATGTAGAATAATATGACATTTTACAATATTTTGAATGTCTTACAAATAAAATAAACATAGGTATATAATAGAAGAGAAAACTTTAAATGATCTAAAGTCTTGTGCAGCTTTGAGGATTCATTTTCTTTTTTAATTACATGATTCTAAATGTTATGCATACAAATGATGAAAAATACCACTTGTATCCACATAATTTACAAATAATTACTCCAGATGAAACTACATAATGATTTTTTTTAATTATTATTATTTGTAAATATAAATAAAGAAAGGCACTGGTTTCCCCTGACAAAAATCACTGATCCCTTGTTTACTTTATCTAATAGACATGCTGGTATCAGACTTCTTTTCACAAAATGCCAAAATAAAATACAATAAAAATAATCTGAATGTTGTTTTGACAGTGGGATAAATGGAAAGTCATTTGAACTGTCAACTTGTCGGGAGAACCGCCACACAAACTGTAAAATAAACTACTGAGGCTAAAAAAATTCTTTTGGGTAGATTACACCACTTTAGAGTCATCTGACAAGAAAAAAGTTAAAACAAATAAAATGCTGCTAAATAAATCTTATACAGCGGCAAGGTGGCACAGTTGGTAGAGCTGCTTCCACTCAGCAAGAAGGTCAATGAATTGAGTTTTGGTCGGAGAACTTTCTGGATGGAGTTTGTATGTTCTCTCCGTGCATGCATGGGTTTTCTCCGGGCGCTGCAGTTTCCTCCTGTGGCCCAAAAACATGCATATTAGGCTGATTGGTAACACTAAATTGTCTCTAGGTGTGAGTGTGAGAGATAATCGTTGTCTCGTTCGTCTCTCTGTGTCCCTATGATGGAATGGAGACCTGTCCAGGGTGTCCCCCACCTTTCACACAGTAACTGCAGATAAAAAAAATGATGAATGGATGAATAAATCTTGTTAATAGTTTAAACTATTTGAATAAATAAAGTTCCTAAAATCCCAATTTATTAGAATAATTTCCACAGTTCCTTTCAAAACTACAGGTTTAAAAAAAATGATAACTCTCCCCGGCATGGCAACTAAAAGTAGGCATACTGTCATAGCATCTTTATTTAATCTATAAAATATTAAGTTCTTTCTAAGTTTTAATGTGCTGCACAGAGGTTTAAATGTTCAATAACTCATAAGTCATTATATGTGAGATATCAGGGATAAGGGTGACAGGCATCAAATATTTAATAATTACTAAAACTAGAAAATAATAAAGGTTTACATACATGCAACAGAAGAAAGAGATATGCTTGTGTTTTTTGTTTGTTTGTTTGTTTTTTTGTTTTGTTTGTTTGTTCTGTGGCCATTTCTAAACAATAAACCTTTTGCAAGAATACTCTCCTGTGCAATCAAACATATTCTGACTGGTAGATAGCACGACTCAAGCATGTGCACGTCAGTCTACAGTACCCACTGCTGCTTCACTGCTTCCAGTCTGAAAATAAGAAACATGTCATTACTTGTTAAATCTACTTATCAGGTCTTTGCTGTTTGGGCCTCCAGAGATCCAAACAACTTTTCTGAGGATATCATGACTGCTAACTTGGCATCCTTCCACTAAAGCTACAGTTCTACACTTAAAAAAAAAAGGTGGACCTGACATAAAATACCTTACTTTTAATATGTTACTTATATTGTTTTGAAGAGCAGTTCTCCCTTTGAATAACAAAAATACAAAAAGTGGTTAAATGTTGTCAGAAAAAAAATGTTTAAACCAAATTATTTGTTTGAGCAACTCTGCCTTCTTTAAAATTACATATTATTATGATTTCTATTGAATTTTCTAAAATGTTCTTTGGTTAGGAAAAATATATAATGTATATCATAAATGACTGAGTCAGTATTATAAAAGAAATTAAACCTTTACTTGGAATTTCCCCCCAAAATACACATTTTTTTCATAAAGGAGTATGGAATGTTAAATTGGCAGCATGGTGGCGCAACTGGTAGAGCTGCTGACTCCCAGCGAGCAGGTCCCTGGTTCAAATCCCAGTCTGGGGGGCCTTTCTGGGTGGAGTTTGCATGTTCTCTCTGTGCATGCGTGGATTTTCTCTGGGTACTCTGGTTTCCTCCCATAGACTAAAAACATGCATGTTAGGCTGATTGGTAATTCTAAATTGTCCCTAGGTGTGAGTGAGAGAGTGAATGGTTGTTTTTCTCATTTGTCTCTAGTCCCTGTGATGGACTGGAAACCTGTCCAGGGCATATCCCCACCCCTCACACAGTGATTACTGGAAATGGGCACCAGCAACTCCCGTGGCCCAAAATGGAAGAAGTGGGTAAAAGATAATGGATGGATGTAATGTTAAATTATTTTTTTAATATGTACAAATTTTACAATTGTGATTAGATGCAGCGCTTGGCTGGCATCTCTTTGATCCTCTGTTCAGTTACATCAGGTGTTCACACATCAGCTTTGATTCGGTAGAATAGACTGAGTTTGGAGGTCACTAACCTAAAATTCACTAAACCTTATACTGAAAAAATATTTAATCTGCTTGAATGTACATTCCTAGGATGAATTACAGGGTTAGTGCAATGTGTTATATACTGTATTAGATTTCATGTTAGTGGAGAATAAAAAGCCAGCAGTGTGAAGAATAACGGCACATATCATGGCCTACAATTTTCTGCCCAGTGAGATAAAACTTGCATTGTCATCATTTCCATCATGCTGATATTGTTTTAAATATTGCAGGACTCTGTTTGGTGAGATATCTAATAACCTGCTTGGATCGCCACATCATAGAAACCGTTATGAGAGGCATGGCTGCTCCATTATCTCCTATTGAGAGCTTGTTGCCCGTGTGATGATGTTGCATTCATTCTCAAGGGAGAGTGGCTCAGGCGTCCCACACAGTGAATTAGTCAGTACTTAACCCTGACAGTTTCTTCTAGCCTCCTGTTTCTTCACTAATTGCCATCCCTTCCTTGCCAGTAATTAAGTCATCCCACAACAAGGGCTTTTTATCACTAGGTGGAAAAAGAAAGTGGCATCCCAGATTACCTCTTGTTGACTTTCCCCAACCAGTACAGCTGAGAAATGGAGGTGACCACTAAGTTAAAAGGGCAATGTATGCTAAACCTAACAAATGAAACTGAGATTCAAACTGTAGACAAATGCTTGTCTTTTTTTCCACATTATTAGTAGACAAATATATAAATATAAATTGATAAAAAATAGCAAACAATAGTTTGCATTTTTGGGGGAGATACTTAAAAATCTGAGTATTTGGCTATTCGCTCCACAAAACTGGCAACATAAGTCATGAAGTTGGTAGGTACAGTATATTTGCTGTCAGAGATCCACTTTTGCAAACATCATGATTATAAATCATCCAATGTTTGGCACAACTTTCAACAGACCAATAAAAACACTGCAACCACAGAAAAGAGAGTAGTAAAACAGTTTATCCTGACAGTTGTTTTATAATGATCCTTAAAAATATATAAAGTACAAGCTACTTATGCATTGATTGCAGCTACCTTAAAAATGAAAAGCTGACGGCAAATGAAAACCAAAAGTGTCAAATGAACTTTGGAAAATTCTAACTGCATGCATTGCTGGGATTTTAATACTGATGTAGTTGGTGTTTAACCTTTTTTAAGCTCTGCTCATTGACATGTCAGTATCACAGATGACATGAGGCTATACATTGTGTAAGATAAACATTAATAATAAACAAGTTAAAATAAAGTTACTTTTTATGGTGTACTTCTTCATTGCATCTGGGATTGAGACACTGCAGTCATTTTCTTTAAAGCAATATATATATTCTGAAGCTACTGCTATTTCTGTTAGAGCATCAACCTTTTTAGTGATATGTTGATGGCAGCTGATTCTGGAAACTACACTCTGTTGGTTTTATTGGACTTGACTTCAGCCTTTGACACAGTGGATCACACTGTTCTTATCAATAGACTGAGATATCTATTTGGTAATTCTAGCACTGTTTTAAATTGGTTTATTTATTATTTATCCACAAGGTCTTTTAGAGTTTTTATGAATAATGTTCACTCTGATGTTGTGTGGCTGTCTTGTGGGGTACCCCAAGGTTCAGCTTTGGACCCAATCCTCTTGTATTTATGCATTTTAGGTTTTATTTCGAAATGTTACAGTAACGTGTCTTGTTCTTTTCGAGCCTCTGAGTACCATAAATTGATTGAACTCAGAAACTGTCTGTTGGAGATCAAAACATGGCAGAATGACAACTACCTGCAATTAAATGCAAACAAAACTGAGACTCTTATTATTGTCCCTGATGATAAAATTCCAGTTATAGGGAAGTATCTTACATTTTTAAATCCTTCGGTAAATAATAATCTCAGAAATTCGGGTGTTGTCTTTGATAGTTTTTTATCTTTGGACAGTCATAATTGTTAGTTCAAAATTCACTGATGCATGTTAAACCAACAAGATTAGTTTGAAATTGTTTTTACCACTTAAGGAACATTTCTAAATTGTTCAATCAACTTTTATTTAGTCAGGTAAATCTCAATGAGCACATTACGAGGTATTGTATCACAGGAGGTACTTGAGATAATTGTTCATGCTTTTATTTTGTCTAGTTTAGATTACTGTAACCGCCTTTTATTGGGTCTGAACAAATCTTCCCTAGCTCACCTTCATTCTGTGCAGAATGCTGCAGCAAGGCTGCTAACTAGAACCCACAGAAGATCCCACATAACTCCTGTTCTGGTCTCTCTGTATTCGCTCCCTGTGCATTTCAGGAGTCATTTTTAAAATGTGGTCTTAACTTTCAGGGCACTTCATGGTCAGGCTCCCAAATATTTACTGGACATTATGGACATTTTGAAGCCTCTCTGTCCCATCAGGACTTTGAGATCTTCAAATCAAATGTTGCTGATGGTACCAAGAACTTACATTAAAACACGTGGAGACAGAGCATTCCAAGTGGTGGCCCCGAGGTTTGGAACGCTCAGATTTCAATGACACTTGTTAAAAAGGTCTTAAGTTTTATTTATTCAAACTGGCTTTTGTTAAATTTTGATTACTTTTATTGTTTTTGTTTTGCTTGTGAAGCACTTTGTGACATCATTTTCTGTGAAAGGTGCTATATAAATAAAGATTACTTATACTTACTTACTATACAGTGTGTAAGATAAGCATGAATAATAAGCAAGTTAAAATTGAGTTATTTTTTATAGAGTACTTATTAATTGCATCTGGAATTGAGACACTGCAGTCATTTTCTTTAAAACTATCTATATATTCTGATGCTACGGCTATTTCTGTTAGAGCATCAACCTCTCAAAGCTAAATTAATAAATGATAACTGTACGCAGCGTGCACTGGTAAATGAACAAAGAAATAAAAAGATGAAAGTGTTTTCAATGTACGCCAACAAGCGTTGTCAATGAGAAAACCGATGGAATCAACTTGACACAGGAAACACACGAGCACAGGTACGATGAGATGCAGGGAGGGCTTTAATAAAACATGACATTAGCTTTTCCGTGTGTGTTTGAGAGGGTACACCACTGAGCTACTTTGTGTTTGGGCATCTGTGAGTCATCTGATGCACTTCAAATTTTCTGTGTATTTGTTAACCTTGGCCGGCTTTCCTGTCAGCATCACTTTTCTTTGTTTTGATACTGAACTCAATGGACCCCACACATGTGTACACTTCCATGGCTCTCGCATTATACATTATCTTCATCACACACATTTAGCACCTTCATGTCTTGTTGCCTAATACCATCCCAGACCCCTCAATGTCCTCTTTCTTTAGTCTGTTTCATCCTTCCTGAAATCCTGACTGCATCCCTCCTTCTCTTCCGCTGGCTGGAGCACGTTGAATTAAACATTGCTGCAGCATTTCTTAGTAAATCTGCAGACTATATCAAATCATCCTCCCCTCTCTCTATCCAATTACATATGGCTCAGCCCAACTAATGCTAGACCTGAGTCGGACAAATGTTACACCTTGTTACTCGCTATGTTTTAAAAACATAATGCGCACAGCAGCAATGAAGAACATATTACAGATTAAACACATGTGGGCAATGCTCAAAGCAATGCAACAGATGATGGGTCTAGTACTGTACATACACTATAAAAAAGGAATACATATTTTAAATTCATTCTTATTGTATTGATTAACTGTTGCTAATGAAAAGTAAACTAAGTTTGCATTTGCAAATTACAGCAGCTGATCCTTTATTCATATTTTAGGGGTGATCATATGGTTCTTGATTGTCATTAGGCATGATTAAATCATTGAATGCTCAGTTAAAACGCTATGATTCTCTTCTTTTAAATGTTACTTTGTCACATTTAACCGTGCAGCAAACAGTTGTTTTTATAGAGAAATGCACATTTGTTGAAGACATGACATGGACTGAAGATTCAGTAGAAATTTAGATTTAATTCAATTAAAGTTGAATGCATAGCTTTTTGGAACAATTCATCTTCAAGTTCAAATCAAGTTTATTGTCATTCACACCACATGTGGTACATGAGGTGGAATGAAATTATGTACTTGGTGTGCAAGTTACTCCCCAAATTAGTAAAAAATATAAAGTGTAAAAAGAAACATTATACAAGGATTTAGGATATGCAGTAAGATATTCGCTAAACGAACATAAAATGTTATGTTAAAAGATCCGAGATATATGTTAAACATTAATGGTATGCTAAACAGCAAATGTTTTGAGAGAAAGCATAACAATAAGGAAATGTTTTTGGTAATATTTTGGGTGTGATAACTGAAGCATTACACTAGTAGTTGACGTTTAACACATAATATAAAACAAGATGCTATTTATAAAAATAAAATGATACAACATGTGTAGAACAATGCCTAACTTCAAACACAAATGTGAATTTTGGGTTGCCAAATAAAATGACAGTGCTGCTGCTTTGTCACAGGAAAAAAATGCACAAAATATGAACATTAAAATCAGAGGGTAGCAGTTTTATTTACCAAAGTATATACTGTACACACACACACACACACACACAAACACACACACACACACACACACACA
>JARVJN010000752.1:15992901-16005344 GCA_031763805.1 Argolebias nigripinnis | reverse complement strand
AGTCTCAGTACAAAAATTTCATTATACAGATTCACATACCTGAACAGTATCGGATCGGAAAAGTATCGGTATCGGTCAATACCCAGTTCTTAAGTATCGGTATTGGATCGGAAGTGAGAAATGTGGATCGGTGCTTCCAGATAGTCATA
Organism: Argolebias nigripinnis; assembly: GCA_031763805.1. Classification (NCBI taxonomy): domain Eukaryota; kingdom Metazoa; phylum Chordata; class Actinopteri; order Cyprinodontiformes; family Rivulidae; genus Argolebias; species Argolebias nigripinnis. The sequence continues at coordinate 16,005,195 of JARVJN010000752.1, read as the reverse complement.
AGTTTTTAGATCCAGAGTGGTGTAGACCAACGAGAAGGAGGCTCAGACATTCGAATAAAGGTAAAGGAATGTATCTACCGGGTAGACAGGTTGGTATCTGGATGGGAAAAGGAAACAGGAAAGTAACTGGAAGCAGGATAATATTCAGGATAATCTTCCAGATGGTTCTTTTCAAACATTTGTTGTTTTTGTTCTTTCAGGTTGGGAGAGGAGGATAAAGGATCCCAGTAAGGCTGGCAGCTCTTGGAATGGTAGGTGAGAATGATGAGTTGGAGAGTGGTAGGACAGCACTCAGGAACTGACCCAGAGATGTATTCACAGGCAATGACAAGAAGACTGGTGGTGTCCGGGATAAAGTTCCACAGAGGTTCGTGGTATGCAGGTTCTAGCAGTGATGGGTCCTCCACGCCAAAGCTTCGGAGCATATACATGTATTGAAAAATACAGAAAGTCTTAAGTGAAGTGCATACCAAGGTTTGTTTTGTTACGGGCGAATTACATCATTGATAAAGTTGGAGAAAAATATTCTCGCTTTTCTTACTCGACAGCAGAAAAATATTCTCGCTTTTCTTACTCGACGGCAGAATATTTTTAATCAGTATTCCACTCGCGAGGTCAGATTTTCCGGACAGGTTACACAGATATACAAGAAGTACACACAAAACCAGTCTAGAATCTGCCACGGGCAGTGTGCAAAGCTGGATTTTATATGCTTATCAGTTCGGCCGAGCTCGCAGATGCCCTTGAAGTGACAGCTGCATGTTGCAGCAGCCTCACCTAACACAAACATATTCTTCATGGGTAAAGTTAATATTTTCAGCCATAGTTAAAAACCTGGATAAACTTGAGCTTCATGAAGCCATGAAGCTTCATCTGGCCACCACTAGTCTATGTGGATGATCCTGGGAAGGAATTATGAGGACCCAGACTAGGAAGCACAAGGAAATACAAGGCTCCACCTTGCCACTCAATGGCTGCAAGGGAAGAGTGAGAGCAAAATATACAACAGTTTTGTTGTTGTTGTTTTTTCCCCTCAGGGCTGCAATCATAACTTACCCAGAGCTCCTAATTGGTGGGAGCTAGGGCACACTCTGGACAGGTCATTAGTCCATCACAGGTCAAACAAAGAGGCAAATGAGACCGACATCATGCTAACACTCCCATTTATGATTAATTTAATTAATAACAATGTGTTGGAACCGTTAGAGAAAACTATAAACCAGGAAGATGTAATCAAAGTTTTGCCCTGTTTAGCTTTACAATAATTGTAATTTACCCTCACCATAAAAATTTGGAAAACTGTTTGCTTAGGTTTGTGTGTTGCTGAAAGAGCCTATAGCTTAAATATGATTGATAAATTGTCCTTGTGAATGCAGCATAGCCCCACCGTGGCAGTTATGGAAATAAGTGGAATGGAAGACACAAATGTAAATTAGTGAAAGCAGTAAGTGTAGCTTTAGATAAACCCCTGACTGGCTGCAGAGGCAAGTGTCTCCGTGCACAGAATGCTGAGCAAAGCTAACCTCATGTAAACAAAGCTTCTGCTATTTAGTTTCAATTGGCTTAATTAGAATGAATGAGGGGGAGCCTTGTGCAAAGAAGACATTTTTTTGTCAGTAGAGAGAGAGAGGACTTGGCCATGGTTGATGGAAAGCTGGACTGAACGATAAAGTTACTAGCGGGTGGTGCGGACCAATTGGACAATGACAAATAGAGCCTCTAGCCAAAGGCACAGCTATAACGAATTTAGTGGAACAACATACATGTTAATATCCACTCAAATCAAATTATGTTATACTCTGTATTTCATCGAAACACCAAAGAGGGAAGTGGGTTTGTGTGTGTGGCTTAATGAGAGTAAAAATGTGTGTATGTGAGAAGGATTTGTGTGTTTGTTCTTGCAAAATATATTTTGCATTTCAGTCCAGCTGAAGAAACTTACCATATGTATTACAGCTCCAGGAACAGAATGTTATTTGGGATAAATATTTAATGCCAGTACAATGCAAATTAGTTTATCAAAAGAAAGCAACCTAATATAGGGAAGTTTAAAGGCACTGAACAAAAAACAACAATACAAACCTAAGAAATATAAAATATATATTTTAAGTTGTGCTGCTAACAATAACCTTAAATGAAAGGTTATTTTTGATTTGGTGCAGTGAATGAGAACACGAAATAAAATGAAACGGTGCTCCAATATATGCATTACCAAAATGCTTTTTTTTATTTTTTCATTGACAGTTTTCACCAAAAGCATGAATTTAGTGCATGCAGCTCTGAGTTTGGTATATTTGATGCGTGATGTTTTCTGTATCCGCTGAGCTGTGGAGAAAGCAGTTAGAAACTCTTCATAAATATTGGGGGTAAAACCAGAGACAATGACATATTGCACCTTGTAGTTTGGAAGAAGTGCAAGTACAGTAATATTAGCTTATGAATCAAGTTTCACCATAACCTTTATTTATAAAACACATTTTTTTAGAAGCTTAAAATGTCTGTACTGCACTGGGTCAGGATGGTCAGTAGAGTACATGAATGTCATCTCATATGCTACAGATGGTTCAGAACTCTGCTGCCCATGACATCACCCAAACCCACTCCTATAATCACATAACTCCAATGCTGCAGCAGCTTCACTGGCTCCCAGTTAAAACTTGCATCGTCTTCAAAATTATTTGTTACACTTTTAAAGCCAGATACAATTCTCACCCCTTCCTATTTATCTGACCTTCTGCTATCACTATCCCCTCCTGCTCCCTCAGATCTGCCTCTTCTCTCCACCTCTGTATCTTCTGCCTGCCTCACCACCATGGGGAGTAGGGTATTCGGCCACTCTGCTCCTCAACTGTGTAACTCCCTCTGACCTATGAAATATCACCTCTCCCACAGTTCAAAACTGGTCCGAAGATCCACCTGTTTAGCCTATATTTCCTAATTTGCTTCCTTCCATAATTTACTCAGGTGTTCTTACTGCTTTTTGAATAAAATGTTGCAGTATCGTCTACATGTGTGCTTTTTTGCTTTTTTAATAAAATGTGGCGGAGGTGTCTACTCACGTGTATGTCACGATCCGGTGAAAAGCGAGAGTAGAGCCCATTAACATGAGGACCTGGACCTGGCGGGGAAGGGCTGGAACCACATCCAGAAGGACTGGATAGCTCGGAGAGACAAAGGTGACAATTAGTTGCCACACTGCTGGAACACAGAAATGCTGACAGGGCAGCGTTAACTTACCTAACCCCGGTGCGGGGGGGCAGAGCAGGACCAGATTGTGACCCCATGAGAGGACAATGCCCGACTATGTCTGGAGGACAGAGTAGCTGACTAAATACTACTCACTAATTAGGCAATCAGGAACCCTTGCGGAAGGACGCTGTGAAGCAGGTGATTATGACAGTGTACTTTCTGCTTTTTGAATAAAATCTAGTGTTGTAGTAATGTCAGTAATTAGGAGTTGTTTGACACTTATTCAACCATAATCTGACTGATGCCAGTTGTAGAATCTGAGTAGGATGACCAAGGTCTGGTAAAGACACCACTCGGTCTCTGGATCGTAGCCACAGATGTCATGATGTCATGGGATTTTTAATTCTTATCATGCAATATACTGAATTCCCCGTGGTGTTTGACTTGAATGACATGAAGGATGTTTAAAACATGTGAGCACGCTTACATTTTCATTGGTTATAACATCAGGCCACTGTGGCACATGCTATTTATACCTGACAATTGCTTGATTCAACCACCCAACCTCATACAAACCCACAATGCAACCTCCCCAATCAAACACTGCCAGATGATGGTAAAGCTGTCAAACCCATTAATAGCATGCATCTGTCTACAAGGCATACGATGCTCATTGAATTCCTAACAACTGTCTGTTAACACTATTGCCCCATCGGTGATGTCAATGCTTATTACCTCTAGTAGGCTACTTGTTCTACCATCTTGTGGCAAAATCAGATTTTTTTAAATACTTATACAATACCAATCTGCATGTATTATAATCAAATTGAAAAGTTATGTGTTTATTCTTTGCTTTTGTCAGTATTTGTTGTGCCTCCCTAACATGTTCAACCTGTCAAAGCACATGATTAGGACATCCATCAACACTATTTGTACAACATGACATGTTGAGGGTGAATGGTCCAGAAAGCAGAGAAAAGGTGATAATCACCAATGTCGGGGCCAAAATGGGGACTGAACCCCAATCAAGTATGTGCCACTCTGAGTCTTGTCAGTCATAGTGCACTGGAAAAAAGAGCATCAATTGCTACATTTAAATCATTATTGTAAGCCATGAAATAAAATCCAAAATATTTTCCTTTGTATGTGAAATCTAATTAACATAAAGTGTTTATTTTAGGTCAGCAAATATACTTAAATTAAGTGGAAATGTCCTCATGCTCAATAATCTATGTAGAAAAATAGTGGAAATGTATTTTACTCTGAAGAAAGCCGTTTTAATAAGCCTCTACCCTGCATTTTCTCCCAGTTAGTTAGATGCACAAACAAGAATAACAGAGTTTACACTGTGCTCAGAGAGCAACAAGTCTCCCATATTGACTTTGTGTCACTACTACTTGGCCTTTTGTTTTGGTAAAGATGGTCTGTCAGTTTGATGGCCGCAGAACAATGGAAGATTTCTCAAAGGAAAGACGACAAGGGAAAGGTCATGGTGAATAAAAGGCTTTTAATTCAAATACTTTGTGTCACGAGCTCTGGGAATATCAAAGTCATCCCATTACTACTGAGGTCAGCCCAGGCCATTTTCCTTGTTTGCCCACTCCACACTTTATATATGATGCATACATACCCAAACCGGAGGAGCTTAAAAACTGCTTCACTCAATTGTATCACTATTTTGTCTGTGTACTTGTCCGTAGAAATGAATCACTGAATGCAGCTCTGTTCAGTGCAAAGTGCTTTGCGATTCTCTGATTTTTTTTGTAATTAATTTTACATTGTGTTAAAAGAAAAACCTTTGTACATGTAATATTAAAAGGAAAAAAAACACAATGATGAAACGAACATTAGTTTTAAATTTATTTGCAACAAATAAGAATTGAGCAGATTTCATAAAAATATTTTAATCTATAATACTATTTTGCAAATCACATTTTAACCCATGCATTGATCTCAAAACATCATACATACTTTACAGTGTGCCTGGAGCGTTTTTCTATGCCACTGAAGACAGATAAAGCTTAAAGTTGATGTCAGCAGTGTTGTCATCTTGGCCAAATATCCAAGCCTTTATTTTGGAGTCTCTGGCAGCTGAAGGGATGGCTTGCGAGTCCATTAAGTGTGAGGTGGAATCACGTTTTCCACAACACTGCCCCGAGCATCCATCATGTCACACTCCCACAACTGTTCGGCTCCTGTCTACAGACACAATGTGATTGAAACATGAGGTTTTAGAACCACATTCAACCAAAATGCAACAAAGTAAAAAAAAAAAACGGTTCATGTAGGGCAAATATTTTTGACATGTGTCAACTGTTTAAGTGACAAATTGTAAGTATTTTTGAGTTACTTTATTGACCAAAGGCAGTGTTCCGCCAATCTTGGTTGTTGTAGAATATCACAGTTTACATGTGGTTGATGAAGGAATTCAGCTTCGTGTTCAATGACCAGGTGCCTCTTAGAAAGAACAATATTTATTGACAGACACTGGTTATACAGGAATAATCAGAGTTAAAGAGCATAAGTTCAATTCTATGTGCACATAGAATATGATTGAGCATACACAGACCTGCACGCGCCCGAGGTCCTGAAGGAATGCTGAATCTGTCTGGTTGGCCTGCAGTATCATGATGCAGTTTGTGTCTTCTCTGGTCTCTCATTGGCTTAGAGCACTGATAAGAGTTCTGGTGCCTCTCGTGTTTGTCAGTTATACTACCTTGTAGATATATAGCTCTGGTGAAAAAGTCTCCTGAAAATGAGTTCTTTGTTCTGTATATTTGCTCAGTAAGAAAGTTTTAGAAATGCTCTAATATATGTGTCTTGTGTATGATTTTAATGTAAATTAATGTCCAGTAACACTAATTGGTCACAGTGGTCTACTAGTAAGTGTGTGATTTATAAGTACTATATATTTAGTTTGATTAATCCCTCTGTGTGACTGTGTGCTCTGCCCTCCCCCCAAAAGGCCTGTGTAGACCAGAGAAGCACAAACAACATTTATCTCACAAACGTGTTACCTACATCAGAACATTCTATTTATTACATCTAAAGGTGGATTTTATAAATGCACTAAGTTTATTTGTGTGTATTAATATCTAATGTTGTCTAAGCTACTTTAAGGCACTTTAAAACATGAAAACATAAGCAGTTGTGAATACATTGATTTATAGGACACATGTGAATTAGTTTGAATCAGTATAACATATATAAAGGCATAATATTCTTCAGTAGTCTTTCTTTATTTGCCTTGGTTGCAATGCCGTCCGCCTTGTAAGGCGACTACCATGTGTGAGCTTCAACAGGTGAGTAGTTGTACTTTAGTTTGCCTTGGTTAGCGGTTTCACCTGCCTTGGGCAGTGACTACCATGTGTGGGGTTCATCATGTGAGTAGTCTTACTTTTGGTTACCTTGGTTAGTGGCTTCAACCGCTTTGTGAGGTGACTACCATGTGTATGAGATTCAACATGTGGGTAGTCACTTCTGTTTGCCTTGGTTGTGAAGCCTTTTGCCTTGTGAGGTGACTACCATGTGAGATTCCACATAAGTAGTCTATACTTTTTGCCTTTACTTTTTTTGGCCTTGGTTAGCAGCGCCATCCACTTGCGGTACGACTACTGTTTGTGAGATTCAACACGTGAGTAGTCTTTACTTCCGTTTTACCTTGGTTAGCGGCGCTGTCCGATTGTGCAGACAACTACCATTTGTATGAGATTCAAAATGTGAGTAGCCTTCTACTTCTATTTTGCTTTGTTAGCGGCACCGTCCACTGTGGAGGCGTCCAACTGCGTGGTCGGTTTGGATTGTGCTCTGAAGTTCAAATACGTAATGTTCTGGTCTTGTTTCTACTTATGAGGGCGAGCGTTTGTGCACCCTCCTATCAATCTTTTTTTTTACCAACCTCATAACGGTTGGCCTAGACTACAGCTAGCATCTCAGTTTTTGACCCTGTGTTTCTTCTGGTGAAGGTTACCATTGTATACCCTCTCCCAAATCATTTTCTCACCAACCCCATAAATGGTTGGACTGAGCTAGCAGTGCTAGCCTCTCTCAGTTTGGCCTTGTGAGGTGAGGTTAGCATTGTGCACCCTTTCCCACATCATTTTCTCACCAACCCCATAAATTGGGGACTGAGCTAGCGATGCTAGCCTCTCTCAGTTTGGCCTTGTTTTTCTATTGGTGAGGTTAACATTGTGCACCCTCTCCCACATCATTTTCTACCAACATCGTGATAGTTAGGCTGAGCTAGGTTTACTAGTTCTGACCTTTTTTAATTTGTAAAGGTGAGTGTTTTCTCCCACACCCCATCTACCAATCATTCTTACCAGCATCTTAACACTTAGGCTAAACTAGGCTTACTAGTTCTGACCTTGTTTTGATTGGTGAAGGTAAGCGTTAAAGCCTCCTCTCCCAATCATCTTTTACAAACTTTATACAGTTGGACTAGGCTAGAGGTGCTAGCCTTTCTGAGTTCGGGATTTGTTTTAATTGGTGACGACAAGCGTGTTTTCCCCCTCCCCTTTTTAGATTTGTTTTCTTTTTTGTTTTTTCATCCCAGTGTCCATTACATCTTAAACAAACCCAAAGCAAATTCTAATAAAGTTTTATTTATATATCAAGTGGAGCATTGAGGCCAACCATAATGCTCTTCTTGTGAAAGTAAATCTGTTGGGTATCACCTCAACACCCAGACAATAATTCTGAGTGCCATACATGCAGAAAAAAACAACGTGTGCGCCCCCTCTCCAAATTCTCGGCTTATCCTTTCGTCCTTGAATCTTGTTTTGTATCCTGGATGTAGCTGGTGGTGCAAGCCCCTTTGCTCAGCTTCATGCCTCGTCCTGTGAGGGTGGCTCATCTGGCCCAGTGTCGCCCGAGCGACACTGGGCCAGATGAGCCACCCTCCTGCCCAGAAGGCAGTGAACTCTTGCCTTCTGGGCAGGAGGCCCCACTTAGGTGATTGAACCTCTGTGGCCCCTCCTAGAAAGAGGAGAGCAATGTCTGGTCGGGGTCTCTCCATGAGAGTGGAGGAGCTATCCACATAATTGATGGAGATGAAGTACCTTTTTCAGGCAAGCCAGCTGGGGGGACAAGCTAAGGGCAGCGGCCAGACTCCTCCCCACCAGCTGGCTGCAGAGGAGGTGTTATCGTTGGTTGCCTTTGCCTCTCACTTTCTAGGTAAGGAAGAGGACAGTCATCTCACGTGTCAGAGGCTGGTACATTTTCTTTGTCCCAGACAAGTCAGGTGATGTCTCGATGCAGAACGTCATGCGTATGGTCCTGAGACAACTGCAGCTAGAGATCCCGCAACCAGAGGAGTCCAACCCTGGAAGTGTCTTTTTCAGGTGCAGACGGGCCCCTCCTCTTTTTTCCATCCCTCCATTGGAGGAGTATCTGAGGGAGTTATATGGTTGTTGGCGGGACCCAAAACTCTTTGCACACCCCTCGTCAGATGGCCGAGCATTGGCGGGCATGCATGAGCTGGCTATGGTGAGCCTGGATTACATACCGGCGATCTAACCTGCTGTCGCCTCTGGTTTTTTACCCTACTGTGGTTCAGCAAAGACCTAACAGGAACTTTCATGAGTCAGTCCACCAACCAGCTGGGCAGGTTCAGACCAGGTACTCTGGCTACCCTCCCATGGTCCTTAGGAGCCATCGGGGGAGATAGTGATGCCACCAGGCCAACCGTTGGATATTTCTCTCACCAGTAGCTTAGTCACTGGGGTGCTCACTCCGTGGACCCAGGGGTGGTTGCCACTTTGACTCATAGTTACCGGCTACGGTTCCAATGGTGGCCTCACATCTCACACCAGGTCAAGATAACTGTAGTCACCGACCCGGTGACAGCTACAGCACTAGGCCAAGAGCTTTCGTCCTCCTGGCCAAGGGTGCAATCAAAGCAATAGACCCTTTGCAAAAACCCAGAGTCTATCATTTGACTTAATTCCTCGGGCAAGAGGATGGCAGGTTTCGTCCCATTTCAGAGCTGAGGGGACTCAACCAGTAATTAAGGGTGCTACCCTCCCACATGCTCATGACAGAAGAGGTTCTTCAAGCCATCACGAGTGGGGATGGTCCAAATCTATAGACCTGAAAGGTGCTTACTCTCATGTGCCTATTGTGGCACAGAGCATCACTGTTTTCTCAGGTCTGCCTATCGGGGTCATCACTGGCACCTCTGGGTAGTCCCATTCAGGCTCTCTCTTTCCTGAGGGTGTTCAAGGCAGCCCTCTCTCCTCTGCAGGCCTTCAGAGTGAAGGTTCTGTTTTACGTAAATGATTGGCTTCTCTGTGCCCCATCTCGGGCTTGTGCCTTTCGCAACACGACCCACCTGCTCGTTCAGGTGTCCCAGTTGGGCCTTAATGTCGACCTGAAGATCTGCCTGATCATTTTCCAAACTAACACCTTTCTTGGGTGATTTTGCATTCACCTTCCACGAGAGCTCACCCATCTGCTCAAGGGTGAGTGGCATATCCCAGTTAGTCAGTCGGTTAAGGCTGGGCAAACAGCTCTCCTACATTGTCTTCCAGTAACTACTTGGCAAACTATAATCAGCCACTCGGGAGGTGCCCTTATGCCTGCTGCCACTTCGTCCATTACAGAGGTGCTCAACATCTTTTGCCTGGATGCCAGGCCACACAAGCATCACAGGCTTACAGTAACATGGTCAGGTCTTCAGGTCCTGACTCTACGGAGGGACGAAGATTATTCGTCCTGGGGTGACCCCATGGGAGTGAGAGTGTGCCTCAGTGAAGTGGGTACGACAGATAACAGCTCCAAGGAATTGGGTACTGTTTGGAAACACAAAATGGTTCATGGCAACTAGGGTCAAAGGACAAACTTACCAAGTTGACACTGTCAGGTCGCAAAACGTCTTCTCTAGCCAGCGGTCTGTCCCAGGAGAGTGGTTCTGCCACAGCGACTTAGTGCTGATGATCTGTGAACATTTTGGTCAGGCATAAGTAGACTTGGTTGTGACAGAGGGTTGACTCAGTGTCCTCTAGGATGCTCCCCTACTAGTGGCGTTGGATGTGCTGAGCCAGGACACATTGGTCCATCCTTGGCCAAGGGATCTTCTATATGCCTTTCTACCTCTTTTTTCTTATTTGGTTGGGGGAACTTATATGGCACCCCAATCTTCAACATCTTCAGCCATGGGTGTGGCCACTTCAAGGCTAGGGCAGCAGCTGACTGGAATTCCGAGCCCTGTCAGATGCGCCATCCTGGGCATGAGGGCACACTCTCTTCATCAGCAGGACAGAAACAGACGGCATCTGGTGTCTGATCACAGTGAGGATCCAGCCTACTGCACAGTACCCACCATCTGGAGCTTCTCTCCTTGCTAAGGGTCACTCTCCTTTGAAGCTTACAGTTTATGTAGCGGCAATATCATCTGATCACACTGGCATCGATGGCTATGCGGTGGGTAGCCATGATCTAGTCTCTCCTCTGCGTTGTGCCCATAGGTTACACCCGCTGACAACTACACAAGCACCAGGTTGGCAGATGCCCTTGGTTCTCGAAGCTCTGTGCTACCCTCTGTTCAAACCTATTTTTTTGTTTTTGTTTCAGGGTTTTATTGATCAGGACAAAAAACAATAAAATGTTGAAGCTATGAGTGAAAAACTAGTTCTATCTCGATGCTTTCCACAAGATCAGGATCAGCCAGGACCTGCTGATCGTCATCATCGGGACTTCCTCTGATCTGGAGCATACAGCAGTGTGTTGGCACAACACCAAGATGGAGAAAGACATGAGCAATGACCTCGGAGAAGCAACTGTTGTTGCTCACAAACCTGGGAAAGGTCAAAGGCTTATCAAAATGAATTATTCATGAGAAGAAAACATTCAAGACAGCTGTAAATCTACCCAGGAGTGGCAGAAGATTCTCCCTGAAGGTCAGACCCTGCAGTGCTCAGAGAAAGGCGCTCCACCTTAGATTCTACAGGAATCAGTCAGCAGATTAAAGGTCAAAGGTCATGACCTTTTTAAAAACAATATGGCAAAACAGCTTAGGTTTGGGAAGTTCCATCTTCTAAAAGAAACACAAGACTTCTGAGACAGAACCAGAGCAAATGACATATGTTTAACCAGAATGCATTGCAGCAAACTCTGTTCAAACCTCTAACGCAGGCAGACCTCAAGTGTTCTTTCATGTAAGACAGCTTTTATTGGCTATGGCCTCAGTGAGAGGGTTGGCGAGCTACAGGATCTCTCTCAGCTCCTCATGACTCAGGTGGGGCCCTAAGGGCTCAGATGATAACTTGTGGCCAAACACTGCATTTGTACCAAAATGTTATCTCACTCTAACTGTAACCAACAGTTGAGGTTGGCACATCTTCAGCCTACACCTTGTGAGGGGTCTGGATTATTGTGCCAGTGAGAGCAATGGAGACATACGTTGAAGCTACTACTGTTATACGATCGCCTCTCCCACTGGATCATAGATGTCATCTGCCACGCCTACTCCACAGGGCATGGCTCCCTGCCGGTCAGCATGAAGTCACGTTCTGCCAGGAGCATGTCCACTGCCTGGGCTGCCCTAAGAGGGATGCCGATGGAAGCAGTAATGTGCTGCCGCATCATAGGCTTCCCCCAAGCGCATTCACCATACTTTAAAGAGTTAAATGTGGCCACCCCTCATCCCCAGGGCCAGGGTCTTCTGCAAGGGTCCTCTGGGCCTCCTCAGTGAGGTATGTGCTCAGGATTCCTTGTGACATTGTTGTTGTTTGTCATTAAGTGCTTTTAGCCCCGCTCTCTGGTGGTCAGGAGGGATGAAATAGAATGGAAAGTACATATGTAACTACAGTTCTATGAATCCTGGATGACCACCAGAGCTTCTCTGTCACTCAGCATCCTTGCTTTTCGCGAGAAGATTCTGTAGGAGCAGAGCCGTGCATGACAACAGGATATATAGCCTCTGATTGATCGTGACTTTTTTTATGTTATTACTCAAAGGTGGGCGCATGAACGCTGGGTAGCGCTAATGCGCTAATCCGCTTACAGCGGACCTAACGTTTTTGTCAGTGTAACAGCGTTTTGACTAACTTTTATAATTCATAAGCGGATTTGCGCTATTTTTATTTAAAATGCAGTACCGTTAAT
>JARVJN010000752.1:15950193-15964219 GCA_031763805.1 Argolebias nigripinnis | reverse complement strand
TCGAGGCTCAATGAGATTAACTTGTCTAAATAAAGGTTGAATGAATAGAGTCTCACTGGGCACATTCTGCAGGTTTTAGCCCATTGATTTAGACACTACTGATGCTAGACCTCACGTGATCTAATTTAAATGCACGAATAATGTACAGCAAAACTTGATGTGTCCCACCATGACGAATTTGTGTTGTGTAACTTGTGAGATTAAATTATCAGTCTGCAGCATGGAGCAGACCAACTGGACATGACCAGGACACAGAAAACTAAAGACAGAGGGGACAGTTTATCCATCACACCTGTTTTCTGTGCTTGCATACAATGATGGATCTTATATAACAAGTTATAGTTTGTGAAGGTAACGGGAGCCAAAGAGACAAATACCCGGTATATAAGCACACACCACTTTTTTTTTTTTTGCTTGGAACAGATTTTATTGTATTGTTTATTTATTTATTTATTTATTTATGGAGTTTTGTGGGGTTTGGTGGGGTTGTTTTCCCCCATTTACCGTTTAATTCTGAAGTAATATTGTAGAGTTCTTACTTCAAATCAAAGCACAAATTAAATCCAGAAAGCTGTTTACCCGATTTTCTGTTTTATTTTATGCAGTTAAAATTTGAGATACTCGCATTTTGGGTGGGGGTGGATGTGGGTGCGAGAGGCATCCATTTCTCTAATTTAATTATCAGACTGGACTCTTCACAAAACACAACCTTGACTCAGGGAAGCGTTAAAAAGGTGACATTTGTGTGTACTGTACAAAAAAAGCATCAAGATAAATATTAGGCAACACATATCCTATCATTTTCCTCATAAAATGTTACGCAAATTGTAAAACTTGTGTGATTAATGATACAGGAAACGAATGTCCGCCCCACTAATATCAATGCTCAGGCGCCCTCAGTGGTTGTAACATGAGCAGGAACTGCTTCAGGATCTACTCCTTGGGACTCCCGATTTTCCCATTAAGGAATAATGTCTGTAGAAGTTTCAAGTTGGCTCGTCTCCAACTGGAATCGTGGCTGGCTTTCTTTTCGGAGCAACAATCGGATTTTAATGTAATAAAGAAACATTGTGACACAGTAATTCCTACTTATATCTGGCTGAAAACACCCTGAATATGAAAAATTTGAATAAACTCAAATTGTAATCTCCAAAAACTATAGGTGGATTAAAACATAAAGATCTCTACTCTTAGGTTACCATGATGATGTTTTTGCCTGAAAACAAATATGAACATGTGTTTGGACAAAACTATAATATATGATGAAATATGTTTACTGCAATTTGGTAGCTGTGTAGAGGAAATGCTGTACACTTGAACTCAACCTGCAGAATATGTTAAGGAAACTCCGCCCTTTAAACAAAGCTGAATGAGCATTCACTTAATAATAAATAAATGGGTCTGATGTCTAAACCTCCAAGTGCAGTGATTGACTGCATCCTTTGGCGGAGATTACTCAGCTCTGAATACGGTAATCTCTAAAAGTGGGAATGTTCGTAACAAAATGATACATTCTGAGCTCATTTGACAAAATCGTTCTACTCTGACCGATATGTTTTCTTGAGTTATTATGAAATGAAATGTGGTGAATTCTGACCAGGAATAAAACTGGGGAGAAAACACCCACAGGACAGCATGAAAATGGTCTGACACGTTTGTTTTGTGAGCTACCAACGACCCACCGAGTCACATTTGAGTTCAAATAAAGTGGCAAAAAAAAAGACAGAAAATAAAAATGAAAGGAATAAATTCACCATAAAATATCTAGGTTTATGCTTCAGTTTAGTGCCAGACGTCTAAACATCAAGAGGTAGCTGAAAAACATTATCCTTGGACTATAATTAAAACAAAGTGAGCACTTTAATTGTTTGATGTGAGTTCTTCAGTATTAATAATGCTGCTGATGAGTTGGGTGGACTGACCTGGGTAAGCAGCCTTTTTTGAATCTTTGATGCACGTAAAACAGCATTTCATGGTTTTTTTTTTTTTTTTTCAATGCCTTTGAACCTGTGTGTCTCCTGGATATCTATTATTGTGCTTCCATCACGCGCGCACAATTCATCGAAAGGAATGCAGTGAATTTCCTGTTAGCTCTTAGGGGATATGGTTTGTTTTTCCTGTTGCTGGGAGCCAGTTTTTTTCTTGTTTGGCCTCTTTAACTTCCTGTCTAAAAGGTTGACTATACAAAGAGGCTGCAAAGGTGAGCATCTGAAGTTAATTAAAAGACTTTGGTTACTCTTCAAACAGCCTTTCCCACCCACACCATCAAACTCCCAGCTCACGTCCATTTCAGCTGTGGTGCGTCAAAGACATCGTTTGGGCTTTTCAAACATGAAGGAAAGGGAGCGGGGAGTTGACAAAGGTTTTTTTAGGCATCAACAGGGGAAAAAGCCCAAACCCCCCAACGGGAGACTTTGAAGGGAGATGGTGGCCCTGCTGCTAGAACGGGCTGTAATCTCATGCCATGCTGCTGGTCGGTGTGCTTTGGGTGCTGCCAATGCTAGCATTGGCGCTGCTGTTCTCGGAGGGGGACGGGTTGTTGGAAACAGGCTGTCGCTTTGCTCCTGAGCAGGGGCATCCTGGGGAGAAAAAAATAAATATAATTAAAAAAAACTACGATAAGCCGGTAAGAACTTGACAGACTGAGCCGATAAATTCCTCACTAGGAAGTCCAGCTCCGGCTGACCTCATGTCCAGTCCAGCTGGGTATCCTGAGTGAAAATAGAATGGCATCATCTTAAACCTTGACATTATTCAGGTCGGGTCAAAGAAAACCATCCTGCTTGTAGTTATGCATTTACCTGTTTTAATCTTGATTAACCACAGTGCTCCTATGAGTAATACTCCAATCAGAAACCCTCCAAAAGCAATACCCAGAACGCCAGGTAGGCAGAAATCAAAGCACGAGGAATCTGAAAAATAAACGTGAAATGATAGTGAATTCAAGTGTTTGATATGTTGGTTAATTTTTATTTAATTACAGTACATTGGCAGTGATGTGATAAGATGTGGACTTGTAGAACTGGTTTAATGAATGTGTAATAAAATGAGTCGTGTGATTGTTTTATTTGTGAGCGTCACCCCAAAAATGGTCATAACACAGTTAAGTTTACAGATGTTGAGCTAAACTTTGGGGTGGTAGTAGCTGAGAGTCATCCCCACCACAGGCTGAGAAGCTGACTGCCCAAGATTTATGGATCTATGGTCTGTTAGTAAAATATTTCATGAATGACTAAACATATTTACCATATTTTTCAGACTATAAGGCACACTTAAAATCCTTTAATTTTCTCAAAAATTGACAGTGAGCCTTATAATCAGGCATGTCTTATGTATTAATTCTGGTTGTACTTACTGACCTTGAACTGATTATACGTGGTTATTGTGAATAATACAGTTTGACTTATCTGACCGTTTTGTTTCACTTAACGTGCCTTATAATCCGGGGTGCCTTATAGTCCAAAAACTGCGGTAATGAAACTCTCGGAAAGTTACCAGTGGCTATGCATTTACAGCTGACTCGAGTTTTGGATCCAGCATGGCTGCCACGGCTGATCCAGCCCAACAAAAAACAATAATTGCTATAACTCAATCATTTCAGATTCTGATTCAGATTCAAACATCTTTATTTAGCCACACAAGGCAATTCAGTTAGACAGTTTCCAGCTTTCCACCCATGCACACATACGGTACATGTGTTCACATAACTAAAAGCAATAACAACAACCAACAAAACAAATAAAATATGAATAAATAAAATATAAACCAATTAGAAATAAACGTTGAACAAAAACAAACCAACAGATATCAGCATCACAATTCATCAACTTTGTGGTAAATATGCAGGAATAACTCAGAGCTGCGTGCTGCCGTCAAGGTCAAGCATCTTGATAGAAGGAATAAAGAAGATTTTATTTATTTACCATATTTTTTGGACTATAAGGTGCACTGGATTATTTGGCACATTAAGCAAAACAAAACAGTCAAATATGTCAAATTGTATTCAACTCATTCACAATAACTCTCAACATTGTTCACTTGTAACAAATACAATTGGTTCAAGGTCAGTAAGCACAACCAGAATTAATACATAAGGCACACCTAATTATAAAGCTCACTGTCAATTTTTGGAGAAAAAAATTTAAAGGATTTTAAGTGCGCCTTATAGTCTGAAAAATATGGTATTTTTTACAGATATTGAACTGGTCATTCTCGGTGTGTACTCTGAGTATTGAACAAACCATTCAGAAGTTTGGTTTAAAACTTTGGGATGCAAGAACATTACCAATAATACTTCAACAAATGCTAGTTTTATTCTTTCTATATTAATAAATTATATACTTGCAGATGAACACTTCTTATCTAGTAATACAGAATAAGTGAGACTGATTGTAGATCACAACAAGCAACACTTGTCTCTGGACTTCAAACTGGATAAATCAGTCAGCTATAACTTGAGCTTTAACACAGTTTAGTTGTGAGAACACGGACAATCCTCCTGGGAATGAACACCAAGATGTAGAAGTGAAAAAAACAAGAATAAAATAAAGTCTCAGTGTCCACAGAAGAGCTCAGACTGCCTTAAAAGAAATAATCACTGAATCCTGTGTAAATTTGGAACTGAGCTAGTAGGTGGTTGCTGTTTTCTTTTTTTTCTTCTTTTTTTACTCTCTCTGATGCACATTTATTAATCAACATTTTTATAACTCAATAACCCTTGATCATTCTGACAGATCATCCCTGTGAGGTTGATGATGAAGGTGACACCTTCTCCCTCTGGCAGAGCTTTCCCCCTTCATTTAAAAAGATGAACTCCTCCCTCACCACCTGCCATCACTTCCAAATAGCTCACGCACCAGAGACTGAAAAGCAGGAAGATCACACGAAGGCAGTAAAGCAAGGACTCGTGGGACTGGTTACTTAAAGTCTAAACTGTCGTGATGCAGTTGCGTTTAAGATTTGTTGTTTTTGAACTTGGACAGTTTTGGTTTGGGAGGATTTAATGGATGACAGCAGTGTTCCACAATGATTAGCTGTGAGTTGGTTTCAATTTTAGAATTATCCGCACCAAAGTGGGCTTACCAAAAGGTCATTTTAACACCCAATGTCAAAGGTGCAATAGAAAAAAGACGAAACGGGTAAAAATAAATTATTTTTTGCAGCAAAGTTCACATTTCTTAATCAGTGCGATTTCATCAGACATTAACTCTCTTCATTAGTCACATGAGTAACGGGGCAATCACAAAGAGTTTTGGCCAAGGACAGGGCTTTAGAAATCTAAAGACGCTTTTAAAAGAGAAGTCCAAGTTTGAAACCAAACTAACTGGGATATGTTTTCGTCCTTTTGCTTTTTTAATTTTGGGCAATACTGTACTTAGCGTTCTCATTTATTTTCATGAAAAAAAATTCCAACAAAAACAAACAAACAAGCATATTTTCATTCAGTCTTAATAAAGTGAAACAAATATTGTTTCTCTCATTGTATTTTTTGGTGTTGGTGTGGTGTGGTGTGGGGGGGGAGGGTTATTATACCATTTAATCACCTTAAAAGCCAAAAATGACCTTTGCTGCAGCTCTAACTTTAATAGCAATGATTAATTGAACAAGTTAATTAAAAAATGAAAGCCATGACATTTTTCATACCAAACAACTGTTTGGAGAGTTGTATCCTGTGTGCAAATAATTTAAATGTGTTCTTCTTTACAATATGCTGACTGTGTAAACACAATAAAAAATGTGGTTTTAGAACAAATTCAACTTTACATTTCTCAGAGGCAGAATAGACAATGAGCGGCGCAGTGTCATCAGTGAAATTATTGTGCTTCACTTTCAATTTTTATAACTTTTAAAATCACGTGTTGGCGGTGAACGTTAACCAACTGTTAGTTTTGTCATTGTGGTCTGTCTCCAACAAAACACAATTACTTTTCACTGCATTACACGATTAGTTTCTTGTGCACAACACTATGGATTAAAAAAAAAACATTAAATCACAGCTAAATAGTGTATTTTCGACACAACTACAGCTTTGCTCACTCTTAGTACAAAGCCAAACTTTTGCAAAATCTATATAGAACATTTCAAAAGTCGCCATTACAGATTTCTGCATAGCTTAACATTACTCTGCATTTATTCCAGTGATCTGATTGATAAAGAAGTAAAAAGAATGTTGTAGAAAAAACATAATTCTCTGCAGCTATAGGAAACATTGTTCATCAGATACAGAAGCTGCACAGAAAACTTGAATACAAGTAACTGTTTTAAACCATAAATATGTAGCTCAAGCAAGCATTGTACTAAGGTAGGGCTGCTTTACAGCATAGTTTTATTTTAATAAAAATGTTCTGGCAAAGCCCCTAGAGAGATTTTCTTGCATGTACAACAGTTTACTACCAGCGCTCCCCTTTACACAGACATCTGTGACAGCTGATCTAGTAATCAATGCATAAACGTGTTATTTGTTCACTTCTTTTGAATAATTTTGATTTGTAGCAGGGTTTTTAGATTGCGCTGCTGCTCTTATCTGACTGAACAGGCTGTGAAACACTTCCCAGCTTTAATTTGCACAGACACCATGTAAGCTGTCAGAAATCTTAACCAAAGCAGAGGTGGTCTGCTTATTATGTATTTTGTATCAAGCAAAACAGTGTGCAAACACATGCCTTCCTTTGCCTCTGTCCTGCGCTGCCTGTGGAGAGCTGCTTGCACGCAAGCAGAACATTTTAAAGAAACTAATCATCACCTGGGCATGAGTTTCTCTCACCTGCCTCTGCAACCGCCTGTCTCCTGGTGGCACACGCTAAGTTTTCTACTAGGCTTCAAACAATGCACCTGCCCTGAAATAATACTGAGCAAAATGCACGAGGGACAGCAACCCTTTCTTTTGGAGAAATGTTCTATTATGCAGCACATAAAGATAGCAAAGATACACTCATCTATACGGCATGCAATATTGAAAAGATAATAAATTTAATTGCAAAGGCTGCTAAAGTAGATGGGACTCTACAGGGTGTATTTATCCTTTGTCTTGCATTGATAAAGCCTGCAGCCATTGTTTTTATATTAATTTTTAATTAAATACAAAATATCACCTGAAACAAACAGGAAGGAGCACACTGAAACAGAGACATCTTGTGGACATGTGCCAAAACTGCAGCCCAGACAGCCAACCTAGTTTGTTGATCATACAGCGAGGGACCTTCCTTGACCCTGAATGGAGCCGAGACATCACAGCATCTTGAGCAGGCTCCCTCTGGAGACTTGTTTCCTCCAGTGAGCGGCTGTCCTAGTTTGTATAAGTGAGGCTTTGACAGCAAAGCTGAACAAACAGAAGCAGGAAACAGAAGCTCCAGCACAGGTGGAGAAGAGGAGAGACAGGCCTGCGCTCTGACTCCCTGCCACTCCGTACGAAAACTAGCAAACAGGAAGGATTGCTGAATGGAGCGCTCAGTCCTGCCCAGAAATGACATGCGACACAATGCCGTCTACTTGTCCGCTTATATGTAGTAGCCTTTCATCTAAGAAAATAAATCCAAGTCCACAAACAAACCTGACAAAACACTGTGTTACTGGAGGTTTATCTGATTTTTAAGCCAGTCCAGTTTTACAGACTGCATAACTAGTTAGGCTTGTTACATCTCCGTCATGCATTGTGAGGGTGAGGGGACTGATTCATTGGTGATACACCTCTGCAGAGGTGGAAAGAGTACTAAAAACCCATACTCAAGTACAAGTACTTTCACACTGTTTAAATTGTACTCGGTTACAAGTAAAAGTATTGGTGTTATACAAAGTATGAAGTCCTCTTCTCAAAAACTACTCAGAGTATGAATCACTTTTTAACCAGCTGATGTTTTATTGTATCAATAGAAGAAATCCCATTTGATTTACTGGCTACATTCAAAGCACATTTCTCAGACACTCGGAAGCTCCGTCTTATTTTAGTACCAGACAAACCAATGGCAGTGGCAATATCTAAGATTTTTGCATACTTAGCCAAACTAATAACCCACACATACAAACAATAAAAAAGCAGGTAGCTGTAAAATCTCATATCCCGCAATATGTTTTTTTGAGATTAGAAGTTGAAGTCTTGTTAGCTGCTATCACCGTAGAGATTAAGCAAAGTTTGCATCTGGACGTTGTCTCCTTTTTGCCCTCTGTACATGAAAAATTCCTCCAGGTACGGCCCCGGGCACTCGTCCTCACGTCTCTTTCTCTGTTGACAGTGTTGTCCTCCGTCTCCATTTTGGCTTTTTATCAAAATCTTCTGTCCATAAATGACTCTACAGAGTTGTCCTTTGCTTATGCCATAGGTAATTGATGCAGTTGCGATATGAGAGCCTTATTAGCTACAAAGATGCAGATGAATGCTTGAATATTAATTCAAATTGCAGCTGTACTAAGTAGAGACTTTTGATTTTAAAAGTGGTAAAGTAAATGGTCTAAACTGTACTTGAGTGTGAGTAAAATTACACACTGGAAATAAATACTCATAAAAGTACAAGTACCCAAAAAAATCTATTTAATTACATTAACGTACTTGTATTTGTAATTCATTACTTCCACCCCTGCAAAGAAGTGTGGAGGGAATCGTGCACCCTGCTCCTCTTTCCACAGACATTGTTGTCACTCAACTTGTTTCATGCTGTCAGATTATTGTATATGAGCAAACACACCATTATAGAGCTGAGTCGCTTTGGGTTAGCTCAAACCGAGGGACTGATGGCAGTCTTTTTGACACCAGTAAGGTGCAAGCAGATTAAAAAAAAAAAGACAAAGACAGCACAGAGAGCATTTAATTGTAGTTTAGTCAGCCTACAAAGCAGTGGAAATTTCTACTTTTATCTTCCTCTTTTAAAAATAAGCTGCAGAAGAAAGTTAGTGTAAACAAAATCAGTACAACTATGGTAGTATTACCAGACTTACTGATCATCTGTATTTTCTTGAGCTATTTCACTCACTCATTGAAATATTCAAATGTCCCCTTATCGTCAAAAGTGGAAGCTATTTCTCATTTTAAGGACATCTTTTCTTATTTGACTATGTTGATTGGTCTCACAATCACATGAAGCTCATCAGTGGCCATCACTGGATGGACGTGCAGTCAGACTTTTTGGAAACAAAGGATTTTGCTCTCCCCCCCTCTCCTTCCCCTATGGGCTTTGACGTCTGATTGTGGCCACAAGGTCAGCCTGCAGACCTTCCTAAAGGACGAGGCCCTGCCCTGCAGCCGCTCACCGGCTTCACTGCATATCCTGAGCTGGCTGCTATAACTGCCTGTGTATCGTTGTTTGAAAGCAATAAAATAGAAATACAAACTGTAGCCAATAGTAACACCTTTTTGACCAAACACTAAACCAGCAAGTAAATCCTGGAGGCATAGCAGGTAATTAATTAATAAAAATGTTTTGCTGTTGTTAGTTACACGACAGTTTGCAGAGTTTATTGTTCAAGATTTAAGAACACTATGATTCTCTGCGCAAGTAGGGCTCGTTGAAAATGAAAACCCAAGGTCGTTTAGAAAAATAAAATCAACAGTTTGGAGTTTAATCTGAACTCACTTTGTGGTGCCTGCATAACCTCCAGATTCCTCCTCACTTGTCCTCCATCTCCACATTTCTGAGGAAGAAATCAAAACAGTTTAGCAATGCCGCCCAAGGGGCAAAAAACATAAAGATAAAAAAATACCTTTTTTTTTTGTCTGTATAAACATGATGACTAAGCTACAGTTCCATAACAAGCATTTAATTTAGATTAACAAAATGATCATTAAAACTACGGTAGTCAAAAGTATGCAAGAAGACAATAAGGTTTATTTTGTCAAGAACTCAGATGTAAACTGGTCATAACCTGAAAACCTGATTTATGAAAGGAAAATGCCATCATTTATTATCCAGCTAAGTTCAGTCAGGTCATCTGGATGGTTTCTTTCATTTTGTTGAGCTATTTCGTCCTTCATCCAAAGGACTTCATCAATCCGCAGAGCCACAAACAAACTGATTCCCACAAGCAGCACACCCACATATTTGTAGTATACCATCAAATTTGCTGGTGTTAAGATGGTTTCTGAGGCCCGTCCTTTTCCCCTTTGTCTCCTTTGAGGTAGCCATAGCCAAAGTGGTTCAAAACATGCTCAATATTCCAGATAAAAAATCCAACAATATTCAGATAGGTCATCTGGATGGTTTCTTTTTTCTTTTTCTTTTTTTTGGAGACATTTCGTCCTTCATCCAAAGGATTTCATCAGGACTACTATCTCAAATTGATGAAGTCCTATGGATGAAGGATGAAATGCCTCAACGAAAAGAAAAAAACCTGACCAAATGAGCTGACTGAACTTAGGATTTTTTTACCCGGATTATTGAACATAAACTTTGGTGTTTTGAACCACTTTGGTTATGGCTGTCTCAGAGGAGTTGACAAGGGAGAGGGCGGGCCTCAGAAACTATCTTATCACCAGCAAATTGTTGGTCCACTATATGAGTGTGCTGCTTGTGGGACTCCGTTTGTTTGTAACTCCTCTGCCTGATGAAGTCCTTTGGATGAAGGACAAAACATCAACAAAAAGAAATAAACCACCCAGATAACCTGACTGAACTTTGTTGGATTTTCTACCTAGATTATTGAGCATGAACATTGGCATAACTTATTTTGTTAATAAATTATCTGGAGCTTTCCAAGTTTTGCATTTGCATTTTCATTTGAAATTTGAAACTAAAACACTGTCAGTATAGTTGGCACCACATGTAAAAACAGAACCTCTTTAGGCTACAAAACAAATCAAGCCATTAAAAGAAAAATGGCAGGAACGATAGGTGAGGTCAAATTGGTAGCCTGGTGTAATGTTAGAAAAGATAAAGGTGTGCTCTGCAGAATAAAAGGCTTGGATCGAGGGCAACAAGAGTGGTTTCTGGAATTCGTTTTAGACAAACTCATTAACACCATGCAGGCACATGATAAACACAGTCTCATTAGACTAGTCTAACATTTATAAGGGACTTTCCCAGAAGAAATAAAGAGCACTCATTTGAAGATGCAAGGGAATAAAATGCCTCAAGAACAGCAAAAATTAAAATAATTAGAATGTTATTGAACAAAGCAAACTTCACTTAAGATCAGCTTGTTTATAACGGGGGAAGAAAAAACATGGAACGCTCAAAGTCTGAAATATACAGCATTGTCTAAAAACCCAGTGAAATGTTGTGATAGTATATGGCACTGATAGAATTGTTACATTTGTATTTATGATATGACAAAGGGGAAAGGCCTTCTGGAGTGTGAAGGGCTCAAATGCCTGCTCAGATTCAGGCAAAAGCAACAAAGTTGATTGGACAGCGCTCTATAGTATAAATGGACAATGAACTAAAATAAACCATGGAACCACTGCAGAAATGTTTGAAGGAGCAAAAAGAGGAAGATTTTTCACTGGCCAAATCAATACGCGGTTCAGACTGCATTTCACGTGCTAAGTAAATATTAAATTAAAAGTAAAACGGTCCATGAACACACAACTGAGGTAAAGTCCTGGCAAAGCTTAACAAAGGAGGGGTGACTTTGTAGTGAGCTCCATAGAACCCAGACTTCAGGCTGGGACTGCCTGTGAAGGATTCCTCAAGCAATAAAAAAAAATAAACATTTTATTCATTGGTATGGTAATTGGTCCAATCATATTTGAGACCCAGAATAAAAGGATTGTTCTGTGTATTACGGCTATAATTTATAAACCTTTTTTTTTTTTTTTTCAATTTAAATGTAAATGTTCCCAAATTAAAATGGAGAGTCAGCACTTTTGAATAACATATTCATTTTGTATTTGTATATTTGTTAGGACTTTGTAAACAAAGCAACTAAAATGACAAAAAATGTCACTGTTTAAATGTTTCCATACTTTAATATAGTGTGACTGTAATTAAAATATAATTTTATTTCTGTTGCAGCATGAACAAATCCTTAATGAATTCCTACCTTGTCGTGGCAGAGTTGAACCGAGCACTCTAGGTCCCACTTGGTGGACGTCAGCTCCTGGAGCTGATCTAAGGAGAAGCTGAGTCGGGTGCTGTTGTAACAAGATTCCCTGAAGCATGGCTCTGGGCTGGAGGACAGTTCTTTCACCACAGAGCACGGGCCCTTAGAGCGCACTAAGCAGCTAATCACTTTGATTGTCAATACAATGCCCCCTAAAGTACTCCCAGAAATCTAAAAAAAGAAAGAAGTGGCACAAATTTAATCTTAAAGGAAAAAAGCATAGCCTTCAGTCAAATTGCTATCAACTGATTTGGATAATCTATTGATTTTTTTTTTTAAGTGAGCGATTAACGCTCACTTTTTTTTTTTTGTGCAAAGTGGACAAAATGACATTAAACAAATTTTATTTTTTCTTGGACCAAAGCTGTTATTAATCATTCTGCTTCTGTTAATCTTCATTTAGTCTGAATGAAAAGAAGCAGTTTTGACTTTACTTACATATACAAGTTAACCATAGCAGTGATTCTGCTTCTCAGATTCTTAGAGATCTCCTGATAAAATACTTGTATGTAGGAATGAACTCATTTTGTGCTACAGAAACGATGAGCTATAAATAAAAACACATATCATCCTTAACATTCCCCAAGAACTAATGGGGGCCCCAACTCTCTCTGTCAGAACAAATCTAATGTTCTCGTTTTGGAACTATTCTGCAGTTTATTTTAATAACTTGCTCATATCCATAAGTTATACTTGTGCAACAAATTACCCCTCTCTATAATTCTGTGTCACTAAGAATGGTACAGCACTGTGCAAATGTACACAATTCTATAATAAATAGATGGTAAGATGGTAAAGTTTTTACATTATGTAAAAGTTCTGCATAGATTCTTACCTCTGCATAGATTCTCTTATCACTTGGCACTTTGGTGTCTGGGTTCAAGGGTAAACGGTAGTCTGGGGAAGTGTACAACTGCATGATCAGAGGCATCTGATGAGGGGGATTAGTTGTCATGGGGTTGTTTGGTTGTTGTATTGTTTCTGTAAGTGTGGGAGAAGTCCCTAAAATGCAATAAGGAAATTAAAAGTTATTATTGCTTACTATTAATAATAATACCAATACTAATAATAATAATATGATGATGATGATACTTTTGAAAATATCCTAATGCATGTTTCAACTTTGTGTATCATTTATTTAAACAATAATTGTAGGGATCCAGCCACTGGGGAGCACAAGCCAGTATACCTCTTGTGCCTCACCAAGCCCGGATAAATGGTAAGGATTGTGTCAGGAAGGCCAACCAACGTAAAACACTTTTGCCAAAACTAATATGCAAATTCATCAAATAGCCAATACTGCATCGAACGAGGTTCTGGTTAGCAACGACCACCACCAGTGATGTTGACAAACTGGGTGATGGCGGAAATTGTGCTACTGCTACTTGTACAAGGAGGGAAACGTATCAGGAGACAGAGGGGAAAAAAGGAAAATCAAGAATGTAGGCCTGAGGGAGGTAACTCTAAATGTGGGGACAATGACAAGCAAATGTACAGAGATGGCTAAGATTATGCACAGAAGGAAGATAAACGTTTTAGTACCAAATGGAAGCGAAGCAAGGCTTGCAGCATTGGGGCAGGGTTTAAACTATTTTACCATGGTGTGATTAGAAAGAGAAATGGAGTAGAGGTGGTCTTGAAGGATGAGTTAGCAAATATTGTAGTAGAGGTGGAAAGAGTGTCAGATAGGGTGATGATGTGTCTGAACATAGAAGTACAAGGTCTAATGCTAAATGTTGTCAGTGGTCATGCTCAACAGATTTGATGTGATGAGGAGGAGAAAGATACATTTTTGAAGGATCTGGATGAAGTGATAGAGTATTCCCAGGGAGGAGAGGTGATCGGAGTAGACCTGAATGGACATGTTGATGAAAGAAACAGAGGGGCTGAGGAGGAAGTGATGGGTAGGTTAGCTGTCAAGGAAAGAAACCAGGAAGGACAGATGGTGGTGGATTTTGCCAAGAGAATGAAATGGCTATTGTCAACACTTGTTTCCAAA
>JARVJN010000752.1:15218479-15233326 GCA_031763805.1 Argolebias nigripinnis | reverse complement strand
CTGCACCTATCCGCCTATCGATCTCACGCTCCAGTTTTCCCTCATTCGTGAACAAGACCCCGAGATACTTAAACTCCCCCACTTGGGGCAGGACCCCTTCCCCGACCCGGGGACCAATGCAGCAGGAAGTAAAAAGCACACAACTTTGTCTTGCCTCAACAAACCTATCTATGCACGATAATGCTTCCCCCGCCCCCCAGACAATTGTAAGCTTAAAAGCTCCATCATTTAAAGAACTTTAGAAAGTTACTTCTGCTTTCTGAATCTAAAGGTTCTTTCTGTTCTCTGCACCGGTTCATAAATAGACCGTGATCTCTTTCTGTCATCCTCCTCTGACTGGTCGCACATCTCACTGATGTTGATGAAAAACCCATCTGTTAAATTATGGATTGGTAGCGCCGGTTCAGCCCTGCTTTCTGCTGTGATTGCGGCTTTATTTGTGGATTATGCCTCCGTCAACATACGTGTGTGGAGACACTTTGGGTGAGAGGCAGGCTGATGAATCAAACCGAAAGTAGCACAGTTAAAACATTCTATATTTTATAAAGAAATTCATATACCGGTAATTTATTTTTCAGTCATAAATTTTGTTTATTAGTTAGCTATTGTATATGTAGTTACAACTCACAAATTAACAGAACCAAACTTTTGGTTTCTCCTCTGGGAAATGGACCACTCTGCGTTTGTGGAATGAATGGTTTTCTCCCACCATTAGTAAACTGTATGCGGTTTGTGCTGCGCAAGAATGAGCGATTGACCCAAATCTGCTGGCCAGATCACAAGAACTTGGCGTGATAGGTGTTTAAAGTTTAAGACTTGGCTTTGTATTGTTTATCCCTCTAAAGAAACTGTGAAATGAGTGCTCTGTGTACTTGTATGCAAAGTTCAGGAGGACACACTGTTGGTGTTGTTGCAGCCTCTGGGTGATGGGTTGAGTTTTCAGACGACACGCCAAAGGAGGTTTGTGTGTCTGCATCCAAAATTACCTCTGTGAAATCAGTGCCTGCTGAAGACTGCCTTGAAAGAAAAGCAGAAGAGAAAGGAGTCCTGTTGAAAGCGTTTGGAAAAATACAGCAGACTTGTAGTGATGGTTACAGCTCCCTCAAATGTTTCCTGACTGGTGGGAAAACCTTGAAGTTGTCATTTGAAAGACTGTTTTATTTTTTTCATATTTGTCCACTACTAAGCCAGAAATGTAAAAACAAAGCTCACAGTCATGTCAGTGTTCAGTCAATTTAAAACCCAGACATTTTCCTTTCTGGGAGCTGAAGTCACCTGCACTTGGCTGGTGCTGTAAAAAAATAAATAACACTACCATCAATTTGACTACCATTCCCCTGCTTGAAACCACAAGCCCTTCAGCTGGGCTTTCACAGCTTCCAAAAATAGTCCCACTTTATACACCCCAAGGCCAAGCTGGCATCTCACTAGTCTTGATGAAAAAACACATCAAGGCAAACGTTTTTGGCTTTTCTGTGACGAGTGGCTTTCATATGACCCCAGATTATATAGTACATTATTAATATTCCCAGAGAAAAACATGTCTACTCAGTTGTGTCTCATGTTAGTTTCCTAATAACAGCACTGCTTCCCACTGGAAGCTTCCAAGTTCTTATTCACATTTGGTCATAATAGTATTTTATAACTTAGTAAAACTGTAGTTATCTACAGAAAAAGATATGTTGGTGATCAAATGAAGACCAGCAGGCCATAGCTGGTCTGGAAGCTCATATCATTAGGCCTGCAAGTATTAAGTTATTATTAAATCAATTGCAGTCTGACTAGAGGTTGACAGATGGTAATTTTTTCCCTGTGTGGCTGATCTTTAGAAATCAGAGCAGCTAATGGTTGATACAGCATCAGTTATAAAAAACAACATTTGGCTGTATTTTCAATTAAACAAAAATGTATTTGCTTAACTTAATAAATGTGTATTCACCAACCCTTAGAAGAGCTTGGATATTTAAACAATATGAAAAATGATTGTCACTAAAAAATAATCTTAATTGTAGGCTATAGGGAGTTGATTATTGCAGCTGCAGCTGCTTCGTTTTTTGTTTTGACAATTGGTTAAATATGCACATATTAAATACAGTATTGCTGACTGTTGAATATTTACAAAGTAATTTTTTTTTTGCATGTTCAATCATTCGGCTGATTAATTAATTTACCTGACAGGGTTTGGTTGCTTAGCACATAACATCAAGTCTGACTTGAAGACTGGCACATGGTCACAAGAAAACATGCTACAAAGCATCATATTCCCTGGCTTTGCTTTTATCAATATTTTATATATTTTTTCTACCTTTTTTACATTTTATGTCCTGTGTCTCACATGTAAATTCACAAGTAAAACTTCTCAATCAGAAAAGAATAGTGGAACATGCGTCTAACCCCCTAGCAAAACAAAACATAACATGACAAATGTCATTTATTTATAGTAACGCTAATTAAAATGAATGAAACAGAGCATTCATAATTACTACAAAGATGACTAATCATCAAAGCTGGGCCCCTGGTATATTTGGGAAAAATTATGTCCCTAGAACACATTTTGTGAATGAGTAAGGCCATTTAGGCCCATTAGTGTTTTTCCAATGCTTATTGTGGCAAATCAACATGGGGAAAAAACATTTATCTGTAATGCAGTAGTTTCCAAGCCAGGCCAGGATGTCAGATAGGAAATGTTGAACTTTTGTACTGATGCTTTTAAAATGATTGACTTTTGACCTGAACTATTGTATGTGCTGAGTGAGGCTGCTTTCTTGGTGGTGAAGGATGTAAGTTGAGGTGTGTGTTGCACATGTGCAATAAAAAAGAAAAGAAAAGAGGCTTAACCCGAAAACTGTCTTGTTAAAAGGTGATTACTGTGTTTCTGGCACTAATGATTTGGCTTTCAATGAGAAGTGAATGCCGTCTCGGGCAGGTAAATCATTACATCAAAAATGGTGATTACATTGACCTTCGTTTCGATTGAGGATGAATTTTGGTTGCCCCTACATATTGAAAACGGTGAGTAGAATAAACAGCACCCTGCAGTCTGCCATTGTTGTTACTGTTGTTCATTTATTCGCTCAAACTCAGAAAATCAATTTACTGCATTCACTGGTCATGCTCACACAATTTCACGCCTTCGCAAGAAGGTTTCCCAAAAATCTCCACTCTGAGATCTGGATACAAAGGCATTTTATTTCAGAGAAAACAATGGTTCAAGGTTCAAGGTTTGGTAGGTGTGCACTGCAGTCATATGTGAGCAGAGTGAACAGGAGGGGGCTCAACAAACAGCCCTGAGGAGTGCCATTGCTGAGGGTTATGGTGGAGGAGGGGAAGTTGTGGATCCTCACAGACTGCAGTCTACTGGTTAAGAAATCCAAGACCCACTTGCAAAGGGATGGGCTCAGTCCTAGTGTGAGTACCATAGTTTATCCATCAGGCTCTGAGGAATTGTGGTATTGAAGGCGGATGTGAAGTCCACAAAGGGCTCCATGGACGTAGGAGTCCTTTTTTGCTGATATGCTTTTGCAAGAACGGCCAAACTGCTGCAGAAAATCTACGATTTCACTCAAAATCAGTGCTGATTGTGTAAACTGGCACTTAGCGATATCTGCAAATCTTTAAGCATGAAAGAAAACACGTTTTTAGGTTTGGGGAAAATTGCTTTCCCAGGTGATCTCTTAAACTTGTTTGCATTCAGATGTCAATAGTAAAACGTTCCCAATTTTGTCGTCCTTTTAATTAAAAGAAAAAGAGCCTAGTGATTATGTTTTCATACGGAGCAACAGAGGCACACTCACTAGGCTGGGGAACACCACACAGTAATCCTCCAGTTAGCTTACTTCACTTGGTTTTTATGTTTATAGGGAAGTTTTTCAGATCCTCCGTGCAGCTTGGTGAAAGGGTGTGTTGTTTTTAAAAAGCTTGCCATCGGCAGACTAAATATACCCTTTACTACAGCTGACCCCTCATTTGGCTTTGCTGTGGTCACTTTATGTCTACATGCTTGCTCAACAGAGACCCTATGACTAGTAATTACATAGGAGGGTTTCCATTTTTTATTCCCTATACAGTATAGTGTTACCTTCACACAAGTTTTCTTCATTTCACCATCCAGAGCATCACGGATGCTTTATGTATAGGATAATTCTTTTACTTTCCAGCTTGTGTGTCAAAGTGTGCCCTGCCAAATGTTACAAATTAAATGGATCATATCATAAATTTTCAATCTGGCTTTTTAAAAGTTAAACCTTTCTCCCATCTGTCATCCAGTAACAAACTACGGATGATGTGCTGTGACGGCACTTGCCTTTTTTTATGACCGACAGCCAGCTGTGCAGTTGGCATGCAGCTGGTAACAGACTTTCAGTGACCTCAGTGGGCTTGAGTTAATGACTTTGCACATTTCACCTGCAGCCTAACAGTTTCTGTCTAGTTTACAGACTGACTTCCGATTTACGTGTTGATCAAATACCTTCACATTCAAGGATGACTCCTGAGCTTGATGCTCGTCTTTGAAAGATCTGCTGGATGAATTAGGAGACAAAAAAAATAAATAAAACATTCTGTGTGAAGAGTAGCTCAGATGAATTTTACTTTGTATTTAAACATGCTAGCATTAAATACTGACTTCCTGCAGCACTGCGGGTGATATCGGTGCCAGGTTTTGACATGTAAAAATCAAACATTTAAGGACATTTCATGTCTGCTTCTGATGGTTTGTTTTAAGATTTCACTAAATTGGAAACATAATGTTTTCTGGTCATTTAAAAAAAGACGTGTGATGTTTGTAGCTTAGCCAACTCTGTGAGACTGTTCAAATGTCTACACTCCAAATGCCAAAAGTCATTTTCCCAGCTGGTAAATGGAAATCAAAACTCTTCTGCACCTGGCAATATTATAAGATGGGCTCTTGGTCTCTGTCAGGTCTCTTAAGAAGGATCTGAGGCCCACAGTTTGTATTAATGTGCACATGTTACCAAGCTTGGGTCTCTGCCACATCTGTGGCCACACTCCATTAGTTTGTTAATGACATCAGAATAGACTGTGTCAGCCTCTGTGGTCTCAGTATTTTGTTTCAAGTAAAGGATCCCCCTTTCATGCAGGCCTGATTCCAAAAAACATTTTAGGTTGCACGAAGACCACAATGAGCCGGAGTCCTAACAAGTTATCAGAAGCAAAAATGTTTTTTCTTTTAATCTATGTACTTCAATGTCACTTTTTAATGTTATGTTTACTGGTACTTCTCAAATTTTACAGTTTTTGTTGTTTGTGCCAAACACTTTTTTTTTTATCTTGGGCCTAATTGGACCAATTATCAAATATGCAGGTGTAAATTATAAAATAAATAAACAGAATAACGACAAACATTAAAATGAACCAACATTGAAACAATTTTTAATAAATGGACAAACCTTTTCTCTTTAATATCACTGATCAGAAACCTAATATTTATTTTTTTGTAAATACATGAGGTGTTTTATAATCAGAACCCTTGATTAATTTAAAAGTCATAATTATTACGTTGCTGTTACGCAGGACCTAAAATAAGTTGAAGGGGGAAAAAACTTTACCAAAGCTGTTTCCATAATAAACTGTTGGGCATGTATTATCATCACTCTCACAGCTGGGTGTGTCCTGTACAGATGGCACTGCTGATAAATGTCATTATTTAAAAAAAAATCTATTAGTAATTAGCTGTGGGATGGTTTTCAGTCATTAGTCTGGTAAAAGTGACAGGTATAACTTTCACAGCTTGTGGAATATTATCTACGAGGTAAACGACCAAGTAAAGCACCCAACAAAAAAAATACTTGCAGCAAATTGTCCATTGTAGCAACTGTGTGGTGCTCTACCAACACACAGTGCCAGAAAAGTTGTATTTATTGGGCATGCTGCAGCAAAAGGAAGAAGAGCATCTCTGTGCATTGATGCTGATGATGTTGGAGGATAAAAAAGAGGAACTCTGCACGGTTGGGGTTGTTGGCAGGCTTTGAATAACCAACTTCCTCACAGCCACCCACCAAACTGCTCTGTGTCCTCTCCATACTGTCTGCTGACAGGATGTGGAGCTTCTTGTCGGCACTCTTGCATTGAAAACGAGTTGGAGTGGTGAAGTCATGTAGCAAGTGGCCTGCCACTTTATACGTGGATCAGATGGAGTCAGGTGATCAAAACTCATCATGGTGCAGGATATGGAGGCCTTCAGTCAGGAGATGAGACACCCACTTCATAACTTTGACATAATTATTCATCGGAGCAGGAAGTCAAAATAACATTTTTCACTCCGAGCGTGAGGAGCACTGTGGTTTTTGTGTCAGACTTCTCTTCACCATAGTTTCAACTCTTTTGCAGATATCTAGTTTTTTTTCTGCTTGTGTTGAAATTGAGAAATTTAGTGGTATTCTTTACAAATACTTTTGCAACGAGCATCCTGCTTTCTCTTAAAATTTACTTTTGGGGATGATTCTTTGGTCAAAAAGTGCAAAGAAGCCAAAAAAATTGGTCACAACCGCGTAGATTGAATTGATCTTAACAAAACTGAAGAGCGAGCGGTAACTTTTGCAGCCATCCTTAATATTGTTGCCTTCATTGTAGCAAATATACACATGCAGAGCTTCCAATGGAGTTTTTATAGTTTTTTTTGTTTAGGCTGTTTTTATGGCTAGTTTGAATCGAAAACGCGTAATAGATTTAATGTCAATGGTTAGGTTTGCATAAAGTAGGAATGCCTGATTTTAGGTTCAGTAATTAAGTGTAAAGATGACAGATTATTTTGCATTATCATTTGAATTATTTTCAGTCACCTGCGTGTAAAAAAAAAACAAAACAAAACAAAAAACTGGTGGAACTAATAGAAATGTAATTTCTTTCATTTTATTCCTAATCTTTTATACCGCCCTTCTGCTTTGGTTTAATGGGACCAACTATTTACTTTGTGGTACTTGGTCTCTAATTTTGGCTCTGTTGAGGATCTGTTACCATTATTGTCATGGAGTAAGTTGTAAACCAAACACCACTTAGTACATTTTAGCTTTGAGCCCAGTGAAAAAGGTTGGAGCAATAACTTGGAGGCCACAACAAGTAACAGTCAAGGGAAGCCATGGCACAAATTGAAAGACTCTCGTAAAATCCAATGCTAAGGTTTAAGAAAATATTCCAAACTAGTATAATTAATTAATTTAATTCGAATATAAAGTATTTTATGCACAGCTCGGCTTTTTCACCCACTTTTTTGTTCCGAGTGTTCAGTGGGCAGCCTGCCAGTGTTCGTGGCCAGATAACAGCTCAGTGCTGGGAACCCCAAGGCCCCGAACAGGTGTCAACTCCCCGCTCGGCTAAAGAAGCTGAGACGGGAGCACAAAGGGCTCAAAGAGACCTGCCAGCATGGTAGCCATCTTAAATATCCCTGGCCCAGTGCAGACACTCCTCTAAATCTCTCAGCAGTGCAGGGTAACAGTCGGTGTGCTCTTTCTGTGACACTCTGACTCTTAAAGGGTTCTGGTGTTTGGTCTAAATGGGTCTGGGAATGACAAGACTGATAGAAAGCATTAAGAGTTACAGATAGAGGCTTGTGTTGAGGGTTAACATTTATGAAACGTGGCACAAGAACTTGTCCGCTTGTTTTATTTCTTCATCCGTTCAGTATTGTAATCTCATCTCTTCACACTGTTGCTATTTTCAGTCCATTTGTGTTTTTTTAGCAGGGACAGTTCCTGCTGCTGTCATCAGGCAGTTAGTGTTTCATCCCGTTTCCAGATCGCACGGGCTCGTGTGATCTTTTAAAGCTTGGCTCTGGGCTTTGCCTATGATTAAGCTGGCATTTAGGCTGGCAGGATCGTAGAGGAATTGAGAGAAAGGGCGAAGTAATGCCTTTCTTTCTATTGTTCGCTACTCTGATGACGTGGATGTGTGGCAGGGTGGAATGGAGTTGAGTGGAGGCTACCCTCATCTTCAATATACAATAGATCCTTGTGTACTTGACCCCCCACCCCCTCGCTTGGCAGAATGGAGTCCATGGTTAGGCCCCGAAGCTGGGATGGAATTCCAGCTTTGACAGATTTTGTTCATGTTCCAGCGTTAGGAGGATCCATGCCCTGCAGGTCTAGTTGTTCCCATTTTAAACTAAATCAATAATCAATTATCATCTTCCCTCTGTGTTTAGTTACTGTGAGCCCCATTGGTTTTTAAAGCTTTACTATATGATATATCCCTCCCTTCTGCAGGGTGACTAATAACCTGTACCTAATTGGAATGAGTCGCAGTGGGGCCACTAGGTCATTCGAAAGTAATTAACAATGATTTATTTGTCCTGTAGTTTTAGATGGGGTGGATCTCTTGAGTGCAAAAGAATCCAGTGAAGCTAAATAATTCATAATATCCTTGATTGCATATTTTAATTACCGGTGTGCTTTTTCATTCGTCTTTGTCACATTATGTGAGCTGGAGCTTTTTTTGGACGTGCTATGATTTGAAAACCAGAAGAACCTGCTTAGGGTCTTATCGCTTTACTTACTCAGAAGTATGTGCAAACCACCTGATCTGCTGCTTCTGCTCATTACAACATGATGTAAAAAAAAAAATACAACCAGCAGGCTCCAAATGACAACATCCTCTGTGGGAATGAGACACAAAGCTGAAGTTGTGCGGACACTCAGGTTCTGAATTTAAATAAAAAAGAAGCACTAAACTGTAAAAAATAATCACCTCATCTCAGTTGAAAGCTTTTAATAATGAGGAAAAGAAATGAATCGGTTTACTGTGTCACAGTGAACTGTGCTGACCGTAGTGAAAACTGAACATTTAAGATTATTATGTGTTCCCCCTCCAGCATGCCAGTGAATTGGCCTGAATGTACAGTATTACAGGCAGGATTGAGAACAGATTTACAGATTTTATTGTATTACAGTATTTTGCTTAGGCTTTAAAGCTCGTTCTTTTTACCCCAGCTTTTCTGCTGACCTAAAAATACCCACTAGAAACTTGGTTTTATTCATGGAAATCATCCTTTTTTTTCTTTACTAGAGGGAAAAAAGATCAGTGCTTAAGAAGACACCGTAGTGTGATTCAGTAATATATAAATAAATGTATTTGTGTCATTAAAAAAAGTAATGCATAAAAGGAGAAAACTTTTGTGTTGTATCAGCAGGTTACATCTAAACCCAGTATATGACACATCTTGTTTCATTTCATGAAATCTTTACCCATTTAAGTATCATCTGAGCAAATTAAACATGCATAAATGTCACAAAGCAGCCTAATGGAGTCTTTATCAGTTTGTATGGGCAGATGAGAACAGTTAGAGACAACGATCTCCTTGGTTCAGTGGAAAACGACACCACCGTGTGATAAGAGCTGATGACTACCAGCAGCTCCATCGTCATTCTGCCCATTGTCGTCATCACCCGAGACAATCATCCATCTGGGTTTAGTGCTGCACCTCTAAATGCAGGAGCAGGTGGATTTTTATCAGTGCAACATGTCATCTTTGTCATTCGTCATCTCAAATAGATGTAAAACTTTGCATGACAGAGTGTGATGTTGGCAGGATGTGTGTGTGTGTGTTTTTTTTGTGTGTGTGTGTCTTATAAACCAACAGTTTCCTGGCCGTGTTAGCTCTGGTTGCCTTCATGTGATGCACAGCTCTTTTTGTCGTCGCTTCACTGTCTATTTTAGCACCTCGTTAAAATGGAACTCCACATCCATCAGTTTTTTATTTAAAGCTTTTTTTATTTATTTATTTATTTAAGCCAACGCTTGTCCAAGTCCTAAAAGCAACCAGTCATTTTCAGGATGGGGTTTGTCTTGGAATTCAAGTATGGTGACTCAGAGCTGCAAGAATTCAGTTTCTGTAAGTCTTGAGTTTCACAACCAAGCTGGCGTTTAAAGTTTGTACTATAGTGTGATATATATAATTCACTCAGAAATGACTGTAAATCTCAATCCCATTGTTTCTGAGACAGGAGCAATATTTTAAAAGTGCTTTTTCGTCTGTTTAAAGGGAAATGATTGTCATATTTCAATGGTTTCATTTAGGGTAAACAGAAAATGCAACAAATAGCCATCTTGGTTTAAAAAAATACTTATTGATCAACTGTTGCACAGAAAAGTGCAGTATTGTTACTGTGAAAGCACATTTTTACATGCTTTAATTGTTAGAAGTGTTATTCCCTTTCATCTTTGTTCCAAAATATGGTTGCTAATTTAATTCCAAAATGCTTGTGACACATCACATGGAATTAAAAGTTTAAGCCCTGTCCCCTTTTTCTGCATGAGACATCTCAGTTCGATGCACCTGTGTTGTCTGTAACCCAGTGTGAACTCCTGCACATCTGTCCTGGGCCTGGTTTGTGCAGATATAAATGTTCTGCTCTGGCTCTGGCTCTTTCAGGGGAAACTTCACTGTTCCAAAGCTAACAGAGTCTAATATGGGATTTGGTGTGCTGGGAGTGTTTCTGGGGCTGCTCCTGGAGGTCTCCACCCATGGACCCCATGCTGTTCCTCGAACTTCCTGGAAACACCAAGGTAAGACACAGCACAGTCAATATTCTGAGTCTTAAACGGTTAATAACTGGCTGTCATGACAAACTCAACGTTGAAATAAAGTATCAAGTGAGCAAAGAAGACGGGAAATCTACTTGATAGTTCATAGTTAATCTTTAAATGGTGAAATTTAGAAATGTCATCGTAGTTCCTCATTTACTGTAATTCTCCAAAAAGCCCTACGTGATGTAGATTGAAACTTCTCTAAAGTTGCAGACAGGAAGTAGCATTGTTCACGATGACCAGCATCTTCAGGTTCAAGTAATTTCAAACAAAGAAATGTGAGCCAGTAATTAAAGTTCAGTACAGGGGAACAGAACTTTCACACGGCCTTTGTGTCGGCTCAGTGCATCCTGTTCACAATAGAATATGTGGTTTCACCTGCTGCCTGATATCATCTGGTGAAACCGCCTTTAGCTTCACCTCGAGCGATCAAATAAGTCCAGCATTCTACGAGATGGAAGTTTTTAGAAACGTCTCGAGTAACTCGGTCTCTCTGCGTGAGAACGACGAGAGCAGATCATCCTTTAATTAGTTCCTGTAGCTGAGTCTGCTTCAGTCACTGAGGCTGTTCTGCTTTTGTCACTGTAACGTTCACAATCTGCATCTGCAATTTGAACCCACATGCACCTGGCACAACCTGTATTGCTCCAACACAAATTCTCCATTAAACACAACATGTAGTGGAGCAAGTTAATTCAGTCTGAGGGAGTAGAACCATGTCCCTGATCCTGTAAAATAACCTCAGATGGTGTGATTTCTTTTTATTTTATTTTATCAAACCATCCGTTATTAAAACGTAAAATCTTTTGGAATTGCTCGGTGTTTTCATACCAGTAAAAGGTTATTTTATTCTTTTTTTTTTTTTTTTTTTTGCTAAAACAGTTCTTTGAAATAATAGGCATGGTAAACATCACTGATAAGTCATGCTATCTGTTATTTGTTGCACTCATTCACCTAAAATTCTTCCACTTTCTTCAGCTCTCAACATTGTTGACATTTTGATTCTATTACAATTCTTAGCTTGTTTTTCATAGCTTAAACTCTTATCAGCAAACCATTAAATCCCAGTCATCACCAGTCTGTTTTCAATGTCTTTCATGCCTCGCTTGGAGACGGTTGTCATATATTTGTGTTGGCATTCAAACCTTAGCAGAAATACAAGCTGTTTAAACATCCGCCTGTCTGCCGGATACTCTGAACTGTCGTTTGGCGCATAGGCACAAACAACAGTCAGAGTCCGTCCCCCACCTGAAGGTGCAGGGAAGCTAGCCTCTTATTTACCTGGGAATACTCCCAACAAGGGACCAAGTCAGCGGGGCTAAGAGTAGACCCACACCAGCTCGATGATTCTAACCATAAGTGTGGAATAAGGTATTCTGCTGCATGCTCAATAACCCAGGTAGAAAAAT
This sequence comes from Argolebias nigripinnis, assembly GCA_031763805.1. Classification (NCBI taxonomy): domain Eukaryota; kingdom Metazoa; phylum Chordata; class Actinopteri; order Cyprinodontiformes; family Rivulidae; genus Argolebias; species Argolebias nigripinnis. The sequence continues at coordinate 15,221,378 of JARVJN010000752.1, read as the reverse complement.
CTAAAAAAGTTAAGTCTGTTCCTCTGGACATAAAAAAATAAAATTAAAATAAATAAATTTGTAGAAACGTTTCGCCTTTCATCCGAAAGACTTCTTCAGTCTGAGGAGCTGTATTCAGCTCAGTGTGGAATAAGGTCCATCCCCTTTCAAGGAGATTGGTTCAGAAGCCCATGCTGTGCATCGAGGTGAGCCCAACTATAACAAGTCGGTACCTCTGAACCTCACACACAAGCTCAGGCTCCTTCCCCACCAGAGAGGTTACGTTACATGCCCCAAGAACCAGCATTGGTAAGCCAGGGTCAGAGCGCCAAGCCTCCGTCTTTGGCCACTGCCCATGGAATCATGACCCTGACTTCCATGGTCCCTCCTGCCGATGGTGGTGCCACAGAAAGGCAAACCCATGTTGCCCATTCGGGCTGAGCTTGACCGGGCCCTATGGATAGAGACCCAATCACTAGGCACTCTCCAATGAGCCCCTCTCCCAGGCCTGGCTCGAGGGTGGGGCCTTGGTAACCCACATATGGGCATGGGACACTCCTTGTTGCTTTCTGTCCATTTGAGTTTTTGGAATCACTATTTTTCTGGCCTGTCACCTAAAACCGATCTGCCTTGGAAGACCCTACCAGGGGCGGTTACAATTGCACCCAACAGCAGAGTTCCTGGGACTATTCAGGTGCAACAACTCCTCCTCCACTATAAGGTGGCGATTCAAGGAGTATATATAGACAACAAGCTTGACAAATTCTGAACACTGTTTTAATGCCGACCTAATGAATCAAAATTTGCATTTGCTTGTCAGATGTAGATCTTCTGGAGTTTTCAGAGCCTGGGATTTTCAACTACTCCACGCTGCTGCTGAGTGAGGAAAGAGACGCTCTGTATGTGGGAGCAAGAGAGGCCATCTTTGAGCTCAGCAAGAAGAACGTGACAGTCAAAAACCATAAGGTAACCACAAATGAAGAACACTTCCAAAGAGTTTTTTTTTTTTAAGTTGCTACTTCCTACATACCGTAGTTGATTGTGGTTATGTTTTGAAGGTTCAGTGGACGGTGACAGAGAACCACATGAACATGTGCACACTTAAAGGAAAATCAAAAGAGGTTTGATGATTCATTCTGTATTTTAAAGTGGTTTTATGTATTTAAAAAAAAAAAAGAGTACTTACCAGTAAGTCTTTACTGCTCCATTTCAGAGAGACTGTCTAAACTACATCCGAGTCGTCCAAGTTGTAGACCATGAGCGGCTTTACGTCTGTGGCACGCATGCTTTTCAACCTCAGTGTGATTATTTAGTAGGTGACCACCAGGCTGCACAATCATGTTTGGGCGTGCCAGTCAAATTGTGACCTTTAACCTTATCGTGATCTTTTTCAGAATCTTGATGACTTTTCTTTAGCGGGTCAGGCTGAAGATGGCAGAGGGAAGTGTTCTTTTGACCCATCGCAAAGCTTCACGACTGTCATGGTTGGTGAGTTGAGGCCAGTTTTGTCTCGTTTCAGAGAAACAGTCTTGCTTTGAAATGCAAACTAATCTCCTGTAATCTCTCTCCATATGTGGAGTAAAACTCATTGTTCTTTACGTTTTCCATCAGATGGAGAGTTGTATTCTGGGACAGTTTATAACTTCTTGGGCAGTGAACCAATTATTTCCAGATACTCACCTTCCCAGTCTCTGCTGAGGACAGAGTACTCTACATCGTGGCTTAATGGTGAGTTTATCCTGGCAGGTTTGCGATGGGTATTCCTCTGACAACTGAATTGGTTTGGACACTAAACAGGACATACTTTAGTAGGTGGGTATGGATCTGATTTTGTTTTTCCACCTTGAGCTGCATTACTTGTTCGCATCCCACACATGCAGCATGTGAGCGATTAGGTTCTGATGCTAAAAATAAAAAAAACTTTTTCTAAATGATGGTGAGCAGTAGTTTACAGATAACTTATTTTTACTTGGTGATGGCCAGTGGTAAAAAAAATATGCTGTTATGGCAGCTAAACTATGAGCTCTCTGAAATAATTATTTAAGAAAACTTGATTTGCAGGCCAAAATTAAATGTGTCTGGTGCTCTTTGCAAGTTGAAATCTGCCAACCAAACAGTACCGGTAGTTCTTTATCACTCTGACAGAAAGAGAAGCTGTTTTTTAGTTTACTTTTTAAGTTAAAAATAATACTAATACCGGTAGTTTGAACCTGTTACTGACATGCAACAGATTGGATATGCCGTATTTTTCCTATTTTAGTCCAGTTGATAATTTTTGATTGAAATAATTGTTTAATTTTTGTGGTGCTTTTACTGATATCTTTATCTGTTCCCCCCTTCTGTGCTCTCATTGTAGAACCCAGTTTTGTCTTTGCCGATGTAATCAGAGAAGGGAAAAACAGGGCAGCTGGTGAGGATGACAAAATCTATTACTTCTTCACCGAGGTGTCAGTGGAGTATGAATTCTTTGGCAAGTTGCTCATTCCCAGGGTGGCTCGTGTCTGTAAGGTCAGTACCTACTGTGCACCATCTGCACACACCAGCAACAGCCATCTTTATTCCCCAACTTCTTGTTGTTCTTATGTGTGGGATGCCTATCTTTATTTGCAAAAAAAAAAAAAAAGTGATTGCTGTTTCAGGCTTAATATCTGCAGATATTCCCTGACATGTAAGGTGAGGCAGCATCTAACTAGACTTTAAAGTTTAAATGTTTCCTCTTTTTTATTTATATTCAGCTTAGTAAACTGTATACTTGTACTTGCATTACTATACTAAAAGGTAATGCACAATCGATCAGATCCATGTATATACAACAAAGCACCCAAACCATCTGACCATTTAAATACCATACCATACCATTTTATTTGTAAAGCACTTTACACAGGAACAAGTCCACACCAAAGTGCTGGACAAACAAACA
>JARVJN010000752.1:14881765-14894519 GCA_031763805.1 Argolebias nigripinnis | reverse complement strand
CTTTATGTGAAAGGGAGACAATTCAACTCACTCCATCTTTAAAAACTGTGTTATGATAGGCTAAGTGCTTGGTAACTGTACAGTACTGTACATTTATTTATTCATTAAAAAAAAACAATTATGTGATCCGACTTACGGCGATTCGTGTTACGAACGGTGCGTAGGAACGGAACTCGTTCGTAAGTCAAGGACTACCTGTAGATGTTATTTGTGGCATTATATAGGCATCAGTTATTGAGTTCATCTTTTTAAATAAAAGCAAATAAATCATGATGCATTTTTTTTTCTTATTACTTGTGTATAGCATGATGCATTTTTTTTAAATTGTTTGTTTTAACACATTGACGCTTGTACTTTTGCTGAAGGTAGTCATAAAGCCATAATCCCAAGAGGTTCGTCTTACCTAAGATGAAGTGTGCTCTGTACGAGCTGGACTCCCTGAGAAAGGCTTGGAGCTTCTCTCTAGCTCTGGCCAGCTGCTCTTTACCTGTCGGCAACCCTGACAGCATCGACAAAACCTTTTCCAGGTACAACACGGCCAGGTGTGTGTGGAACTTCTCTTTCTGTAAGAGGAAGAAAAGTCGACTTAATTTTAATTTAGCAACCAAAACAGACAACAGGACAAAGCGATGTGATGTGAACATGAACTCAACACGGTTTAGCTGGTCGGATCAGAGGATGCCATGTGGGTGTCTACATGAATAAAAACGAGTTTTATTTTCACAGAAATGCTCGAACTATAAACAGTGTCAATGACTAGGCTCCAAAAGTCCCAGCCCAGTCTCAGCATAACATGATTCAGTTTTTTTTAATGCAACAACTATAAGAGGAAGTTCCTGGAAGCGGATGGGTCTCATGTGATCCGTTTCCTGAAACTTTCATGTTGAGGATGTGGTTCAGATGGGAAACTGCTCCAGTCCCTGTGACTTTATCCATGACAGTCAAGTCTCAACCTTTCACCAAAGAACTGATCCTTTTGAGAAAACGTTACATTTCCTGCTACAGAACAGCATCAGAGGTGGTTTTACTTTCCAACAGTAGGTCCCAGTCGGCGCTAACTAGAAGAAACTTCTCACGTTGTCACTTTTCACAGTTCCAGTTTATTTTTTCTACATTTCACTGGTTGTAGTGGCAGTGATTCGTCAGCACAGAGAATCAGCGCTGCCGTTCTGCTGATGCGTTTCCTGTCTGACTGTATCAACAGTTAAAAGTTTGAATCAGCACGCTCCGTTCTTTAACCTCGCAGTATTTCGTCATGTTTGTGATTCATGATTCGTATTTGTTATACCTGTATTTTTTTCTCCAGCACAAGATATTCCAGGTAAAGAAGCATGGCCTGGGTGTGATTTCCCAGGTAGGCGATCACATCATCCGAGTTCAGCTCAGACTGATCTTTACTCGCAGGCCTTCTGGTGAAGATGTGAACGCCTGTCTGTGATAAAAATTAAAAGTTTGACTATTATCAATGCAAATACACCACTGTGCAAAATATGAAAGTGAGCTAGCTGTAATATACTCCAAGTTTCCTACAAACTTAGTTTTGTGAGTCTATTTAAAGGATCTAGTTGTTTTAAATGTTGAAAAACAAACGCATATCTTAAGCTTTTAAAATGACAGATCAGTAATAATTTGGGTAGCGTTGCACTAATAACTGGACAGCAGAGTTACATTTTTTGTTAACCTACGGTGGGATCCTTCCGCAGGGCCCAGTCTGCATACTTCCACACAAGCTCCAGGTTGGAGGAGCAGCAGAGAAAATCCACGATGTACTCATAAAGATCAGATCTAGTGAAGTCCTGCAGTTCTCCATCAACCACACGAATCCACAACTAAAAAAAACAACAGATTGTTTTCACTTTGTAAGGATAATCCGTTGAGATAAACAGATTTTAGACTATGTTTAGGTTCACAAACCTGCAGCGCTGCTGAATCTTGACCGTTACAATGATGGAGCAGCCCGAGTGCAAAATATCTGAGACAGAAAAGAAGTGAATGAAGTGAAGTGTGTCCCTTAAGATTGTGTTCTCTAAGCAAAGTAATTAAGCTGGACTCAAAGTTATGGCTCTATCATTAAAAAAATTAACAGCATGACAATTATTATTTGTGGATATTAGAGTTGGGTGACAGGCTAAAAACTCTGGGCTGATTTGGGTTCGACAAGCAGCTTTAAAGCGCCAACATGTGGTTGACGTCAACTCAAAATACAAAGTATTTAAAAGCTGGAACCTGTAGGATCATTTTTTGACAAAACTTCTCTTAATAATAATAATAATTTTATTTAAAAGCGCCTTTCTTCTTGACGAGTCGCAGTGATTGTTTTGGACAAAACTTTCCATCCACGGTGCTTCTGTTTTGTAAATGAGTCCCCGTGGCTCAACAAGGCTAGCCTGTATAAATAAAGGTTGAATGAATGAATGAATGTTACAGAGCCAGAAATTATTGCCATTAAAAAAAAGTAAATGTCTACACATACTTAACAGATTATCAAGTAGGAAGTTGAAAATACAGCAACAAGTACTTGAACCTGCTCACTGTAGCCCACTATTTAGTTTTCTCCAGGTGCCCCAGATGTCCATGCGATATTGCAAAGGCACATCAACCAAGACAGCTCTCCAACATCCAGAGCCTTGAGGAACTCGGGGCGGATTTCATCCATCCCCGGAGCCCTGCTGCCATTGAGCTTTTTAACTACCTCAGAGACTGCAGCCCCGGCTATGGACAGACCAACCCCGAAGTCCCCTGACTCAACTTCCTCCATGATGTAAACATTGAGACGGTTTGAGAAGTATTCCTTTCACCTCTTGACGTCACGGGTTGAGGTCAATGGTACCCCACCCTCACTAAACACAGTGTTAGTAAAGCGCTGCTTTCCCCTCAACCTCAACACAAAATATAAATAAAACACGTTAAAGGTGCTGTATGTAACTTTTCTAAAAATATATTAACATATTTCTTCACTCTGTCACTATCTCCTGATGTTAGACAGGTAATCTCTGAAAAAAACTACAGGTAATCTCTGAAAAAAACTATAGTCCTTTGGCTTCTCCAGGTGGTACTAAAAGCATTTGTAAAAACCACAGTGACCCGCCGTTAACCAGCCAATAAAAACAGAGTTTTGTTCATGAACGAGCTTGTCACGCCCCTAACCCACGCCCCCGCCTGTCCCAGCCCGCTGCGCGCATCCGCGCACGTTCTCGTTTAAAGGATTGCAAAGCGATGCCGGACTGTTTTGTATGTGACACAAATGTATTAAATTCCCCTTCTTCATCCCTGATCTGGACTTTTCTTTTGTTTTTTTGCCAAAAGTCAAGTGATCGCTTCCTCCTCCGTTGACTCCATGACTGAAATGATGAGGAAATGAATGAATTTGTCACGAGTGAATTAAACTCGAGATCAACGTGGCTGCGCGAGGCTCTGCAGATTTCCCGGTGTTCTGGTGTGCAAAAAGATCTGAAGCTCTCAACCTTGACCTCTGTACTGTATTCCTAATGTGTCCATTTGCATGACTTTTGTCTGTCTAAGCAGATCTCACTTGTTAATGGAAAAAAAATCTTGGTCCAACGTCTTTAATTATGTCTTTTAAAATGAATCAAATGAACATCTGACAAGCATAAAACAGTATTTTTGAACAAAAAATATGATTCTTAAATGAATATTAGCTAAAACCTTGGTATACAGTAGAAGGATTACTTTAATGATAATGCATATTTCAGATTCTGTATCAGGTCTTTAGATTGTTTTTCTTAAGCGTTTTTTTCAGACATTGTTAACATTTTGTAAGATTTTTTAGACATGTTACAATTTAGTTTGTCCTCCAGTTGTAAAATTTCCTCAAAACTACTACTTTATTATTCTTTATTCAGCCTTTCTATTGCAAAAACTTAAGAGATGGAATTTGAAGCAAATATACATCCTTGTGTTAAATGTTTCTTATATATATATAGATACATCACTGGTTCATCTTTCAAGAATTCAAGTGTCTTTTTGTTGCTTGAATGATTTTTAAATCCTCAATGAGTGGCCTAAATTACATACTGTACAGTATATTACCAACCTGAAATTGATAAGGAACAATGAGGGTATAAAATAAGAATGAAAATGTAGCAAACGTTAAAAAAAGATTGGAAAGAGAACAATAATGAATATAAGTCTGTCTCCAACTTATTATTAAATCTGGCAATGATGAAAGGGGAAAGAAGACGACTCAAAGGTGAGGCATGTGAATTACTGTAGGTTTTTTTCTTCCATGTCTGAAAACTAACAGACATGGAATATTAGAACAGCAGTAACAATATTTGTTACTGCTGGTAATAAAGACCAATAAAGGCCTTTACTGTGGTTTTCTGTTTCAGCTGAAGTTCTTACTTTTATGGTTACCGGTAATCTCAAAACACAAAGATGTGTAAAAATACATAATTCATGAGTACAATATCCTTCAATGCGTTTTCAAATCCATTTTTTAATTTGCTAAACGTCTCAGTATACCCACTCCTCCATGAGAAATAACTGCTTCTATCCCACATGGGTTAGAAAGAGTAATCCGTCGCAGCACACATATATGTCAAAAGATTTTATGGCCATACTGATGTGTGGTTTGAAAATCTACATAATGGGCTTTAATAATCATTAACCAGCCATACTAAAATTGATTTTTAAAAGGGCTTTTTGCTTCCATTTTTTGGTAAATGCCTGGTTGTGACAGGAAAAATGAAATCAGAGTGACTTTATAATCATACCCACCAGATTATCCATGTCAGTTCTTGACAGGATGTATGTCCTTAAGTTGGCGTTCTGGTGGAGCAGAGTGTAAAGCAGTAAAGTTGCTTGGTCAGAGCGCTGCTGCTCATACAGAGCTGTGTATAAACTGTTGAAATTGATCTGGAAACTGTGAGGTTGCTCCACAAGCGGCGATGAAGTGTCTACATGTAAAAAGGGTACATATTGGGAGGTTTAAAACAAAGACTTCTTTAGTAGCATCCAGCTCAAGTCACACATTCATTGTAAATAAATAAAAAAGTCTATCATAAACAATGGAATAAAATGGACAATATGCCTACTGTACACTCTTTACCTTGTGTATTTCTGAAACAACTAATAGCCTGGCGATACGGGTTGGGCCAGTCAGGCCCATCTGTTAGATTGGATAATACCAGCAGTAACAGAAGACTCTGATTGGATAAAGGTAAAGGGCCATTTTCCTGGTCAATCCCAGATTTGCTGCCAGCTCCACCCAGTGTGAAGACACTCCACAGACCACCTGTAAGAAGAGGGAATTTTCAATATTTTTATCCAAATGTAAATAAAACCTATTAAAAAAAAATACCGTAATCTAATAATGCCATACATATATTGTAGATAAACAAATGCATCCTACTATGGGAATCACAACAGTCCATAACATTTTAATAGAACAAACTAGAACAGCTTTATACATTTTTCAATGCAACAAAACAGAAAAATGCAGTTCCCAATGCAAAAATGAAAGGATGAAAATAGAAAAAAATTAGACAGAACATTTTATCTTTTGCTTGATAAAACCAGAATGTGTTACTGTTAAATAAAAATAAAAACTTGTCATGCAATTATTTTTTTCTTTTAAAGCTAAATGAATGATAAAACATTTTTTCCCCAAAACAGCAACTGCAATTTATTGCCAGGGATTGTCATTAATTAGTCTCAAAATGAAACTTGCAAACACAGTAGCCATGTCCGCATATAAAATTATTCATGCCCACACATTTTTTATCATAAGCAAGAATGTATATTCCCGCAATGAATCACTATACTAAGCAAGAATGTATATTCCCACAATGAATCACTATACTATAGAAAATTAATCGGAAGAAGGAATTCCAACTCATACTTCACAATGGCTGCCTCATAGATAAAAAGTGGTGATAGCTCCAGTCATAATTGTTTTCACATCTGTTGGTTTATATATCATTAAAACTGTTTCACACATAATACAACACAGTGCTACCTCTATTAAGAAACCGGTTGCTAGTGTTTGAATGCACAAAATGCAGACACAGTAGTCCCTTGTTTATTGTGGGGGATTTGTAACCTGAAGCCCTCTAAATGCTCTAAAAGAGCACAGAATGTCATGATTTCTTCTCTCTGCCAGTGCCTTCGGCCACGGCCACTTGCACCGCTGCAGAGAGGAGATATGACACACTGCATGAAGAAGCTTTTCCTGCAGCTTGGGCTGCACACAGGTGCAGCAGGTGCTAAAGAACTTAAAATAAGTTATTTTAAATAAAAATTCCATGCCGATCACGTGGCTCATCCATCAATCAGTCAAGCGTGTGTCATGTCCCATCTTAATTTGAAAAACCGTGATAGAGCGAGTCCGCAAAAAATGAACCGCGAAGTAGTGAGGGACTACTACAGATTGTATTTGTGTGCACGTGTTAACACCAGTTAAGGTTCCAGTATACTCGTGCGTCCTGTCAGCTGAGCGGAAACTGTGCGTACTATCGCAGAGGGTTGAGACTTCATACTCAAGCGCTCACCTTGAGCGGCTGCAGACCAGCTCCGCAGGCACGGGGCGTTTACCTTTGGGACAAATTGAGGTTGCCGATTGGTCATTTGCTGGCACGCCTACAGATTGATTGACAGGTCACAAAAAAATCAAACAAACAAAAAAAGAGAGCTGGCGGCCTCTGCCGCAGTAGTGTTCTGTGTTTATATGTTGTTAATAAAAAGTTATTAATGAATAAATAAATAAAAAAAAATAAAAAAACAGGGAGCGCTTGGGCCGCGGCTAGGGCGCAGGGGTTAAGAGCGCGGCCCATGTTTGAGGCTAGTCCTCGATGTGGTGTCGCGGGTTCACATCCCGGTCCCGACGACCTTTCCACATCATCTCCCTCTCTCTTGCCCTGTTTCGCCCTCCATCCTCTACAACAAAAATGGGCCACTAGAGCTGAAAAATGCCACAAAAAAATAATAATAAAATAAATAAAAACAGGGAGTGCTGGCCCTACAGCCCACCAGAAAATCTCCAGAACCTCCCGCAGCCACACTGGACCCGATTTTAATTCACTCGTGACAATTTCCTTCATTTATCACCATTTCAGTCATGGCATCAACGGAGGAGGAGGAAGCGATTGTTTGCCTCTTGGAAAAACAACAAAAGAAAAGGCCATTAAACGAGACCAGGGATGAAGAAGGGAAATTTAATACATTGGTGTCACATACAAAACAGTCCGTTGCCAGGCAGTTTATTGTGCGACACAGAGTATGCGTACGTGGCCTTAAAAACCTGAGTTATGCACAGACATGCCCTGCGGGCATCTGCTTCGAGTCTAATCTGGTACACGCGGACCTCCGCGGACTGACGTACACCCAACTATACTGGGGCCTTAAAGCGCAGACAGAGCACAAAAACAAGTAGATTTCACAGGGTTGTTTTTTTTTCAAAGCTGCGACTGGAACAAAGAAAGTTGGAGATGATTTCAATCCAAGATCCAAGTTTTGAGTTAATCAATAAACAAGACACAGCAACAGACAAACTACCCACTGGGTGGGACTGTGGTTCATTTGATCAGCATTTTATAAACCTTCACACAGAAGTCTTTTACCATTACATGTAGCAAACCACTGATTGATTTAGTCTTCAGTGTGAAAGCTTCAGTGTGAAAGAATGTGTTACGTGTAACCAGGCAGTGAACCGCTGACGCAAAACAAATATATTGTAAAAATTAACTGAATCACTTGTTTGAAACAATTTTTCATTGTACAGAAATATTTCCCATCAGAAAAATACTTTCACTGGTTGGACATTACATGTGGAATTTCCTGACGAGCCTAATTAAAACGTCAAGGACAGTCACCGTAAAGGAAAGAACTGCATAAAATCTAAAAATGATTGATTGATGCAAGACAGCAGATGAAGAATATGGGCTGCCAGCTGCTGGCTGCAAAAAAATGTTAGGATCAATAAAAAAAACATGCAATTTAGAATAGTTGTTAAAAACTGACACATATCCCATAAGTGCACATAAAAAGTTCCTTATTCTTTTGGCATAACTCTACCATTTATTTATTAAACTACACAACTACACGCATTTACTATATTGTATACTGTTATTTACATCCAACCATTTAGGAGCAACATTAAAATTCAGTTGGTGTCAGTATTTTTCTGCCAGTGTTGCCAATTCAATTTATCCTTGTTTGGTTTTGCTCGAGACAAATCTGGAATTTGAGCTGATAAATATTCTACGTTGTTCAGTACTTGGAGGTAAACTGCACCCATTTTTTTAGACTTTAAGCTATGAACAGTTTTAAAGCTTAAAATGATGCAGAGACAGTAGTGAGCCTGAACCGAAAAAGCAAAGCTGCAAACCAGACAGCTAAAATGATGTGCTGAAACTCACACTGAATATAGGCAAATATGAGTGGAAGCTGGTACAAGTGACTAATTTCACTGGAATTTGTTAGAATTTTTATTTATCTAAATAAAATATTTAGGCTTGACTTAGTTAAAGACAGAAACTTAAGACTAGATCAAGAATTGCAGCTCTAGCTTTTAACTATACACAAAGGATTTAGTAAAAATGAGTGGGTAGGTCCTTTGTCAACTATTTTATAGACAGGTTTTAAAAAATAAGATGTCTTTAATCTGATTAATAACTCTAAATAATGAACAGAAAACAATATGCATGCTCAGACTGATGTAATCACAGCCAGAATGAGCACAATAGAGTTGCACAGAATGCTTTGCAGCACCTGAAATTTGAAACAACACAGACGGCGCCACCGAACAAAGAAACTGGAACTGCTGGCCAGAGGGACTGGATGAAGGAAGTTGTTTTGCTGTTAGGGATTAGAGACAGAGATGAGTAAATTTCTTGCAGAGCCACTATAGTGCTGGCCCTTTCAGGCATTAGATGAAGCTCGAGAAACAAACCCCAAGATACACAAATGACGGTCTCTGGCTCCTCCACGTCTAGCCTGACAGAATGCACAATAAGCACTAGCGGCAAAGTTGTACATCAAGTTACTGAACTGCCAACAAACACAAGTCCATTTGTTGCCATCTAGAGGTGATGCTTAGAAGAGCAGAACATATTTCTACTTGATTGAAAAGTGTGTCCACATCCCTGCTGAAACCTGTCTAATTAGTTGAAGCAAAAAGAGTTTATTTCAACATTAGCTGGGTGTAGGCTCAATGCATACAAATGCCAGGTGACACATGAGGGTTTTTCCTCCCAAAGGAATATAAATGGACAGAAGGATCAAATTATAAATTATGGCAATTTCAATAAAATGTGACAAAACAGTGATCATCTTGTTTTTAATTGGTTTTGTTCATTAATAGTGTCTCCTTGTTCTTGATTTATGTCTAAACACTGATGCCCCTCTACATTAACCTTTACTATTTTCCAGGAAAGAGCTGCAGCAGCAGTTAAATATTGTTTGAGCGCATATGCAATTCCTGTGAGGAAGAATCTGTGCAAAAGAAAATTAACTAAGTGGAAATTTAACACAATGCACACACACGGTAGTCCACTTTGTCTCTACTGGGTAGAAACAAAAGAGAGAGAGAGAGAACGAGACCGAGTGAAAGATACAAAGCCTGTTCATTACATCACTGGCACCAGCGATGGGTCCAGCAGTGTCACAGGGCCTGGTCTGGCAGCCACATTTCCTGAACTCCCTTGCACACATTATTTTACCTTTGTGGGGATAGTTTGTTATCCGTCTGGCTTGGTGACCTGATGCCTGACTGGCTGCCCACCCCAGAAACCCAATAATGTAACATTGCTTAGGCTGTTCTGGCTCTGGCCAGTAACTTGGTGGGCAAAGAGGAGGTGGAGGACATGAAGAGAGAGAGAGGACAGTGAAGAAAAGAAAAGGTCAAACTCTGACAGAGAGGCTGGTATACTGGACGTCAGACTACAACGATGACACATTTGTCCCCTGAAAGGTCCTATTCACAGTCCATTTCTCATTGAAACAATCTTTATGATTTAATGATCTTTACAACTCTCTTTAGCAGAAGAACACACAAATAATGAAAATCAATTAAAGGCTCCCGCATACTCAGGCATACTTTACTCCGCAGAGGTCCGCACGTACCGTACCCGATTATACTCAACGCGGACTCAAAGCGGACGCCCACAAGCCATGTCTGCACAAAGTTACATTTTTATGACCGCATACGCGTACTTGGTGTTACACAATAAACTGCCCGGCGACAGACTGTTTTGTATGAGACACCAATGTATTCAGGTCCTCTTCTTCACTCCTGGTCTAGTTTAATGGCCATTTCATTTGTTTTTTTTGTCAAGAGGCAAGCAATCTCTCCTCCCTTGTCCAGTAACGCCATGACTTAAATTGTAAGAAATGAAGGAATTTGACACAAGATAATTAAAATCAGGCCCGGTGTGGCTACGGGAGGGTCTGGAGGTTTCCCGGTGGGTCGGTTTGATGTGTGGGTTGCAGGGCCAGCAGCACTCCTTGTTGTTGTTGTTGTTGATTTTTTTTGTTTAAAAACTTTATATTAACAACATATAAACACATGCAAAAAAACATGCATGTTAGGCTGATTGGTAACTCCAAATTGTCCCTAGGTGTGAGTGAGCGCGCAAATGGTGGTTTGTCTCTATGTGGCCCTGTGATGGACTTGCGACCCATCCAGGGTGTACCCTGCCCCTCGCACAGTGATTGCTGGACATGGGCACCGGCGACCACCGTGACCCAAAATGGAAGAAGAGGGTAAAAGATAATGGATGGATGGATGGATGGATGGATGGATGGATAATGTACCTCTACAACTGATTGATTCTTTGACCTAATCTACTTTATAATGGCTGCCAAAGTCAAGCGACTTAAGAAAAGACAAAAGTGACAATGGTTCAATCAGTTATATAGATATTGACCTAAACTTTAGCATAGCAGTAGCTAAGATTCATCTCCAGCACATACTCAGATCATGCTATCTTACATAACATTTTTCAAGATTTAAATAAAATGACTAAAATTACATGACTTTTCATCTTAAGGTGATAGTTTAAACCTCTGGCCTGAAAGGAGACAGTCAATATGCATTCTTGTAAAAAATGCTGGGCTCTCTGGTACATTTGTGTTAGTTAAAGTGGGTGTACAGTACTGTATGTATCAGTGTGTGGACTGTTGTTCCAGACGAAAAATGGAGTAATCAGAGACTAAGGCAACAGGAAGTAGCCTTACAATAATTGGTGGTAGTAATAGAGTAGAGAAGCTGTTTTGGAGCACTGGGACAGAAATGCTGCTGGCGGTGTAACATGTTGTTAATACTAGACAATAAAACCCAAAGAAAATATTAAAGAGCAAGAGTAAAGCTAATAAATAATGTAAATCCACTGTAATTACCTCTTACAAGCTGCAGAGAGCTTAGACCAACATGGCTGACCCCCTTTCAAAACTTAAAAGCTGCAATCACAGCACGAAAACAAAACAACCAAAGGCCTTACATCAATGAAAAAAGTATTATCGCTTGCTGCCTTTCAGGCCAAAGTTTTAAACAAAGATCATTTTATGATTAGGAAAAAAGTTGTAGCCATCCGATATTTTCTGCTTGTTCCAGAGTCGAGTTGCATGAGCAGCAGCTTGAGCAAGGAAGGCCCAGAGGTCCTTTTCCACAGCCACCTTTTCCAGCTCCTCCATGGAGGTTCAAAGGCGATCCAAAGCCAGATGAGATATATAATTTCTCCAGAGTGTCCTGGTTTCCCCAGGGTATTTATCAGTTGTAAATTCCTGGAAAACCTCCTTAGGAAGGAATCCAGTTGGTAACCGTACCAGACGCCCAAACCACCTCAAATGGCTCTTCTCAATGTGGAGGACCAGCAGCTCTACTTTCCCAGATAATTGACTTTCTCATCTTATTTTTAAGGGAAAGCCTAGCTACCTTGCAGAGAAAATTCATTTAGACCGGATCATGTTCTTTGGGTCACTACCCAGAGTTTGTGACCATAGGTGAGTGTAGGAACATAGCCCCTACAGTAAACTGAGTTTCGCCTTGCAGCTCAGCTCCCCCTTCTCTACATTGTATTGGCACAGAGTATGCAATACTGTAAAAGTTGCACAAAACAGTCAATTTCATGCCTCTTTTTTTCATCACTCATGAACAAAATACAATGAATACTAGAATTGCGCTGCTCGAGGTGGCTGCATGTTGGAGTAGCTCTGTTACATTCATTCTGAGATATTGTTTTTGGAAACTTTAATTCCTGTTTTTCTGGATCACTTTTTTTGGATGATCTTTTCCTCTGATAGCAGATCCTACACGGCTGGAAGTATTTTTACTGAAGCTTTTTTTTTTACTTTTGGACATTTGTTATGACGCGTAACCATGGCAACAAGGTGTATTTTACAACCTGGAGCAGCTGATTAACATCTAAAAAGCTTAAATGTCTCAATTACAGCCTCAAATTTCAAATGATTGAATTGAAAAGGAGGCTCTGTAGATGCAATCTCGTCTACCTGCCGGCTGTGCTCGAGTGCTTGACCACTGAGATCCGAAGATCTCCTAAGAATATCCTGGAACTGGCAAGAAAAGTGGCTCATGACTGCAGAAGGACTGGGATCGTCCCCCGGGCACCTGCAACTGGCTGTCCGCAGCGACGAAAGCTCGGCAGGCTGCTGAAAGGAGTGTCCATCGTTTTGAGAGGAGTTCTGCCTGGCATTCAGACACAGCCCGGGGGAACCGAGAGTCCAGCCAAGTCTAGGTGGAGGGATCAGACAGCATCTGTGGCCAGTTTCTTCAGAT
>JARVJN010000752.1:14523684-14534204 GCA_031763805.1 Argolebias nigripinnis | reverse complement strand
GCGTTTGAACGGCGAGCGTTCGGCATTTTCAACGCGAGTTGTGGAGGCCGACGCGGGCTCACGTGCACGAAATACGCACAAACGCGACTCCGTTCGACGTTCTACCCCCAAACGCGCGTGCCCCATTGACTTTGCATGTAAACCGGCTGCAGAACGCGCCCGGTCTGGATGTACCATAAGGCTTACCCCAGCTATGCTACAGAGAAAGATAATTTTATCTGCTTGTATCTAGGATCTCCTTCTTTCGGTCATGATCCATACCTCATTCCAGGTTATGTTTGTAAAAGTAAAAACAATTCACCTGGTAAAATAAAAGTCAAATAGAAAATAAAAAAACAAAACAAAAATGGCCATAGGTGAGGGCTAGAACATAAGTTTAGCATTTTAACTAAACTATTTCATGGCCAACTAAAGCAAAGTCCTTATTAGTATGGACAAGGCCTCAGTCCATCTCCCCCTCCATCCTACCATTACTTGCAAACAAGACTCCTAGATACTTGAACTCCTTCACCTGAGGCAAAGTCTCACTACCAACCCAGAGGGGTATTTCACCTGTTTCTGGCCGATACCTTAGACTTAGAGGGGCTGACTGTTGTCAATAGTTACAGTACGACAACTTACAAAACTGTCTTAAATAAAGAACATATAGCCTGAATAAAAATTTACTGCAATGCCCCTCGTCTCCAACGTCTCACTGCATCAGTCCAGCTTTGTTTGATGGTCAACTGGCTGTGCCTGTGAAGGTGTGGATTGAAATAATACCTGTGAAAGCTTGAGTCAAATTATTACTGCGGCCGCTGGCTACCTGGTTGGGATAGTTTGTTGAGGGACTTGGATACATTTTTAAACTCTCAACATTGTGTTCAATCTCCATTTCATGTTGCAACTCAACGAGCCATGTTATGACATAAATTGGGGGCTCGTCCGGGATGTTTTGAACTTTAGTGGAGACTGAACTTCACTAGTTTCCTATTGCCTTGTAACCTGAACTGTAACTGTATTTTAATTAGTTTGTGTAAGCTTGGCTTGAGAACCAGGCAGATGTGAAGATTTAGGGTTGCGGCTTTGTAAACATATCAACTATATTACCTAAATAAATCGAAAAGGTAAATACATTCTGCCCTTACATATATAAGCAATAAACTCAAGAAAAAAAACCTTGTTTGATTCAGAAAATGGAGGATGGTAATGACAATCTACATTGAATATATTGACACCAAAATAATGTTAAATATTAAACCCTGTGGGTTCAGCTGCTGCAAAATTGGAAACTAAACTAGAACCATAGATACATATAGCCACAGAGGAGAGAGGGAACATAAAAAAATCTAGCAGGTGTTTCTTAGCCTCAAAAACAGCAAGTCATTGCATTAAGGTTTCTTTATCTCTTATGAGACATTTAGTCACTTAACCTTTGTTGTGTATAGATGATAGAAGTAAGACATTGTTATGATAGAGAATGCACAACACAGTATCTGTAAATTCTAGATCTAAAAAACTATTTACAGCACACATATAGGTAATTGTTATGTCACAGTCTATTGCATAATGGTGATAATCTTTAGTTTATAAATATTATAAATATACATACAACTTTTAAGCAACATTACTTAACATATCAGCCATCTGAAAATAAAAGAAAAAGAAAACAATAGCACCCATCCATATCTAACTTCACACACTCCATCTTCTTCCTCAAATAAAGAAAGAAAAGCAGCATTTTCAGTACTGATTCCCTTTGGACCCATAACACTGTCATGGTTTGAATGTGAGCCTCTGTGGGGGTATAATGGCTCAGCAGACATATTCTCATCGCTGACCACAACTTAATACTTGGTTTCAGTCCATGTTGATTACTGAAACAAAGAATCCAGTAAATATTATGAGAATCACTTCATGAGTGTGTGCTTTTTGAATGTCCTGTTCAGAGTTGATTGCATTTGTATATCCACAGTGATGCCTAAATCTGCTTAATAATGGGTGAGGAAGACAAGTTTCTTCTTCACTCTTGTAAATAAATAAAAAAATTGCAACAAAATTGCATGTCATTCCCGTTATAAAAAAGCAAACCAAAGAAAGTAAAAATGAAAAAAATCTTCATACATGATATATAATTTCTCAGAAAGGAAGACTCATTTTATACTACAACTTTAAATTGCCATTGCCAATATTGTAGTTGGATTTTACACACTTTATCACTTGCACACACCCTTTCACACATCCACACAGATCTATCTGTATAATATACATTCTTAAGTATGGGGAGACAAAATTGTCTAAAATATAGTACAAGGTCTTATATACAAGATTTCTGTAAGGTTACTTTCAAGGAAAATTGGAGAGAGAGAGAAATGCAGAATTTCCTCTTTACTTCTTTTGTTCTTTCTCCATCTTAAAAATAAATTACAACATATTTAATAAAAAGTAAAGAAAGGAAAAATAATTATGGGATCATAAATTTGATGAAAAGCGCATTTTGTCTTGCTCGGTTTCTGCACTGCTGAGGACAGAATCTCTTCTAGATCCGGGGGATTCCCTGTGCTGGGCTGAGGATGAGGATGATAATGCTGCTGCAGCCGCCGCCGCTGCTGCTGCCACCGATGCAGCCGAGCGCACTGGGGGCAAGGCTCCTGATGACATCTGCCGGAACAAATTGACCCGCTGGGGCACTGTAGTGCGGATGCCACTTTGTAAATTTATTCCCTGGATGGCTGCCGCCGTCGGTAGCACAATGGAGGCCAGAGAGTCTCCTGAAGCTGGATGAGCTCTGGGACCCAGAGATGTGTCGTGCGGCAGTGAAGGTTGGGAGGCCGATAGATGTCGAACATCTCGACTCAAGCTGCCTGACTGAAGAGCCTGTGTGCTCTTGTGGATGTCTCCCCGCTGAGGTGAAGGAACCTGCTGCTGCTGTGCTGCTGAGGCTGCAGCAGCAGCAGCGGACGCAGATGGCTGCTGAATTAGTTGTTGCTGCATGGGTAGAGATGGCTGACCAATGGGCTGCTGGATAAGCGACAGCTGGGAAGCAGTGGGTGAGCCATACTGAAAGCTTCTGCCAGCCAAGGGGGTCTGCACGGGCGGGCTGCACATGGCTGCCGTGAAGGAGCAGGGAGACATGATTGTCCCCTGCTGCTGCAGTGGCGTTTGCGACGAAGAATTTAGGTTACCATAGGAAACACCAGGCATTGGGTAACCGCCCTGTGCTAATGCTGCAGCAGCAGCAGCGACTGGCAGCATGCGAGCAACAGAGGCATTGGCAATAGCTGAAGCACTATAGGTCATGGGTACAGAGGACTGCTGCAGCTGAGTTGTACCAAAGGCAGTTGAATAGGGAGGCTGAGCTGGTGAGTTAATGATGGAGTTTCCTGACACTGGGGTTGAGTTCATCCCAGTGACAGACTGCTTGCGGTCCACCATCAACACCATCTCTCTGTCCTGACGGATAATCTGCTTCAATATCTCGTTCTCCTGTGTGTTGAACACGCCGGCGTTCAGGTCCTTCTGGAACTTCTGCAGCAGCAATGAGTTCTTCTTCCCTGTTGAGGCGCAATCAGGACAGTGAATACAAGCAATACTGGTAACATTTGGAAATATACAACGAGCGTAGTAAAGATGGAGCTTGTATGTTTAAATGTGAGCTTAAGAGATTTAAAATTGAGCATTTTTCAGTTCCTTTTGGGAGGACATCATTGTATATTTAAAAATGAATTTTCACAAAATCCATCCGTACAAGCTGCATCTCATTACGTCCACTAAAAACTGTTACATTGATTTAAAAAAATACATTTAATGGAGAGAATATGAAGTTTGACACTAGTGAAGGACACAGGAGACATAGATCACTGAAGGTGTGACATGACAGCATCAAATATGAGGGTGCTGATGTTAAAATACAGAAGAAGACTGATGGATTGTACCCACACATCACAATACTGAACATTATTTTAAAGGAGAAAAAAATGTCTAAGCTCTAAAATGTTCAACTCTTGCTAAATCACATCACAAGGGCATCTACGATTTTATTTTATTTGAGCTTTATTTTGTTTTGGGGGGAAGGTGGGGTATGGGGGTTAAATTTCACAGAAGTAACAGATATGAAAGCCAGTAAATGTAATTTGCATGCAAGAATTTTTCTTTAATTGGTAATGTTGCATACATGAAAATATACTGTAAATTAATATAGCTAAATGTCTCTCAACAAATACTGACGTTATCAGTACTCTTACTTATTTTGTGCATTGATTATGAATAATTTGAATACTAAGAATTTGAATATGTATGTAATATTACAGTGCTTATTTGATACAGTGAGCAAACTGCTTTAAAAAACCTCCAAAGGACATTTTGTACCTAAAGGACATTTCCCAGCCAGTCGCATTAAAAAATGTGTGACATATGCTTTTATGAACACCAGAGACTTTTGTGGCTTTGGGAATAAAATGCTAAAAGGTACTAAAAGCACACAATGTGACTTGAAGCTGTCACATTTCACAATCAATATGTTCTTAACATGTTGTACTTTAAGGGACTACGTCCTGTTGTCTCTATAGGATGTGTTTTCTGTAATTACTGCTGTCCTTTTGTATTGACGAGCCATGAAGCATTGTCTTTAAAGAAGACAGAGCAGACTTTAGTGTGCCCAAGGCTTTGGCTACAGTCAATTAATCATGAAAACTCGCCCTTGAAGGCAGAAAACTTTACAGTTTAACATTTACTCCTCTCAGGGCTGCCAAGAAGTGTTTCCTGATAAGAAAAAACTTGGCTGTTGCTGGTATAGCTTTTCATAAACAAAGTGATGTCAAGTTTTTCTGCTCGTTTGTGTTCAGAACTGAGCTTTTTGCTTGACGTCAATCACTTTGATTGCAACGATCAATGCATGGCCGAGGGTTAAGGATCTAAAACAAGCACCACAGATCAAACTATCAGACTACTGGTAACTTACAGGCTGCTTACATTGCAAGTTTAAAGGCAAACGGATCAAACGCTGTAAATTGAAATGGAAAATAAAACAAAACCTTCAAAAGAGTTCACTGCTTTAATTCACCTTCTATGTGTGCCAGCATCAGATACAGCATCAAGAATAAATTTTTAATAACAGCTTTTAAAATGGAAAAAAGGACAATACAATGAACTGTAATAACTAAATTCTAAAAACACCATAAGCTTAAATATATTTCTATTACTTTATAGGGTACTTTATAACCTCTTCTTGTCTCTTGTTTGTCCTGCTGCCCTGCTCAGACCTCTTTATTGTCCTAACTTGGTTTGTAATTTTGATTACGGTATATTGACCTAAGTGTCCAAAAAATGAGCATAAACATATCAATTAAGATCCCTCGATACAAACTGAACATATCTACATATTAAAGTAATGTTGAGGCGTGAATATTTTTAGATTCAAAGTTCTTTAGCAGTATTGTTATTAAGGCAAAGGAGGTGAAAAAAATCCACCTCAAAGATGCATCCAAGTGGCAGACTGTTGAGGAGTGGGTGAATTTATTATACATGAGCAGATGTTTATATTTGTTCTGTTTCTTTTTACATCCCACAGCCCAAATAGCAATTAAAGGAGATAAGGAGCCTAATTTAGGCATGGTAACTAGAAATTGTTAAACGCTGCAATATTCATTGGAAAAATTATTATCAGTCAAATAAAACACAAAATGTCAATAATAAAAAAACTCCTACTAATACAGCTATATGTTTACTTATGTTTGACTTAAGATCTGCTGAAAGGGTTAGCCTTAGTAAGATATTTGGTAAAACATATTTATGATGATTTAGTTTAATTTGAACATTAACAACTGACACATCAACCAAACACATATAAAGCAAATGAAACATCATGTTCACAGACGTGACAAATAGTGAAGACTACTGTACAGTACTTAAATTTATAAAATGAGGCCAAATACATTAAATACTTCTCCTAGAAAATCCACATTTTAAAACTCTGTACTGTATATCAAAATATCTTATCTCTAATAAGTACAAATGGAACAGTTCAAATGATAGACTTAGGAAATTTGAACAGTTTTTGGTAGGAATACATAATACAATACAGTACTTGCAGGGTATTAGGTACATACTAGATAACTATCCTGTGTGTACTGACCCTATAAGTTCAGTGCAAGAAGTGACTTAATCCAGCCTAGTATGTACCGGTACAGGCAGGGTACTTACCCAGTAAGTACCAGATACATAATAGTTAAGTACCCTGTATATACCAGTTTAGTACCCCATAAATACCTGGTATTCACTTTTAAAGTAATAAGCCATTATAATTTACAGCAAGGACTCCGTATGTACCCAATAAGTGCCCGACTGTTATGAATTACTGCCAAAATATGTTATAAATACAAAGAAAAGGTTAAGCTGGAGAAGGCCACTGTTTTACTCAAGTATAACGTTGAACAGAATTTGAAGATATCTTTTATGTTTTATAGTATTATCATTATTATTAGTTAAAGAAATGCTCTCAAACTTGTACAAATAGTAACCTCCAGTATTTTTGTTGATTAAGTATAATTTTTGTAAATATAGGCTTAAATGTGTTACATTTTACAAAGGTTTCCACTACTTCATTTAGCAACTGATTTGCTCCAAAATGTAAACTATAGAAAAATATGAAGATGTAACATTAACTTTTTTTAAACATTTAATATTTGTGTTTATTTAATACTAATTGTTGAAAGTAAGGGTTTAGGCAACACAACATTGCCAATATTATAAGAAAAAATATCAGTTTATTTGACTAATCATAAAAACATCCAACATAAGACAATCAGAAACAAATGTTCATTTTAGCAGAAACATGAATAAATAATGGAGTATGACTTTGCAGATAACATAAACTGTCCATGACCTTGCATTAGTAAAGGTTTTACTAATAATCAGGTATGACTTTGGTGAATACACTTTAAAAACAAATAAAAATATTAAACAGCTCTGTGTTTGTGTTCATAATCCAACCAATTACACAGTAATTACATATTTGTTACAAAATTAAATAAAAATGGCATGCAGGACTAGATGAGCTCTTTGTTTCCTTGATTGTCTTTGCTGTTGACACTTCTTTTGTGTTAAAGAAAATATCTGAGGTTCTAGTGTGGGTAGCTGGAGTTATGTGTCATGGATGCAGAACTCAAACACGTAAATGTAACCTTCAGCAACAAGTCAAACTGCGGGGATGATTCTGAGACTGGATCCATTTAACAAGCCTCAACAGGTTCATTTGCTCTCGTTCAAATATTGGAAGGAAGTGTTTACCTGGTGCCTACTCGTCGGCCAGGACACTCTTGAAAACGAGATGTGCTCGTCTCAAGATGGACTCCTGGTCAAATAATTTTTAGATAAATAAAGGATAACGTCAAATGGGCAACATGTTACTGTTTTCAAAGCATGGTTACCTTTTTGTTTCTTTTTTTTTTTTTTAGAGCAAGACAAGCATGTAACCAAATGCAGTCCATATGTAGAAATGATAAAACCAGAACTGATCACATGACAAAATATTTTCCATCGTATGAGACAAAACCCCCATTTTGTTGTTTCATCTGAAAGGATGTGTGTTCTGCAGCACTGGTGTAAGAATGAATGGCTTTGTCCAAAAAAAGGGCAGATGTAGATTCGAACTGTTGACAACAAAAAGGCAAAACTTTAAGCTTCTTTGAAGAATGTGTAAATTTTTTTTGTTCCTGCAGTTCTCCTTTTAAATATCTTCAAATGCAATCGAACTTAAAATCAGTTTATGGTTTTTGCAAAGACGTTCAATTAGAAAATTTTAAAGGTACAGTTTGAATTTTCTCAACTATTTTGGACACAACACCACGCACTGCAGATATGATTACATATGAATGCAGTTCTAAGACACAGTTGAGTATTTCGACTTCAAGTCACAAAGTAACACAAACATTAATTCAGATGTTTTTGAAGTGCTCTGAGTAAAAAAAGTGATAATTCATATACATGTTTTATACTATTTGTTATTCTTTAAACATCCTGAGTTTGGAGAAACAGTTTAATTCTGCTCATATTATTGAGCAAAAGATCAGTCCAAACAAGGCAAAACCCAGGTACCATCTTAAAACAACTGCAAAATAAAAATTCCAATAGTAGTTTATGTGAATGCCATTTTATAAACATTCGCATTACCAGCAAATGTTATTATACCTGGTTACGTATAATTTTATACATATTTGAAAGCAGAAGTAACAACAGAAGGTGATGTCTGTAGCATTTTTGTGTGCAGCCTGATGTAAAATTGGCAGAAATAACGTTTATAAAATAATATTTGTCCAAACCACTATAAGCTTTTATAGTGTAGAGTTGTTTTAACATTTACTTTGGTCTCAGTCCTGCTCAAACTAGACCTAAGCTCATCAACACGGTCAGAAATTATTTCTATTTCTCCAAACTTGTTATCTTGTTCATACCCTTTCCATAGAACCCCACTCTAAAAGAGCTAAACTATCCCTTTAAAACAGGAGGCTCTGCTTTATGAATTAACATTTTCTTCTGACTGGAAGTGTGAAATTATTGTAAAGATGTTTAAAGCTAAAACTTAACTCATTCTTGTTTAACTCAGCATTTGTATATTGTGACAAAAAAGATTTAACATTTCTAACAGGCTTCAGGTATCTTTACATTGGCTCTATTATGTTTTTAATTGTTTTCTGACTGACACAGGAAAATAATGCGGAATTGGAAGCTTTCTGTTAGTAACTAATAGGATTACTCAAATCACAAGGTAATCCCATTGTTTTAGCCATTACTAGATCTTAAATGATGCACCGGAGTATCAGTGACATCAAGTGTTAAAGCAATCATTATTTACAGTACTTACAGCATCATCGCTAAATGTTGTTCTAATCTGAAGGTGATTTGGCTGAGAAGTAGTTGAACAGTCTGCCAAACGTTTAAACTAGAGCCAGAGCAGATTGATCCTATTTACTAAGAGGAGTGACTGAGCGAGCAACTTTAGATTGAAGTAACAAATCATTACCCAGTTAGTGTAACATACATGTGCCCCTTTATACTGTGAAATGTATTAATTTATTATCTGTTGTGGTTCAGTTCCTTTTTACTAAACATTTCTGTTAAATAAATACATTTGGGGATGAGATAATAAGGCCCTGCTTCACAGCAGATCGGGCTGAATCTGATGTATGTGGGGACCTGCTTTTTGTTCTGTTTGAAAAGTCTAATCTGGGGCGGGGTGCTGCTCATACCCAGGAGTGCAGATGAGTTTAAAGAGGGACAGACACACATGCATGTGAGGTTAGCTTTCATCCACTCGCTGGCTTTCAGTGGGTGGCTGGATCAACACAAAACCAAAGAGGCCGACTTCACTTTCTCCTGGACAGCGACATGCACTGCCTTTCAATTAATCCAACAACAAAATGCTACTTTCGTTTTATTGGTAGGAATAATGCCTGTTACATCAAAATCATCGTTAATGGAAAAAAAATAATAATAAATGCGCACAGGTCATGCAGCACAAGATGACACACACAATGCTTTAATGAGGGAAAGGAGGCAAACAAATTCTGATAAAGACAAGACAGCAAGGCATGATGACAGGCAAGATATTCGACCAATCAAACGGGGCAAGGAGGAAAGAGTCTTACCTATGCGGTCCAATCGGTCGATGGCGACGGTTTCAAAAGCCCGCCGCATCATGGGGTACTCCTCTAGCACCTCATTGAAATGGTCAACGGAGAGTGAGAAGAGTCGACAGTAGGTGTCTGCACGCACGCTCGCTGTCCGTCTGCCCTTGGTGAGTAGACAGATCTCTGTGTGGCAGGAATACAAAGACACAAAGGAAAACACATGAAGGAACAAGAACAGGAGAGAGAGCAGAAGGTCATTCTGGTAATGACTGTACACATTATCATATTTATGAACTGTAAGAACAAAGGGATAATGAATAGAAGCGCTAATATGAATGTAAATAAAATGCAAAGTCTATAAGCTGTACTGTCACACGTATTATGTTAAAATAATTAATCAGCCTGCAGCGGGCTAATAGTCCCATAATGACTCAGTATTCCGCTTTACTGTCAAGCTTCAGTACACGGCATCAGTTCTGAAATGTAACACGTAACTAAAGAGGGGTCTGACTTCAGAGCATCTGGAGTTCCTGTTTCTGACATGAAGACAACATGAGTACGATGCATCACCAACAAATTCACCTTGGAGCCTCTAATATTACATTTAATGCAAATACAAATTCCTCCCAACTACAATAGTCACTGATCAGTAACATTATTTAACCTTTCTACTCTCCTCACAATAGATGGTTTTGGACCAAATGCTTACAAAGACTCTAAAGACTTTTAGTTGCCCCATATATTATAGAATTTCCATGTTTACTTTTGCAGCACCAGAGAAACACACTGTCTGTACAACACTGTCTGTACAACACTGTCTGTATAACACTGTCTGTACAACACTGTCTGTACAACACTGTCTGTACAACACTGTCTGTACAACACTGTCTGTACAACACTGTCTGTACAACACTG
>JARVJN010000752.1:14500073-14521937 GCA_031763805.1 Argolebias nigripinnis | reverse complement strand
GTAACAAGTGGATTGTTTGTGAGTTCAGCCTATGTTCCCAGGGGGATATATTTGGGTGTGACACAGGCTGAGAGGCCTAGAGGAAATGCACTTGTCATGTAGTTCTTCTGCTTCAATAAAGATTCAAGTAAGCTACGATACAGCTTTAACCGTCCGTTCTGTATAGTTGCTAGAAGACAGAACAGAATGAAACAATTTAGTCTGTATTTAAGGCTCATACTTATGTTTTGACCATCTTGTTACAGTTTACTGACCCTTGATCCTCCTCACGAGTTTCACTCAGCCTGATTAAAATATTATAGTTGGAAATGGAAAGCATTTTGACCTTTCTCTTATTAAATAAAAGTTGTTCAGTGCAAAACGTGCTCCAAACTTGAAATATACTCAAGGGAATTATATTTTTCCAAACACAGCAAGGGCTGGCGCGTCAAAACCTAGTGGTGTCTGTTGCCCTCTCTTGCCCCCTGAGTAAACTGCTAAAGCTAGCTTTTCCTGTTGTGGTTCTCATGATGAATCAGGGATATTCAACGTGGTTTCTGAAAGACAACAGCTCAGGGGCCGGACATCCAGCCATTAAAATAATTATGTCAATAAACCAAAGTTTACGATGATCTGTTACCTTTTAAACTTGTTTATTTTATTGCATTGAATCATAAATGCAATAAAGCCCAGAACCCTGCCCCCCTCATTTATTATTTATTTTATTTATAATGGGCTGAATAATTGAAGTCACTGGCCTGCCAGTTGAATAATATGTTATGTATTAATATCATTGTATGTTCCCATACAATGGCGAAATTGGATCTCTGCATTTAACCCATCCACCACCAGGTGGAGCAGTGGGAAGCTATTGAAAGTGCCCGGGGAGCAACTGGGCATAGGGCGTGCTGCTCAGAGACACCACGAGATGTGCAATGGCTGGGGATCGAACCTGGGATTTTTGGTTCCTGAGTCGGCTGCCCTGCCCCTACGCCATAGCAATGTTGTAAAAACTAATTGCAGACCCACTGCAAAGGCACCAAAGAGCCACACATGGGCCCCAGAGTCTCAATTTGCAGACCCCTCCCTCATTACATTGAAGCATTGGTTGTCGAAGTTGGGGCTGGGATCCCATTATGAGTCACAAAGCATCAAATTTGGGGTCCTGAGAAAATGTTCACAAGTTATATTAGACCAAATGATTGCTAACATTTATTTATTTGTCACAACTGATGGAGATAAAACATGATTTATGAATTTAAAATACAGTAGTCCCTCGCTACTTTGTGGTTTATTTTTCGTGGACTCACTCTATTGCGGTTTTTCAAAATAAGATTAGACATGACACACAATTGGCTGACTGATGGATGAGCTGCACCTTCACCATATTTTTTCAAATTTAAAACAAGTTATTTTAAATGATTTAGCACCTGCTGCACTTGTGTGCAGCCCACAGCTGCAGGATAAGCTTCCTCCTGCAGCTGATCTCCTGCAGAGAAGTGGGCGTGGCCAAGAGTGCTTGCACATGACAGAGCAGCCGAGGCAGAGAGCTGAAATTATGACATTCTGTGCTCCTATATATACACCGGTACATATATATATATATATATATATATATATATATACTAAAATAAACTCCTGCTTACTACTTGAACTACTATTCCTACTTAGCGATTTTCCACTTATCGCGGGGCTTCAGGGTTTGGATCCCCCGTGATAAGCGAGGGACTACTGCAGTTGAATAGTTTCACCTTGCTGGTTTTTAACTGGCCTGAGTGTAAAGTTCACACACGTTCAAGGATAGTTATCGTCACAACACTCCTGCAATTCCAATCCACTCAACACAAACACCATTTTTATGTACAATATGTACAACATTTATTTTAATTATTATTATATAAAATAGACAATGTACTTAAATTTTCCACAATAGAAAAAATACAGGTAATAAATACAAAGACCATATTTGTTTTGCAGGTATTACAAAACATCCAGCACGATTGGACAGACGTGAGACGATAAAATATCGAGAATAAATGCTTTTGCCAATAAGTTCATGTGTAGCTCAATATCGGCCTCTTCTTCTCAGCAACCGTTATTGTGTTAGTCTAAACCAGGGGTGGGCAACAGTTTTCCTCAGAGGGCCAAATGCATTATTTCAAGCAAACAAAGACGTATTTCAATCATTTCTTGATGTAGCATAGTTAGTTCTTTTTAGGAATATAAGACATTTTGTAAACTGGCTATATGACAATATATTGTTATCCTTAATTTGCAACAAAAAAAGTTATGTATAATTTTAGTCGTTAAGGTTCTGGCAACGCAACTTAAAAAACATAAAGGTTTTAGGCTAACTTCATCTAAAAGTTTTGATGTAGTTGTTCCAATAAATTTTATTTAAATTTCCTCCAGGTTTGTTGATAAAATGCAGGTTTTTATCAATATAAAGTTATTTTTTTCAATTAGGAATATTGGGGACAGGATGGAGATTGTCCAAGGGCCACTTTAGGCCCTGGTGCCATACGTCGCCCACGTCTGGTCTAAACTCAAACATACTGCTAGCACTAGTCTGGGGCCTAAACGTGAACCAACATCTCAAAAGTGTATCAAACACCACCTGCCTGCACCTTCTTCCCCTCCTGCCTCGTCTACTTTCTTTTCACCTCACCAGTCCCTCCATCTCGTCCCATCCGTCCACTTCCTGTTTTCCTTTCTGCTAACTCAATAGTTTTGTTTTAAACAACTCGTCATAGAAAAATAAGTGTCCCTCCCAAGAATCCATTCTGACAAGCTAGTACAAATATGGCAAAAAGTACTCACAAACACACAAATAATCACACATCGATACAGCCACTGACTCTGAGTATTTCTACGCAGCTAATAATTAGCATTTTGTAATCTTTGTCGCAGCACAACACAATAATCAGACGTGAGGATATCCCCCGACTAGTCATAAGTACTTCTGGAAAACGTGTCCAACATCACAGCACTCGTTAGCATGTCTTTTCATAATATCTACCTTTAAATACAAATAAAATATAGAATATTTATATGTCTCTTATAAATGTCACTCAACATTTTCGTCTCTCTGCAGCACATACGGACATTACACATAACACGAAACAGGAATGTATTCAGAGGATTTCTTTTTGTTTGCAGGGTACCAGGTGACGGTCTGCTTCGAAGGAAGTCTGATGAATACGTAGGAGCAGGAGCCGCGGCAGACTGGACCAACGTTACTGCACAACGAGCGGCGTGAGGTCAGAGCTCTTCAACGACTTGACAATGAAAGTTGTGTGTGTGTGGACGTGAAAGGCGGAGCGATTCGGTTCTGGTTTGGTCTTTTCCCTTTGAGGTTCCTGTAGCTTAAGGCACTGCGCTGACGGAAGTAACGTGACCCTGTGGCTGAATGCAAGGCGAGCTCTGAATCATTCTGAATTCCAAACAAAAGCAGGTGGGCCTGTTTTACCCTTAATCAGTAATGAAGAAAATAATAAACTACAGAAAATGAATTTCCTGCCAAAATACTTATTGCAAAAGAACTGGGTGAGAAACAGCTGAAATGAACTAAAAGAAACATGCTGAAATGTAGCTGAAGTGGAAGAACAAGCCTAAATTAGCAGAAGCGGAAAGAACACATTTGCTTAAAAAAAGCAGAAATGAACACAAAAAGTAGGAAATTAGCTAAATAAATAAATTTTAAAAAAAGCTTAAAAGTAGCTGAAAGGCAGAAAGAAGCTTAAATTACCAGAAGGAAGCAGAAAAAGCTGAAATGAGCTAAAAAAATGTAGAATTAGTTGGAAAAAAGCTAAAATTAGCATTTAAAAAACTAAATACTGTAGTAACTGAAATAGCTTATAAACCAGCATAACAAGCTGAAATTGATAGAAATAAGTTAATTAGGCTGAAAGAAGCAGAAATGAGCACAAAAAATGGAAATGATCTGAAAAAAGAACTTAAATTACCAGAAGGAATTGGAGTGAGCACATTGTAGCTGAATCAGCCTGAAAAAAGTTTAAATGAGTGCAATTTTTTTTTTAGAATTAGCTGAAAAGGCTAAAATTATAATAAAAACAGCTAAATAATAGCTGAAATAACTGAAACTAGTAGAAATGAGCTGAAAGGAGCATAACAAGCTGAAATGAGCAGAAACACAAAAACGTAGTTAGCAGAAAGATCCTGAAAGGAGCATAAAACAGCTGAAAAAAAAAAAGCTGGAAGTAGCAGGAAAAGAGTTTAAATTAGCTAAAGGAAGCTGAAAGAAGCTGAAGCAGAACAAAATGTGAAAGGAGCAGTAAAACAGATCTGAAGATATGAAGGAAGTAAAATGAGCTCAGTTCATTTTCTATGAGGAAAAAAAATGGCAGAAAAGGCTAAATATTACAAAAAAAGCTAAAGTTGCACCAATACGAAGTCAGAGCAGAATTGTCCTGAAAGAGCTGAACGTTTTGATTTATGATTTGTTGAAACAGTTTGAAAACTGGGGGACGAGAATTGCACCGAAAAACATACGGAAGAAAAATGGATCACGACAGCGTGACTGCTTCGTAAACGTTCACACTGTCATCACTCCACCTGCACGTTGGGAGACACTGTGATAAAATCAGAGACGAGGAAGATCAGGCGCTGATGCCCCCCTGCTGCTGGCAGGACGTTGCCTTGGGGCCTTTGGGCAGCGCAGCCTGCCTGTACAGATGTGCAGTAACTTGGCTTCAGTCAGAGTCCACCTCGTTGCGTCTGCTCCTCAGGCGAAGGAGCTCCACGCCTGGCTCAACTGCGAGTGCTTAAAAAAGAAGTGAGATTTAACGGCACAGGTCACACCTGTCTTGGATGACTCCTCAGGTGTTCCTAGTCCTTTTAGAAAGAAACTGAACTAAGCTGTTGTTGCTAGGCAACCTTACACACCTTGCTGCAGCGAAGCGAGTTACTTCTGCATATCGTAATGTGGAAAAGGCACGATGCAGATGACGAGTTTAGTATTTTCCTACTTATTTAGTCTTCCTGTTCGGCCTTTGTGCTGTGTGTGTGTGTGTATGTGTGTGTAGCAGATCCATGTCTACATGTGTATGTATTTGCTTTACAGACCACCTTTACACCCCGCCCCCAGTCTGGTTCTAGCAGCTCTTCTAAGACGGGTCCTGTTCTCTCTGCGTTTGCGTTTGGGACGGACTCTTCACGATGGTGATGACCGAGGCCGTGTTGAGGCGTGGAGCCGTAGCCAGCAGACTGCCGCCTCCCGCCTCCAGACCCCGGGCGAACCTCTGCAGGGCAGCCAGGCGCGCCCCGAGACCCTCCAGCTCTTTCCTCATGCCGGCGTTCTCGGCCCCGAGCCGCTCCACCTCCCTCTGCAGCTCCATCTTCTGCTGCTCCAGAGCCTCCCGCTGGGAGACGCGCTTCACCCGGCAGCTGGCCGCGTAGCCGCGGTTCTTTAAGGTGCGGCGGCGCTGCTTCAGCTTCTGGATGTCCTCCCGGGAGAGGCCGCGCAGGTGGAGGTTCAGCTCCCGCACGGACAGGGACATGAGCTCGCTGTCTGACAGGATGGGCACGTTCTCGCCACACTCCTGCTTCACCTGAAGAAGAGGCGGAGATGGAGAGGAGTGAACTACAAGAGACAAGTACAAGAATGTACTGCAGGCTTCAAAATATCCTCCTTTGGTAATCCCACTACTTTATTGCTTTACAACCTGGAATTTAAACAGATTTTTAACAATTACAAATAAAAAAGTATACCCAGAAGACTCCAGATAAATGTTGTTAAATGGGGGGAAAGTTTACATTTACTGTTTCTCCTTAAACCACTGGAGTACTGATAGTGGGGATAATAATTGGGGACCAAATAAATAGAGATAAACTACAATGACCACAGACAAGGCAAGATGTGTGGCTGCCATCTTGCATTACAACCTGACGAGACTACTGTAACACGCTTCATGTTGGGGTCAGTCAGGTCTCCCTTTGGTTTTTAACACAGTTGAAATGTTGGTTTTACTGTTTTCAAGTTATTTGTTTTATAGTTTTTACTGTTTGCTGTTTTGATCTGGTAGTTCATCACTTTTATGGTATTTGTTGAGTTTATAGTTTTATAGTTGTTCGTGTTAGTGTACAGCACTTTGGCCAACGGTGTTGTTTTAAAGTGCTTTATTAATAAAGTTGTATTGTATTGTATAAAGAAATGGTGGCAGAAAAATGCATTATGTTACATGTTTCACAAGAGTGCAGGAGTTAGGATGGCTGTGAATTTAAGTGTACTAAAATTAACACACTGTTCTAAAACAGTCCATGATGCACCCTTTGGTGACATCCTAAATTAAATGTGTTATTTGACACTGAGAAACCAGCTCTAGTCTAAAAAAAGTGGATAACAGTGAGTGAGACAAAAATAACATTTGTACGTAAGAACTGACATTTATACCTTTAGCAAATTTTGAAGTGGTTGCAAAAGTAAAAAAAAATGGTAATGGAAAATGTGTCATTTTCTCAGAAATATTGGTAAAACAACAAGAGTGTTGTCTATGAAGTTTATACTTTTTTTTTAAAGATGAATTTACAAATACAAAAACCGCAGAAAACACCTAAATGAGTCACCCGAAAATCTAAATCTATTAGGTTGCGGCCACTTCTACAGAAGGTCTATCAGATTTATACATTTCATCAAATTTAGTGACAGTGCTGTATTTTCTGTGCTTGGTGAGACAGCAGTAGTGTAACTGAACAGGAAAACCAGTGAAGCTGACATGTTTTCCACAAGATGCTCCACACCTTTTAATTCGTATGAAATGAGTTGTATTAAAATGTAACATGCACGCACGCAAACTCACACACATGCTCAACTTTTATTTTTTGCACTTTTTATGCTGACATGTAGCAAACTTAACAAGTATAAAACTTTCTGAAATATCAGCGCTGCCACCTGGAAAACGTGTGTGTGTGTGTGTGTGCGTGTTTGTTTACGTTATATTTGGGGACTTGAACTTGCTTACACACCAGTCATTTGGGGACACCTAGGGATGTGGGGACCAAAACCACATGTGTGTGTAGTAAGTGGCCCTGGTTATACTTCTCATGATGCAAGTTTGACACCTGTCTGTTCCGCTGAGTCCTAGAGCTTTGGGTACAATTTACCATCGCATCATGTGTCACTCATAGCAACCAGCTTCCCTCTCTCCTGTTCCCCTATGACTATAAGACTGAGGAGTGTGAGTCTCTTATGACTAAGACATTCAAGCCCAAAAGTGTTTCTCTTCTGCTGTTGGTCATTGTCCCAGCATCATACTCTTTTAGTCCTAAAGCCATGCAACAACTTCACAACGCAACTGTAAGATACTAATCTGTAATCCCATCCACCATTGCCCAGAAGTGCTTTAATTTCAGCATGCAAGTGCAGTGCTGACCGTGGCTGCTGGTGCTTTGTGACCTATTGTTTTCATAGATGTCCTTCCCATTATTATGCTACCAGTTTCCTACGGCTCTGCAGTGTTGCTCTTCATCCTCGCTCTGTTCCATTTCAATTCTCTGCACTAACTTTTCATTCTAGTCACGGTGTGGCCCGGTTGTAAGGGGAGAGTGAATCATATGAGAAAAGGGGACAAGGTGATCATCTACTAACGCCATACAAATGACTGAATAAATGTATAAGCACAGCAGAAGGCAAGCAGCAGTTAATGACA
Source organism: Argolebias nigripinnis (assembly GCA_031763805.1). Lineage (NCBI taxonomy): Eukaryota > Metazoa > Chordata > Actinopteri > Cyprinodontiformes > Rivulidae > Argolebias > Argolebias nigripinnis. Next base: position 14,514,291 of record JARVJN010000752.1, on the reverse strand, counting down.
TGAATAGTTCTAGTCTTAAGTAAATCACTTGTTTTCTGTTGGAATGGTCTTAGTTCATTAATTCATGAAATACAAACGTGTTAGTCCTTGATGGAATGCAGAGTCTTTCAATTTACATGCTAATGTTTTTAACAAACATCTTGCAAGATCTGTTAGCACTTAAAGTGTGTATTGAGGATAACTCTGAGCTGCACAAATTTTTAGTTTCAAATCCATAAACTGACAAGGTTTTAGCCAGTTTTGTGTTTGCCCAGGTCAATTAGCCGATGCAGCCACCTTGAATCAGGTTGTCTATAAAAGTTAATCAGTCATAGATGTACATACACTGATTTCTGTTAACTTATTTTTACACATGAATGTTTCTGTTCGGTGCCCTGAGATGACTTCTGTTGTGACTTGGACCTATATAAATAAATTTAATCAAATTAATTACTTTCTAAATGTTTCTTTAAAATTCTCCCAATTATTCATGAAATATTTTGCTAACAAACAGGATTGACCCCAACAGTTAATGTTAAAGTTTTATACAAAGATCAAGAGGTATTTGATTGAGTTCAGACAAAAAAGAAGAAGTTAGGAACAGGTCTAAGCTACAACCACAACAAATATTAGCTCAGTGTTTAGGTTGGAGGAGTGTTTTGCAGAAAGACCCAGATACAGACCAAGGCAAAGAGCTAAAAAAAAAAACAAAAAAAACAAAAAAAAACACAACAATAACAGGTGTTCATTGTTGTGTCTCAGTGTCTTTTTAAGTTCAGCATCTGTGTTTCCTCCTTGTCCGTGGATTGAACTTCCCGGCCCTCATGTTCCGTTTCTCCCTGCTCTGTTATTTCTTGTAAGTTTTTGCTGCCATGACAGCTTTTTTTGTCCTTTCACTCAAAATAAATAGTTCCTCTTTACTGAGCTCCCAATGTTGGTCTGCACTTTATGTTAGATTTTTCTTGTGTGCTGCCACATTAACTTTTAGTTTTTCTCAATATTATTATGTTCAACAAACAATGTTGAACATAAGAAGACACTTTGCTGGATTGACTAGACTAGAAAACAGAGAATATAAATAAACCAAAGCTTATGAACAAAACCAGAAACACCTGAGTTATTAACAAAACCAGGAACAACAGACAAAAAGGCAAACTAAGCCTGATCTAAACAATTATTTAAAAATTACCAAAAATACATGAATCCTTACATCAGTTTTGTAGAAATTATTTCTAACCATCTTTGTTTTGGCTTAAACTGATCATCTTAGTTTTATTATTTAAAAATTTAAGGGTCAGATGAAGATTATCAAGGGTCCAGCTATAGTGCATGTCTGTTTCACACAACACCTAATGATATTCTACCTGAACACATATCCTGGATTAATAATTGGGATCTACATTTTTCAGGGGAGTAGTGGGTTTATTTATCTAAATAACCTCAATGTGTTTCAATCAAACTCCAGTTTAAAGTTGAAAAGAATACCCATTCTAAATCAGATTTTTAAAAATTTAAAACTCTAATGTTAGTGCATCAGCATCAAAGTTTTATTACTTTTTAAATGTGGGGATTGGTTTCTTAGGATGTTAATCAAACTTTTGAGGCAATATTTTATTATGGATAAAATCCCTAATGTTATAATGTTGACCTTTTATCTCTTTTGTTAACTGTAAACATATTTACATACATACAAATAATTCTCTCTAGGTTTTTCTAGTTTCAAGCAGCAGTGCAGAAATTTGTGGAGGGTCTTGTGGTTCAAAGACATGTTGTAGGAGACATTTGTTCCCATTTTGATTTCAACATCCGCCTTTGTCTGTGAGGTACACAATGTTTTCAGCAGACACTCTAAAGTGAAGGTATTCTTAGCATCCTTTGCCTTTCTGCGTAGAAACGATGAACTCAAGACATAAAATATGCAGAAAGCCCGGAAAAGGGAAACTTTTCTTTTCAAAAAGACACAACAGCATCTGCATGTGGATTTTGTAGACGCAAACATCCTACAACTAAAAATTTATGATATCTGTAATGTCTCAGAAAGAACTGTGCTGAGAGGAAGAGTAGAAAGTGAAAGCACAGTGGAGGAACAGAGCAGGCAAATTGCTCCTGACTTTCCACAGAAAAGGCATCCGCCCAGGCTGCTGACAGTTAGTGCCAAGTAAATGCAGCGAGAACGAACAGCGGGGGCGAAAAGTCCTTGCATGTGATGGTGAGAGAGGGGGAGGGACCTCTGTGTGTCCTAAGGGATGCCTGATCCGTGCCTTGGCCCACTCTAGCAGCCAGATGAGAGGTTATGTAACCAAAGAAGCTGACTAATGTCTAACACTAGTTACTGAGAATTTACAATAACTTCCAACAGTATCAAACTCAAGAGCTCGGGAGGATTTCATGCCTCATGCTGTTGTCATGTAAACGTATAGCTTTTTTTTGTGGCCTTGCAAGATAAACATACATATATTTTTTCTGTGTGTTCACATCTTTTTTACCTCCGAAATAGGATCCGTCAGTCAGCTTCATCTCCTTGCTGAACTTGGTGATGACACTTACGACACCATGCTGAATGAAATACATCTTCTTTCCAACTGTGCCTTCCCTGATGATGTAGTCATTGGGCTGAAAAACCTCAAACTTTAACTTGCTCAGCATCCCAGTCACAAAGTTGGGGTCTGCATTGGCAAACAGAGGCATGGTAGCCACCAGCTTACGGCAGTTGAAGTTGACAATTTCCTGGAGGAGGAAAAAGAAGAGTTTGTTGAAACAGCATAAACAATTCACCTATGAATTGTTAAACCCCGAAAGAAGAGTAGCAGTAAGGTGGTTTGAGACAAAATACCCTCACTAATCTTTTTTTATTATTATTATTTTTTCTCTATAGCTGTAATGTACAAACACAGATGAATTGGATACATAGGACTGCTTTACTCTTAATACTTCTAAAGCACTCCCATATCTCTCCTGAGAGGAAACTTTTTGGCACACAAATCACATCCTGATGAGTTTGCCCTCTGGTGCCGGCTAGAAGCCATCTCTCCGGTCTCATCATGTCCCCTCATACGCTGCAGGAGATTAGGAGCTTGTTGTCTGTTTGTCCATGCGTCTCTGTTGCTGTGCAGATGGAAAGCCGGAGTACTTGGCAACTGCATGTTGACCCCACATGCGCTATAACTCTCCTCCAGTGACAACAGGACATTATGAGAAAGATAACCAATCTCTACCATGTTTGTTGGCTACATGAGGGCGACGCAAAAGAATGTTAGCGCAGCCTCAGATGTGTTTCTCAGCAAATGCCACAAGATTCTGACCTCAATCATACACCACCACTAATGAATTAGACAGTAAGACGTTTTCATACCCAACCAAGATTTGCATTGTGGGAAACAATCTTTGGATTTGCCTATTTAAAGATTAGTCATATATAGTAGAGGCAATGAATAGGGATGGTGGTGGCATTTAGGGAAAAACTGCAGCAAAACCATGTGGCTATTTGTATATTTTTCAGTATGTATATATAATTTCATTACCCTGACTAAGAATAAAATAAGTTGAAATGAAAAATGCTGACTCATTAAGGCTTTGGCTTTTTAATTATTGTCACTTTGTTTGTGAGAAAGTGTTTAGTTGTATTTTCTCTGACTGTTGATGTCATAATCTAATTAGGCTTTAAATAAAGCACTCAGATATTACATTAATTCTGAACAGATACAAATGATGCATTTGACCTTAAAGCATTTGAAATCTGTCTGAAACATTAATCTTTTGATGGCAAGAAAAACAAAGAAATCCATTTAACTTATGTTCATTTTTGCCTGTGTGAGTCAATGTTCCAAAACTTCTCCTTTGTACTTCAAAGACGATTTAGCTACTTAGAAAAGTAACGTCTAGTTCCTTCTGACTTTTCAATGCCACCAAAAAAGTCCATGTCTTCCTCACTTTAAAGTTTTGAGACAAGAGATGAAACTTAAATAGCTCAAATTTGAATTGTTATATCAAACTAGCTGAATCTTTGCACCATAAACCCAGTTTAGTGTTGATTTTAACATGAACAGTTTCTCTCATTTTGTGAGGATTAAAACAGTTTGACAAAGATGGTTTTTTTCATAAAGAGCACACTTGAAGGCTAATTTCCTCCATGCAGCTTTTAAAATAAATAAATTAATAAAAAAAACTGTGACGTAAAACTTGAATATAATAATGCAGTTTGTAAATCTTTTTAGAAAAAAAAGTTTTTTAATATGCTTTTAAAAAAAATACTAACTTTTGTTCATATAAATGTTCAAAGGCAGATTAACCCTAAAAACCTAAGCAAAAATCATTTTTTCAATATCAAAGAATTTGATGTGTTCTTCATGTAATGCACTTCCCTTCAGTTTTCTGACACATTCCAAGCAAAGCTTTGCTTAAACTATTTCACTGATTATGCATACTTCTGTCACAGTGATTATAAGCACATTACTCAGTCATACCTATAAACACTTTTCATTCAAGCAGCTCATTTGTCATGACAAAACAAAGGAATCATTTTAAAATTTAGCAGCTGAAAAGCAGGAGTCAGCATTCAAGAAAGTTTGTGAGTTGGTTCAAATAGATATTTTGATTTGTTTGTTTTCTTCAGAGCTACTGAGCTAACGTAGTGACAAAGGCTTTTTCCAAGTTGATGAACACAATTGCATTCCTATTTGTTATCCAGTTTCACATTAATAAAAACACACTCCTGAATATGGATTTGCTTCTAAATTAGATCATCTCGAATACTGGAAAGTTTATCTGTAAGACAGTACAACATTTTTGTGGTACTAAATAGTACAATATAATTTTGTTTTAGTATTGAAAATTGAAGTTTTAAACTAATGTTTACTTGTTTTGCAAAGTTTAAAATTAAATATGACAAATAGAATGAAATATGTAATATACTGTACAGTGTTGTCTATGCATAAGAATTTATACAGATGAAGCAGGCATTAGTGAGGAATATAACAGAGTTACACAATATTATATGCACAGATGGTATGAATAAACACAAAGAAATATCTTTGTAAAAGTTTTATTTTTCTGGAGGGTCTAAAATTGCTTTTGCTTGTCAGTGTTGTTTGAAGAGATTTTGCTACTCTGTGCTGCCTATAGAAAGATTTGAACTGTTCTTGCTGCACACACTGAACTGGTGGAGTTTTTTGTGGTAAATCTTTAAATCCTCGGGCCTTCTTTGAAAATATCTGGAACCATATACCTACACCATGCAGCAACATTCAGCTCTGCGAGGTGACTTAATGGGGCTACATGAAAGATGGCTGTGAGTACATTTGCTTGCTTTGCTGTTTATTTTTCTTATTTTCAGTTCTGCTGCATGCCATATTAAAGCTGAACTGTAAGCTTGTCTCTTGGTTAATACTTATTGTTATTTATTTTTGGAAGTGCCTGGACCTGAAGGCTTGCGTTTCCATGTGACACCTCAGACTGGGGTTGTGCATCTGTGTTTGTAGCCGATACAATACTTATCTCTAAACATTGCTTCATTAAAGACAATACAATTAGCCCCTGATAATGATATGGTGGCATTCAATAAAGTTGATTCAACACAAGGAAATTCAGTGTGATACAAGAGGACGAGATAATGAAATCACTATGTCTCAGATTCTATGTCACATGGTTGCTTGCAAACTGAATTTATTACAAAACATATTTCCAAAATCTGACTTAAAACTAACAATACATAAAACCCAAGGTATTGTGCGAAATTAGTAATCCTAGGCCTCAGATGTGTTTAATGCTCTTTCGGTACCAGCAGTGAACAGCAAAATGCGTTTTTTAGACAATAAATAACCAAATAGAAGTTGACATTTTTCCGGGAATACTTGTAGATTTCCTTAAATAGTGTGAAGCTTCCAAACTGATAACTCCATTTTTTTTGTACAAAACAATTTTTGCTTATTTTATTCAGGTAAAAAAGATTTTATACAGTTATGTCTAGCCCTCTCATTTGTTTGGTAATATTGTCTATTTTATTTGCAGAATTTGCTTGATTTTTCTTTTTTATTGCAAGGTGCTCTTAGGTAAGTGTTTTGAAAGGTGCCTATTGTTAAATACACTTTAGTGTTTGTTGCTGTTGTTACTGGCATTGCTGCAGGCCTCCTCATAAACAGCAGATGTCACTAATAAAATAATTCTGCTAAACCACAAGAAATGTATCAGAAGAAGATAATTCCAGTTTAGTAAGACCTAAAGGAGATTTTTTCATACACAAAACTAATAATTTTTCCACATCTTTACTTTTGTTTTAAAAATGGATGCATGTAGATACAAACCTTGCAATTGTTTTATTGATTATGAAGTATAAACTGGATTTTATTGGTGCAAAAACACAAATCAAATGATGCATCTAGAATGACAAACTGCATGGGCACAGGGTTGCCCTATAGATCTTCACATCGTGAACATGTCCATGAACTGGTATGAACTAATTATTCTTCAAATTTTAACATCTGCTGAAACTAGATCAGTGGTGTCTAATCCTGGTCCTTGTGAGCCACTATCCTGCATGCTTTAATCATTTCCCTGCTCCAACCACCTGATTTAATGGGTTAATTACCTCAATAATGAAATATAAAATAAAAACAAATACATTTTGATGGTGACCTTAGTGACTAGTAGATGCAGCTATACAGAATATCAAAATCAACATGGGTATGTTGCTTATTTTTCAAGTTATTCAATTCCAAGGTGTAATAATAATAATAACAATACAGTAATAATAATCCTGTAACAGTAGTATGAACTTCATATTATCTACTAATATTTGGAAGATATGGCAGAATTTGTCTTTAAAATTTGTTTTTACAAAAATAACTACTTATCCATGAGAATTTACCTTCAGCATGTTATCTAGATTTAGGCCGGTGAGTTTCATGGTGATTGAACGTTAAACCTTGTGAAAAGTCAAAAGTAGTTGCAAACTTTGCAACGTGGCAAAAATAATTTAGGCAGAAAAAGGTGTGGCCTACACCATGTGACTTGTTAGAGACCAGGGATTGTGACGATATAATCCAATAAGCTTAGCGACCTACAGTTTAGAAGTTAGATGACGAAATGAAAACACCTCAATAGCACCCCTTATAGGTAACATGTAGGAGACCACAATTATCACCAAGTAATTATCATCTCACTACACCTTGCAGTTTGGGCTTAAGGTTACTTATGGACAAATTTAATAATAATAATAATAATAATAATAATAATAATAACAATAATAAGACAGTTTCAATAAGGCTCTGTACTCTGCTGGTTACATGGAAATGTTACTGCTTTGCAACTGCATTTCCATGCCTCTGTGGGCTTGGACCCCTAACAAGCAGGATAGTGGCCCTCGGGGACCAGGATTGGATACATGTAAAAAATAAAAACCATACACAAGCAAAACAGCAGAGAAGAATCTATAGTTTTCCAAATGAATCTGGGGTTTAATTACTGTAAAATTGTCTTCAAGGTTTTTCTTTTTTCTTGACTCTGAGTTCACAAAACAGTCATTTTTCTCCACTTGACCTTGTAAAATAAGATGTTGGTGTTCCAGATGATCATGCTTCAAGTTTAATATTAACAAATGAAGAATCACCGATTCATGTTTAAAAGTTAAAACTGTGTGACACTAACCTGTCAGAAACTTTATATGTGTATTTTTCAGCCATTCTAAAAATAGCATTCAGAGCTATGAGTCGATGCTTGAATCCACTTTGAGAGAAGCTGTCTCACCTCTTTGAGTGGGTCATTCAGTTCACTCAGGATGTTGTCCTCATCAAATATTTTGCCTTGATACCGGTGTTCGTAGTAGTCATGGATTTTCTGCCGCATATCTGCTGGAAGCTTGTGGAAGGACATGTATTGTTCCACTTGTTTATACTGGAACAGACAAAAATGTGGGGGAAAAAGTAAATGCACAAGTTCATAACTCATTAGTTCTTTGTGGACTTAGATTTATTCATTAACCCTCATTTTGTATGCATACAGATAAATTGGTTATTTTAAAAGTACATGATAAATAAAGTGCAACGCAGCATAAAAATGGTTTAAAAATGTGGTTGTCTCAGTGAGTACATTGGTGTTCATGTACTTTGTAATAAGGACAAGTTGTGCTCTCACAGAGTCACAGCAACATGTCCTGGTTGTGTGTGTGGGTTGGGGGGTGGAGATAAAAACAAAAACGGGCCCAGGGCTATGTCAAACCAAGGTAGCAGTTTTGATCGCACAGTCCTAATGTGAATTAACATGCTACACCTGACACCTTGGAGGGAGAAAAGGTAGACTACAAAACAACACAACAACAAACTCAACAAATTATTGTTTGGTTTAATCTGAAACAATATTTTGTTTATACCTTTATTTTTGTAAGCATAGCATTAAGTTTTAGTGTCTACCAATAATTTTAAGGAATTCTAAATAAGTCAGTGACCTTTATTCCTGTTTTTTTTTTTTTTTTGGTCTCAGATTGTCAACATCAGGGGTCTGCAACCTTTACGATCCAAAGAGCCATTTCTGCCCCTTCGCTCACTAAATAAAAAAATGTCCATAGCCACAAAACTTACACCAACTATGATTATCTACTGGTGGCCTGTGGACCACTTTAGGTTTGTTGCAGGAGGCTTTTCAGTCCAGTAGGAGTGACATAAAACTAAAAATATCTAATGATTTTAAATTTTATTTTTACATTTTAAGACAAAAGGAAAATACAGGATTATTGTAAAGAAATATTTATTTTAATAGTTTTTACCAATGAAAACAATATTTAAACAATGGAGGCACAAATTTCAGTTTACATATCCAATTTAAGATTTATTCATTCAAGGCAGTCAAATTTGTTCATAAATTTTATTATTAGTAAAACTGAGAGTTACCGGGTCCAAGCAGTTACTGGAATGCACATTGTCAAAATAAGAGATTTCACAGACCCAGTTCCGGCAGGATGTGGCTCAAATTAAGCCCTGTCGCACAGTGATAGCTGAATTTGGGAACTAGGGACCACCATGACCCAAAAAGGAAGAATGGGGTAAAAGATAATGGATGGATAGATGGAAGGATGGAAATTTAAACAATGAACTATGCACGTCTAGGTTTTTTTTTTTCTTGTGGAAAAATTAAGTATCCTACTTTTAAAAAATGAAGCATAAAAAGTATGTTTAACTCCTTGTATTAGTACTAGTGTTCACAAATTAGCAAAATAAATGACATGAAACTGTTAAAACTGGCAGTGGTTTGTCCTTTTTGGTCAAACCTTGAAAGAGCTGCTGCAGAGGAACCAAAGAGCCGCATGTGGCTCCAGAGCCACAGGTTGCAGACCCCTGGTCTATATCAAATTTTTTCTGATTCTTTTGGGGTCTATGCATTTTAGTTTTACAATCACTGTTAGCAAAACATCAAATACAGCTAATGCTAAATCACTTTCCAGTGATCAGCATCCATAGACTTCTCTAAAAATTAAAATAAGCAATGACTCCAGAATTAAGACGTCAAAATGAGATCTGGTGTTTGGAAATAGATCTGTACGATTTGTATGAGAATTGCTGGAAAAATACCCATCAAACTGCACAAAACGTTATCACTTCTTGTAGTGAAATTTATATAATCCATATTGATGTCAGTGTTTGTGTGCAACATCCATTAAACTTTAAAAGACAAACAAAAAGATGAAGCAGAACTTCTGCAAACTTTCATAAAAGAGTCATCAGTGGAGAAGCTTTCCTGTGTCCTCACTGCAAAATTTAGCATCAGAAGTTTGCAAATGACTGCTAAAAAGCCTGATGCATTTTGGAAAAGAACTCTTACAAACAAAGAATTTCAATTAGAATAGGTTTGTGTTAGTAACTAAAAGTTAGTCAGGACAACAAGAAGCGGAGAATGAAAGAGAATTGCCACCTCTTTAAGTTCTCATTTTCGAAGCAATACAAAAGGTGTTCAGAGTTTTTGCTGCAGCCCATAACACACTGATGTAATAATATAGACGAAGAGGTCAGAGACACGGTCTGTTCTACTACACAGAGCAGTTTTCTGATACAGAAAATAAAAGATCATACCAGAAAATACTAATCAAACCATTTGATTAAACGCAAAGATGTTTATGGCCTATTTCAAGTTTAAGATTTTTTCCCTATGGTTCTCACAGTTTACAAACATAAAAAATAAAAGAAATCTGAACAGATTGAGCATCACAAACAAAACAGTCATACAACAACAATATGGCCATTTCTTCAAACTCTTAGTCACATCCTATACAGGCATTCTGTAAACTGGAAGCAAATATTTATTCAACCTTTAGGCAGGTTAATCCCCATATACATAGAATGATAATATATATAGAATATCTGTTTCTTTCTCCTGTACAACTCATAGGTGCACTTTCATGACAACATGAGCAATAAGTGACAGATTTTCTGCAATGGAAGGCAAATCTAAGACTAATGTAGAATCCCTTCTGGGTGATGATTTGACAATAAAAGATCAAATCCAACCATTATCTTTTACTCGCTTTTTTCCCATTTTGGGACACAGGGAGCACTGGTGTCCATATCCAGCAGTCACTGTACGAAAGGCAGGGGACACCCTGGACTGGAAAGGTCTTCAGTCCATCACAGGGACACATAGAGACAAACAACCATTCACTCTCTCACTCACACTTAGGGACAATTTAGAGTTACCAATCAGCCTAACATGCATGTTTTTTGGTCTGTGGGAGGAAACTGGAGTACCTGAAGAAAATCCACGCATGCACGGAGATAACATCCAAACTCCACCCAGTAAGGTCCCATGGCTGGGATTTGATCCAGCAACCTTCTTGATGAGGCAGCAGCTCTACTAACTGTGCCATCCACAATAAAAGGTCATGCCCTTATAAAAGCGTGATTAAACCTCTCACCGTTTTGATATAGGCAGTACCATTTCTTGATTATAGTTAAAAATGTATTTCAAACTCAGTATTTACTGGGGCAACAAAACTACTGAAACAATGTTATGTTAAGACAAGAAATGTGTAATTTCCTGGTTGGCTTTGGGCAACAAAACTCATAGGTTACAATTATAAATCTCACCGAGGGGTGGGTAATATTAAAAAAGGAATTGTAGTTATGGTTTAAATGTAATTTAAGTTTTTCATTACACTACTCTCTTGCTCATTAACACTATTTTGACACTTAGATGCTTTGATTATTTCTAGGTGTTACATTAGTCTTCAAAAGTACAGTTAATACAAATTCTAATTTCTGACTAAAGTAATATTTTATGAATTAAAGTGTTGAAGAATCTCACGTCTTCAATCTTTCTGTAGGAAGAATTAGAAAAAAATGTTCTAAAAAAATAAAATAAAACACTCTTAGCTGGCTACAAATGAACCTTTTGCAAGCTGTTCTCTAAACAAAGACCAAGCATGCAGGAAATTTGGGGAACAAATATTTGTAAATGAAAATAAATAAATAAATAAAATAAATAAATAAAGATGCAATAATTTTGTTAATATTAGAAAGGCAATTATTTTTTGGTTCTAATATATTTAGAAGATAACACAGGTTTGGAATATGAAAACTATGTAGCATGTAATTCTGTTGGTTTAGTTGTATGTTTATAATTACACATTTGTTTCTGTGCAAATCCAAGAGATCGTCTGTAGTTAATTTAATCTTTGCAGGAGTTTAAATTCTGGCCACATGAAACCCAAGACCAAGTACAAAGTTCAAAGCAGAAAAAAGGGATAAAGGGGAAAAGAAGGTTTGGCTCATCGATTTTGATCAGTCAGCTTCCTCGCAGATTTGCGACAGTCAAGGCGGAGAACACAATCTTCTCATCCGGTCCAGACAGTTGAAAATAAACAGTGTCTCTCACACTCCCCTGGGTGATCATAGTGATGCAGTAAAGGAGAAGACAGCAGCTGTGAGGTTGGTAGCTCAGGCTGGTGGCAAACTCTTTGACCGCTGTGGCGCAACCAGCCCCACAAAATGAAATTTGTCAGTGAGAGAGAAGACACTTAACTCACAATGCTCCTTTTATTGATTCCTCTCCCAGCTGCAGAATGGTGATAAGGGACCCAGGTTTTGTTTGTGGGAAATTGATTTGTTGGGAGTTTACATAGTTAATTCTGGAGAGGGTCCACTGTGGCTCAACCAGGCCATTTTGGCACGAGCAATCAGGGTGGGCCACAGGCAAAAGTGACACATCTGAATTTAATGAGCCCTCTTACAACACATTACATAATGACTTATTCCATATTCATAAATCCCCAAAATACACAAAAATACACAAATTCTCATATAATTTCCTAATTTGTACTCTATTTCTAGGCTAATGAGATGTTCTAACAGAGCAGTTTATGTACATTGCAGATTGCCCTCCTTTTCCCACTACATCATTCATTTCATTCTTAGAGACATAGTTTGGGTGTTTTCAAGTGAGTTTTGTGGCAGTCAGTATCTTAACTGCAGTAGAATGCAGTCAGAACAATCTCAGTTTGGTAAATCATTAAGAACTTCATGTGGAGGAGTCAAGCATATTAGACAAGGCTTGATGAGCAGATTCTAACCATTTACAATAATTTAAACCTCAAACATTTCACAGCAGTTTATATAAATCCCTTATTCTATTCCTTTACATCATGTTACATATGTAGCATGATGTAAAGACATACTACAGTTTGTTCCATTGATGTCTGTTTATGTTGGAACACAATCAGCAGTCGGTTGCACATTTTGTTTTAAACACACTGCATAACAAGTTTTTAACATAGTTCCCACATTTGATGCATTATTTGTGTGAAAAACTATAACATAATTGTTCCTTAAACCATGACATTTTTAAATTTTGAGTTGTTATAAATGACTGAAATATGATCGGAACTTGGCACGTTTGATTAGTCATTAGCTTAACTCATCCATAAGAATTTCCCAAAGTGTCTAAACTAAGATCACTGTCTACTCCAGGTAAGATACTCATTACTAATAAACTATTCACATAAATCCATGTTAAATCTAAACTTTTCCTTTTGTTTATTTTTTTCCCTCAGGTTTTAGGTGGAAATAGTCAGACTTATTTAGTGCTTAAAAGTTTAAGTGAAGTTCTAGTTTTTATTTATTTTTTATTATTGACATTGTTGGAATTGTAAAAAAAAAGTGCTTAGATGTAAAAATGAAATGTTTTTTGCAAAGGTTTTGAAAAGTGGTTATACAAAGCTGTAAGCCTTCCTCTGCTAAATGACACACAGCTGTCCTCTGGTTTGCAGTGATTCAGCACCACGGCGTCACAGCAGGGATGCACTGATATTATGCGTACTTTACTTCCTCATTTCCCTGTCTTTTCCCAGACTACAGTATTTCTCTTCCTTCGCGCCTTGGTGTACTTGTCTTCAGCCTATTTAGACAAAGACTTCACTGTTTTCTTTTTTCTTTTCTACAGAGTTTAAAATAGTTGGGGTGGGGGGGGGGGGAATAAATGTATTGACTAAATGTATTCAGACTAAAACCTAGACATAATTATCAGCTGCATCTCTTTGTCTCATCATTTCTTTTAGGAACCACCTCTGCCCTCAATTTGCTCATAAGCACACTTCCACATTCATTTTTGGTCCATGTTTCCAACCCCCCAGCTGAGGCAGAGATAGCTGCAATGACTAGAGGCCCAGCACCCTTAACTCATCCCTGCTGCTCCTCATCTTGCTTCACTGATGTGCACATCCATGCAGCAAATCAGCCCTGGACGAACCTCGCTACACACTGAGGCTCAGTTATAAACATGGCATGTACCGATTTAAGGATGGGACTTAAATAATTGAAGGTTTGTTGAAGGGGGGGAACAAAAACTGCAAATTAAGAACATTTGCTGCCGATGTGGATCAGTTGCTGAATAGGAAACACAACTTTAACTTGTGATAACTTATTGTTGGAACATGCTGTGATCTGCTTCTTCTTCTGCATCACGAGTCCACCCATGTGTGTTAATTTCTCCCTGATGCTCCAGTGGAAGAACTCTTTAAAGAATGTATTCAGACAGTAATAATGAGGTATAAGTGTGATGCTAAACAGCTCTGCAGAGCTGGGTCAAAAACAAAGACGAGTGCTTTCTCCAGATTGCAGCATGAAAGCAGATGGCAAGGTCAGCCCGTTGTTCTTGAATCAATTTAGACCTTTTAAATGATTTCTGAAATCAAGGTTTAAATTCAAGGACATGCAAAAAATAAAGTTTGAGCCAACGTGTCCCTGAAACTCCACAGTACTCCCAC
>JARVJN010000752.1:14467334-14479097 GCA_031763805.1 Argolebias nigripinnis | reverse complement strand
GTCAACAGAATCACAACAACTCAACAGAACACAGAAACACTTGGACCCAAAGCAGAACCAAACACAGGGTCGTTACAATATGAACTAACCTGTTTTATCTACCATGTGGAGGCAAACTCCTCAGACTGAACGTCTCTTGGAGGAGACACGAAACGTTTCAATAAAAAAGAACTTGTCCAGAAGACTTAAATATTTTTTCTTGCTGAACGAGAGCACATCTTAGGAAAATTATTTGTGAAAATTTTTAATTTATGAGATGTATGCTTTGGAGTGTGGTTTGAAAGTGACACCACTCATTTGCGTCTCTTGGCATTCTCCACAGAAAAGCTGCACCTCTGATATGGACCTTCTGTAAAATTCCTAGATTTGTTAAAATATATGATGCCACATGTGAAGCAAATTACACCTAAGTTGTTTGCAATATATATTACAATCAGTTATAAATAAGATCAGATTAAATGTGATTCCACTTGAATTTTTAATGCTTGATTTCAATTTTGTATCCAAACATTGTATTTGTGGATTTAAAATATTTTAAAACCTGTATGGATCAATGTTTCAGTGACGCTGATGTTTTCCAGTGAGGGGATAGTGGAATAATGTTTAATGTCCTATATTTGTGTTACAGGATAGTGACGAGTCATTCTACGGGACTGATGGAGAAGAGCAACAGCCATATGCAGGTACATGTTATGTCAGCAATTCTTTTCTGTTTTGTGATTTGTTGTACCATCTGTGTTGTAGAATAATGAAGTTCTGTGAAGACAAGAGTGGAGCCGGGGGAGGGGGGTGTCTGTTGTAGTCTTAAAGTGGGGAATGTTGGTAATGTGTGAAATAGTAATGAGGGCATTGCAAGTGGGGAGTCGGGGGAGGTTTCTTCAGATCATTCTCCCACCTTGTGTCAGCTGCAGGCCTGGAGTTCAGTCAGGCTTTTCCTAACTTCATGTTATTTTACTGGAGCTGGTCTTCCACTTTTTTCCTGTTGGTGTTCTTTCACTGATCTTATTCCTCAATTCCTTCTGCCCAACTGTCAGCAATACAGTGATACTATTGTCCCATACACTAGTCATGATTGGGTCAAAATCAAGAAACACAAAACTAACAACTAAAATGAAGTAGTTTAATTAAGAATAAAACTAGCGGTAGTTTGAGTAGATGCTGCAGCTAATATGGCTGCCTGCTTCCACATCACCTGAGAAAATTGTTGGGTCTTTTAAGTTCTGTACAAAGTATTTGATTGATGTCATTGTTCGTTTATTTTGACAGATGATTGCACTGAATGGTTAAGTGTGATTCCAGGTGCAAGCAACAGCGAATGCAGCATCAGGAACACCAGATGCCCTGATGAGGATAGTGACTGCAGTGATGAAGAATCTGTTGGAGATGAAGAAGACACTGAATGCAGCAATGAAGATGAGGAAATGGAATGGAATGAAGAACACATTCACGTGGAAGACACATGGGAAGAGATAGCAGATGAAGAGAGGAATGACTACAGCAAAGTTGATGATGTTCAGTACTCATGGTTTACACATTTGATCCTTCAACTGACAATGTGGAAATCACATTTTACAATTTCAGATAACGCTTACATCGCACTGTTAGACCTGATAAAGTCATTTATTTTTGTGGTTGGCAGCATTTTAAAGATTGATACATTAAAACATTTGGCAGAAAAAATACCCTCAACTATGTATATGATCAGGAAAATACTTTCACTCAAAAAAGATTACTTCATTCACTACGTGGCATGCCCAGTTTGTGACAAAATATATACACTTGAGGAGGCAACCATAATTGTAAAGGATAGACGCGGCATAAGAAATAAATCAGCAAGATGTAGTCATGTTAGTTTTAAAAATCATGCACAAAAGCGGCTTCGTAAGGAATGTGGGACTTTGCTTTTGAAAACAGCCATTGGAAAAAAAGGGTTAACCTATTTATATCCCAAACGTAGCTTTTGCTATAGAAGCATTACAAAGAGCTTGCAGGATCTAGCACAGAGACCAGGCTTTAATGAAGTATGTGAAAAGTGGAGAAAACGAGAAGTGTGTGACAATGTATATGCTGATGTGTTTGATGGACATATTTGGAAAGATTTTCAAGATTGTGATGGCAAGCCATTCCTTTCTGAAGAATGTAATTTGGGTCTCATGCTTAATGTTGACTGGTTTCAGCCCTATGACAAAGATAAAGATTCTGTAGGTGTTATGTATCTAGTTGTAATGAATCTTCCTCGTGAGGATAGATTTAAGCAGGAGAATATTATAATTGCAGGAATCATTCCTGGACCACGTGAACCTAAAGGGCATATTAATTCCTACTTGAAACCACTTGTCGATGACCTTCATGACCTGTGGAAGGGGGTGTACTTGTCAGACTCTTCAGCTTTAGGAAAGCAACTATACAGAGCTGCTCTACTGTGTCTGTCAAGTGATATCCCAGCATCTCGCAAGACCGGTGGGTTTCTAGGGCACATGGCAAAAATGGGATGTTCTAAATGTTTAAAAGAGTTTCCTAGAACCATTGATAAAAAGGTGGACTACTCAGGTTTCCAGTGTGATCAGTGGCTCCCTAGGTCAAAAGAAAACCACATTTTGCATGCCAGGGAAGCAAAAATAGCCAAATCAAAGGCAGATCAAGCAAGGTTAGAAGGAATTTATGGTGCCAGGTATAGTATTCTTCATGACTTGCCTTATTTTGACCCTGTTAAAAAGCATGTTATTGATCCCATGCATAATATCTTGGAGGGCATCGCTAAAAGAGTAATGCAAGTGTGGAAAGAAAAAAGTATACTGAATAGGCAGTCCTTCATAACTTTACAATCAAGAGTAGATTCCCTAAAAGTTTTTAATGACCTTGATCCTGGGATTCCTGGAAAAATTGAGTCCGCGTTTGAAGGTTTTACAGCAGCCCAGTGGAAGATTTGGGTATGCACTTATTCTTTGTATGCCCTGAAAGGTCTTTTGCATGAAGCAGATTATAATATCTGGAAGTCTTTTGTCGTTGCTTCAAGGATACTTTGTTCTCGGATTGTGACAACAAGTCAGCTGGATGATGCACACAGGTGTCTCAAGTTTTTCTGCAATTCATTTGAACGCAAATATGGAAAGGAATGGTGTACCATGAACTTACACCTCCATTTACATCTACAAGCATGCATTATAGACTATGGCCCCGTACATTCATTTTGGTGTTTTTCTTTTGAAAGGGCTAATGGGATTTTAGGTGACTACCATACAAATAACAGACATGCAGAAATCATTATGATGCGTAAAATGGTTTCTAGATTGGCAGGTATTTCATAAAGATAAATGTGGACCAAAACAGGCTGAACAGCATTTTACATTCTCTAAAAAGAATCAAAATGCAGCTACATATTAAATATGGACCAGATAAATAGGCTTAAAATTATGTCTGACAGTGATGTTCCACATGACTTCAGATTTGATGATACATTGGAGACTCTGCTTCCACCTTTACACCGAAGACATATTTCGTGCGAAGAAAGTGATGCTCTCCTTCTCATGTTTAAGACTTTGTACAACAATGACTGTGTACAAAGAGTGTCTTTCAATGCCATTAGGTTTGACAGATGCACACTAGGAGGGGAATTGCTATCAACTGGAGACTACAGAGCTGATGCAAAGTCATGTGTTTTGGCAAAGTGGCTTAGAAATGACGAGCAAACTGGAGAACCTGTTATTGATCTGAAAGCTGTAGCTCGACCAGCGTTGATTTCCAGAATGCTTAAGGTCATAGTCTTTTTGAAAAAAGATGGAAAGACAGTTAAAGCTGAGCATACTGTGGCTGAGGTTAAGTGGTTTAAACAACATGGTGATAGATATTATTACAGTAATAGTGATTCATGTTCTGTTTGGGAATTGGGTTTTGAACCTTTTTCTTATGCAACATACCTGCCGCTGAAAAGAATAATTGGTCGTTGTGCCTATGCCAAGTCTAAGGTTATGTTTTCAAGAACTAGGGAGGAAACTGCATGGGTTGTGGTTCCAGTCTCATCACTGAGATGCAGTTAGGGAAAAGGATAATGAAACATTACTGAATTACCTAAAAAAAGCTAAGTCTGGGCCTCTGAACATTCAAAAAACAAAACAAAGCAAAAAAACTGTAGAAACATTTCGTCTTTCGTCCGAAAGACTTCCTCAGTCCAGAGGACCAGACTTAGGTTTTATAGATTTTCTACCTGGATTATTGAGCATGCATCAGGGTATATCAAGCAAATGTTAACACAAAAAAACAACAACAGATATTTGCATTTTTACTCTGTTAAAACACAACATTACAGCTTGTAACTGAAACTTGTCAAGTGAGCTGGATAATACTGGGATTAATATTTGTCTTCCTATACATTTTCATTTAAAATATTTTATTTCGTAAGATTTTAAAATAGTGCATCTATTTTACAAAAAAACTGAATCCTATGTTTTCTTTTCACAACAAAACAAGACTGAAGTACATGATCTGGTGTGAAAATGACAAGACTGAAAATGAGTGAAAAACAACCAAATTGCAAAGAAAAAAGATAACCAGAAAGCACTGTGAACCAGTTATCAAGACTAGCTTTAACCAGACCAAAATAAACTAGGGAGGTTTGAAAACATCTGCACAGTACTCCCACGTTTTGTTTAGTTACTTGGCCCCTTGTGTTGTGGAAGTATTAGTTTTGTTCTTAATTTGTGCGTTAAAAGGCAAGAACATTGTCACAGTAACTAAATGCAAACAGATACTATGTACTGGGTAAATGTCTATCAGTAGCTAAAAGCACAGCAAGCTAAGCTCAGATCCACAGCCATGGAGGAGACTGATAATAAATCTAGTCACTAAATGCAGTTTCCTGTGGCAATGGTATTCCCAAGTAAAAGAAGACTACTTTAGTGAGTCAGAGGATGCAACAAAGATAGCTCAGGATATGTTTGTTGAAAATGAGAAATAGGGCTTTGAAGTTCTGCATTCCAATGCGTCTGAACATACATGTAATAAAGTTAACCTAATCCTATCCTCAAAGGCATTATTATTCATTTTCCATCATGCGGTTGGTGATTTGCACCAACTTTGGTAAAGATGGATGAGGCATTTCTGCAATTTCATGTTTTTCAATAATGAAGCCTAACTATCCATTTTTGGGGATAGCGTCTGTTAGAGAAATTAAACATTGTTCATTTAAACTTATTACTTTAAATATACTTTGATAAAACATTAACCAGCTTGCTTTTTATAAAGTCTGTTTATGTATCAACTTTATCTCATCTAAGACGCACAAGATGTTGTTTACTGGAAACAGAACCAACGCAAGAATATTCCAGCTCACGTTTGGCATACAGATTATGTTGTGACATACAGTTCCTGTTCTGATCAAAAGCTACCACGTCTTTACATCTCCGTGTTATCTGAAACTGTCATGTGTTCCTTATCACTGTTCTCCTTCTCGAGAATAAAAGACCGACATGCACTGAAGCAAATTGGACTTTGCTTCAAACTCTGTTTGGAGCAACTTCCCCTTTGCAAATTTTGTGATTGTTTGAACTCATTCTTGTCTCTTTCGTGTGGTTTTTATTTAAAGGTGAAGGTGATTAAAACCCTATCAGCGTCATGTTGTATTTTTGGAACCAGAGTATGCACACTAGGGATTTGAGGCTACTGCCTACTAGGGGTGTAACGGTACACGTGGGTGTATTGAACAGTTTCGGTACAGAACGTTCGGTTCGGTCCATGGGCATACCGTTTCGGTTATTTTTTCACCCATTAAATTTTATTAACAAGCGATTACACGCCGTGGAACTAAAATTCCTAAGTGTGTTTCAGCACAATGCTATTATCTTGTAGCGTGTGCAGCATTAGCAGCCTAGCATCTCGTTGCAGTATCCTGCATATTGTAACGTACAGCAGCAAGGTAAGAGGTAAAATAATCAAAAGATCAACACCTATAAATAATAAAAAATCTGACGTTTATTTTTATTGTCCATTCAGTAAAATGTCTCATTCATTTAAATAGAAAGCCAAGACTTAAATTTGTACCACAGACAGCCATTGGGGGAGCTCATCTCTTGTGGCTTCAACTTCTGGCGTAATGTCTTGTCTCTAGATTTAAAATATCTAAATGGTTTGAACACTGTTGACATAGTATTGTGCACATAGCATACAAATGCCCCCTTTTCCTCAAATGAAAGAGAAGAAAAATGCCATTGAGCTTTCAAAGTCCTTACATTTGGTTCAGAAATGGAAAAACAGCAATGTTCAGAGCAAAATGTAGGTTTTCATTTTAATTGCTTTGTGAGAAAACAGTATTATGAGCATGTATTCATCTACTTTTTACTTCAATATTGTTCAAAAACAGGGATTGGGTGGTTTTCAGTTGATGATACTTATAAATATTTCTCATATTAGGTATGCGATTTACTAGCTACCTAAATTGTGTATCTTTTGCTAAAATACAGTTTGAGAGATTTAGGGGTTCTATTTTTGAATTGTAATTGTTAAATAAAAGATGCAACACATACTTTAATGCAAATTTAATATGAAACAAGTTATAAATATCACAAGGTAGCTATCCCAGAGTAGAAGGACCGAGGTAAAACAGACTCAGACTCATAGTAGAGTTAGTGAATTTATTTACAGTGTTTACAGGAGGCACTGGGAGGATGTGAAAAGGGAGGAAGAATGGGTTCTGGTAGACGATGGTTAGGTTTTGAACAGATTTTCTTTCCTTAAAGGTTTCACTGCATTGAGAGGAGGGCAGTGGATTCCAGGTATGTATGGTCAGTGATGAGAAAGTGTCGAGGTGATGGTTCCATTGTGATTTGTAGGCAGGCAGGAGGTGAGCGGCAGAGAAGCAGCTAGACAATTTGAGGCCAAGGTAAATGATCACAGGAGTTCAAGGTAGGGCTCGTATTGGAGGCACAAAGGAGAAAAAAAGGTAAACCAGGATTTGATCTCAGGGAGGCAAGTTCTAGAAAACACGGAGGAAAACTGGGTATATATTTTCATTCAGACAAGCAGTGGGAGGCCGACAGCAATACCAATTGGTATTTAATGCTCCAGCAGGGAAAGGAACACTTCCACAGCCTCCTGTACCTCTGGAGCTCGTCAGAGGAAATGTGCCATAGCTGCTGCTGCTCATTGGCACCCCCCGAAAGTCAGGAACTATATTTATTAAGGTGTTTTAAACCCTTAACAAGACCTCACATAAAGTTTTTAATAACGCTTTCATGGCCATACGACTGATATTTTGAGACACTGGATATATGGTATCCTGGTTCATAAACAATTGCGCTTTCATTATTTTGTCTAGCAAACTAAATTACCTGCTAATAATAGTAGACTTCAATAACTTTTATTAGCAGTAAAATGAAAAGTAAACTTTCCATGCCATTGAGACTGTGCATGTTCCTCTAAGTGACTGAGCTTCCATGTGTCTGGTTGTACCAACAAAGTTTCAGTTTAAATGTACAGCAAAGGTGCCACCAACAATAAGCCCAAAGCACCAACAACATCCCCAGCTGGCACTGGCAAATTATTGGCCTAGAAATAGGTTCATGAAGCTTCAGTTTCACTAGGGCGAGAGCTATTGGTCATTATAATCCTCTAATTCTGTGCAGTCAAACAGCCAAGATCTGATATGATAGTGACACAAAGTCACATGCTGGTTGTGTCAGCCATCAAGATGCTCTTTCACATCTGTCCATGTGCATTAAACAGTAAGATATACATTATTATGGCCTTATATTTTTACATAAGCAAACACTCATTTAGATAGAACATATTTAACATCAGAGCTATTCTTAATCAAAGAATGTGGAGAAAAAAGCTTTTTTTAATGTCCTAGCCTTTACACTATTGCCATCAGTTTGTCATATCTATGGTTGGCTGACCTTTTAAAACAAATGTGCAGAGAAAAGAGCAGGCTGGAGAATTACATGTCATGAAGCTGTGGCCCACACATACAACAACAAAAGGGTTTAAATGCATCTTTAAATTGGACATGAGTGACCCCTGTCTGAGGTCAGTAAGGATTAGTATGGGACTAATTTGAGTAGATTTAATCCACCACTGGCCATTGCATTGAGGGCTAACAAAACCGCTTCCAAGGAATTTGGAATGCTCCTGCTTAACATCATCTTGTGAAATCTCCATTTGGATCTCTCTTAGTTCTTCTTAATTGGAAAAATCACAGTTGAACATGGATTTGTTAGGAAAAATTATGTGTAACAGGAGAAGCGAGATGGTCGCTGGATCAAATCCTGGCTGGGGGGCCTTTCTGGGTGGAGTTTGCATGTCCTTTCTGTGTGAGCGTTGGTTTTCTCCGTGTTAACCAGTTTCCTTTTTACGTTTACTGTCAAGTTTTTTTTTTTTTTTTGATGAAGAGGCAACAAAATGTAACTTTGCACATGTGAAAACCCTTTCCAAAGCCATTTTTTCCTTCAAGGAAAAACAGCTTTCTGTAAGTAATTATGATTCATGTGACCATTGTGTGCAGTGTGTAATCATGTTGATGTAACTGTAGTTTAGCAATAAACAGACATAAGTGCAAATGGCATTGCTTCAAGGCTTCAGGCAGTACATTGTATGCTCTAAAAACCTCATCAGTGTGCAGATCATTAAAAAAACCTCAAGACAGCACAGGCAGAAAGAAGAAGCATTTCCAGTGATATTATGTACAATGTCATGTCAAATTTTGCATTAATAGCTTTGACTCAGAATAATCTTGAACTGGACTGGCTCTACAAGTTAATAAATAAATTACAAATGTAAATTATTTCTCGAAAGATTCATTAAAATATATATTGTGGATCATGTGATCCTTTGTTAACAAACACACACCTTTACTTTTAAGCAGTGAAAGATAATCAGCTATTAGGTATTGACAACATCATGATTATATCAGAAAACAGCAATCAATCAATACTGCGCTTGTGCTGCAAAAGCAAATTTTCTCTGGTAGAGTAACACGGTTATGTAAATATCCCTCTTTGCATATAATGACATGTTAAATAAGGAACTACATAGAAAAAGGAAATATATGTAATTACATGCATACAATGCATGTTGGAGCTGCTGTTTAATATACCGTGTTATTTCACATTATTAGTGTTTAGTGTATATCTTGGATCTTTTAGTGTATTGTTTGGTGTTTGTTTAGCATATATCTTAGTGTATATCTTAGAGCCTTATATACGGTTTCTTTTTATACTTTATATTTTTGCAATTTTGGGGTATAACTGGGACCTTGAGTACACAATTTCGTTCCACCTCATGTACCACATGTGAATGACAATAAAGAACCTTGAACCTTGAATAAGTTCTGCATTCAGAATATATATCAAGAAAAACTACAAAAGGATTATCAACACAGGAAGTAAAAAAAGAAGAAAAAAATCACATTTTCAACATTTCTTCTTATTTATTTTGAAGCTAAGTATTTGAACTCCCTACACAAAGCTTTGCAAAGCTCTACGTACCCAAACAGTTTTACAAAAAAAAAACAAGCACAGCTGTTTTTCACTGGGACAGCTCTCTAAAATCATATTTAGAGCTAATGATCCAAAAAGACAAGAATTAAAATAAGAGGTTCAATTGAAGACATTTGTAGCTCCAAAATGTTGTGCTGAGTCGCAGATTGAATTATACCCTCTTTTACTTGATTTTTTTTATTGATCTGTTCTTTAATATTCAAATCAGATGCTTGTTTCTGAGCTCTAAAGTTACATAGGCTCTACTATTTGTGAGTGTGTATTAATGTGTGTGTGTGAGTGGGATGTATTATCTGCAGCACAGTCTAATTAATGTGAAATGGTAACCTCATTACTGTTGGAGATGCAACATTTAATCATCACATAAAACTGGAAAACAGGAAAATTGTTGCAAAGACCAGCGAACAAACAAAAACGAGATGCAATTATTTGTACCACGTTCAAAAAAATTCCATGACTGCACAAATAAATCAATGCTTTTGTTTGATTCTTTCAACGCTAGAAGGTTCATCATGAGAAAAAAATAAAACTTTTCCTGTGGGAACACCGTCGCTTTTGTTCACTAATTTCTTTAAATATTTGTCGGTTTTCTTTTGTTCTTTCACAAATCACATCACACTGTCTATCCTCAAGCCTGGCTGCTGTGCCCGCCGTTTCACCCGCCCTGCATCTATTTTGGTCGTGTGAGCGTGATAACCTCAACACTTCTGTTCTACCTTAATCTGTGCTTTCCCATCCAGAGCTGCATTGACAGCAGCAGCATCAACTGGGACGCAGGCTCGCACAGTCAAAGGAATCCACTTTAAAACTGAAAAAAGGTAAAAGTGATTCAAGAATCCTCCATTTCTATCAAGACGCTTGTCGTCTTTAATACATTTTTAGATTTTTTTTTCTGCCTACCGCCATAAAAAAGTGGGTGATATTTACATGCATCTGTGTGTTTGTTAGTCCATTAAATAAATAAAAAGAGCTCAAACCGGCATTTTAATAAAACTCAGAAAGTAATCAGAGGATGTTCTTCTACAACTGGTTATCTTTTGGAATAAACCTGATTCAAGATGGCTGCCACTGCTAATTAAACTTAGCAAACTCAAGCATGGCTATAACTGTGTCATCATTCAGATAATTGTGCTTAAATTTGATGTGATAGTAGATGAAAGTCATCCCCATCACAGTCCAAGCTTATCTCTGTGGAAGTAGAAACTATTGAATGCAAATGACGGTAATGTATGCTAAATCTTTAAGATGTTTCTTTCAAAGCTTAAAATAAGACAGGCTCAGAGCATCAGGGAACAAGTAAACATATTTATGGATGGATGTTCTATTGATTTGTACGTGTAACCCCAGCAGAGGAAGCAAAAAACTCTACAAACAGAGTTTAGACAGTGGTGTCTGTAAACTCAGTGGACTCAGCACGATGAGGCTGATGCACAGCATGTGTGGACATACTGTCCAAAAACACGTGAGTACCCTCAAGTTTAACCATGACACCACATGGCCTGATTTTCCTTCCATATGTCTAATGATGTAACTCATGTTAAGGTTTCAAATACTCAAATTTTCCTCAGTCGGTTAGTTTATGAAAGAACTGGTGGAGGAAGAACAGATAAGAACAGCAGACTGAGGTGTCCTCAAAAAGACAGAGAAACATGATGACCCAGATAAATACACCCTGGAATAAATAGGTTCTGCAAAACGCCTTATCAATTTGGGTTGTTTGTTCATATACAATTTACTGTACATGTACCGGTTCTTTAAATGTAACAGAACGAGGAAAATTTTAAACCTGAAATCTAATGTTGATAAACTTCATGACAAAGAGGCTTGAATATACAAAATAATAGTGTGAATACTGATTCCGCATATTTACAGAAAAGGCGTTTACTCTGGTGCATATTACCAGTTCGTCAACCTCCTTAAAAAGATTTTCAATACAGTACAGTGTTTTCTCGTTTATCACAGGGGGTTCGGTACCCTACCCCCCTCCCCACCACCACCCCTCCCATGAAAAGTAAAAAAATTGCAAAGTAGGACTAGTAGTACAAGTAGTAGTTTATATACTGTATATATATTATAGTATTTTATATATGTATGTATGTATATATATATATATATATATATATATATATATATACCGTATTTTCCTGCGCATAAGTCAAAGTTTTTTTAACCAGACCATTTTATTTACAGAGTACTTAAAACAGCGACAAGGCCAACCAAAGTGCTGTACAAACAACAGGCAACACACACAATGAAGTACAAAAAATAGACATAA
>JARVJN010000752.1:13907631-13919235 GCA_031763805.1 Argolebias nigripinnis | reverse complement strand
TGTATATGTCGTTGCGGTGTTTTGTCATGTGCTTTGCAGGATTGTGGACGGAGGTTGGTGTGTTTGACTTGTGCTTTATTGTTGATAATTGTTATGTTTTGTGTCTTACTTTCTGTCTTTCCTCTATATATATAAAAATATTATCAGTGTGAGATGGCTGTAAAGGTGAGAAGGGAGGCCATCTATAAATGGAAGAAAAAAAACATGTTATGCATGCCAACTTAACATGTTATACACACTAGCTTAACATGCACACTATCTTAACATGTTATACACATTAGCTTAACATGTTATACACACTAGCTTAACATGTTATATACACTAGCTTAACATGTTATAGCTTAACATGTTATGCACGCTAGCTTAATTGTAAATATCAGAGTCAGGGTTTCTTTATTGTCATGCAAACCACATGTGGTACATGTGGTGGAATGAGATTGTGTAAACAGGGTCTCCATTACATCCCACAATAAATTGTAAAAGAAAAACAGTAATAAGATAGGAACTAAGAAAAACATTGCCTAAAAATAAGCTAAGCGCTAACAACATAAAAACAATACGCCAAACGAAATAATACACAAAATATCATTTTGAAACATTATTATATATTGTGAAATTATAATAAATATGCATCCGAATGATTACTTTCTGGGGTTTATTTTTAAATCAGTCTTGTAGTTCATGAGATATTTTGCTAACAGACATACAAACAAAAGGACGCAACTACTTGATCACACACCTTTAATGGCGATGAACAGCAATGAAGTAATGAGTTAGAGTTTAGGGTCTGTTATAACAAAGTGGCACAGCAGCGATTAGAGTTCATGCAGTTATAAAGAACAGGAATAAATCACAGCTATCTTCTAGTTGTGGTTGATTATGACATTTTCTGGTTTGTTGGAGGTTCAGCCATGGTGATGGACTGTTTTACCTCCCGGGCATTTGGCTGATCTCTCCCCTCTTTCTGATTCTGTGCTGAGCCTGAAAAGTGGCTGTAATCAATACCTGCAGGCCTTCTCCACACTGCCAGAGGGCTGCTGTGTGTGTGTGTGTGTTTGTGTGCTGTGTCAGCATCCACTCAGGACTTCATCAAACACTCCCCACACCTTTTCCTCACGCTCAGACATGCATTTACAGACACCCACATCAGTCAACAGCACGCTCAGACGCTTGTTTCCACACACACACCACATCGTGCTCAGAAACCAGCGCCGCGCAGACACACACTTGCGTACACAAATTTCTGCCTCCTTCCTCCCGTTGCACACCGTCCCGACAAGGATGTTAAATACCATTCAAATGTCAGGCGGCCGTATTGATTGGAATAATAACTCTGAAAGGAAGGAGAGATGGCTTGTTGATGCTAAGCAGGTACGTGATAGCCGCAGTATCGTTCACTGTCACAAAGTTGCCATGTCAGGGTTCCTGGATCCCTCGGCAGAATGTGGATTGGGGTTTACGTTCAACCACGGAGGCCTTTTATTTCTGTCATTAATCATTGTCCTCACTGGCCAGTGGCAGGCCGGCGAGGGTTCAACGCAGAGAGTGGGGTCATTTCTGAAAGTGCCCTGATCACAGCCGGTGTTGTGTGTAGATGTCAGACCAGAAACGGTGTGTGTTCATCATCAGGTGATGTTTGTTGTCTGCCGGGCCTGACAGAAAGAAGTCCAGAATATGTGCAGAATGTGTTGCCAGTTCCCAAGTGTACTTTTACTGGGATGTTTCACTCAAGTGTCACTTAAAATAACAAATCCTGCCGTCAAATATCTCCAGTTTAATTATTTGTTTTCAAGAGCATGCAATGGAATTTTTGTGACAAGTTTATACTTTCAATTTAAAATTTGTTGAAGTTTTAGTAACAGTTTGAAACTTTTTTTTTCTATCTAAAATGTGTACAGTAGCAGAGCACAATGCCATTTTCCCATAAAATACCTACTTAATGGTTGCAGGTGTTTGCAGAATGGTTGCGTTTCCTTTTTTGAATTTTAGAAACAATTAATAATTTACAAAATGACACAATTTCGCACAAAGCAAGATTAAATTTCAACAAAACATTAATGGGTTTTAATTTGGTTTTAACCGCTGAGACCCTTCTATGGCTGTGAAATAATGTTTTAATGTTAATGCATGACTAATAAAGTTTTCTTAAGTGCAGTTTATTTTTGGCTCTTGATAAAGTTCCTTATTACAGAGTCATGAATACTAATTAAAAATAGAAGCGATGAACTGTCCGTACACTTTTTTATAATAAAATTTGTAAGCAAAATTTGTGACTGGCTGTGTGCATATTATTATTATTTTTTTTACCTGAGAAAACAGCAGAAGTGACTGAAAACTGGCCAACAAAGATGATGTTCAGAGAAAAAAAACACATTTCTGATGGAGAAGTCTTACAATTTTGATGGATTGGTAATGTTTTTTAATTTAATTTTTTGGGGAGTAAATCATGCAGTTCGTTGACAGAAGCTTAATAAAAAAATTCAAATGTCTTGGGTTGCACTAAAAATTTTAACACAAAAAACTATATGGTTTAGAGGAAATTTCATAAACATTATATGCGTTTGAATTCTGAGTTCTGTCTTTTTGGCGCTCCACTGCCCAGCTTGATCCCTGATATTTGTTGTTAACAAATGTCTAAATCATTTGTTGTCTTTTTATGTGTTAAGCAGCTGATTTGCGCTTTTTCTCCGTGATTCTTTGCTTTTATGAATCAATCCAATCTGTTTACCTAAAACAACTGAAGGTTTATTTTAATCAATCATGTGGCACAAGCTTCCACCTGGTTTTTTTTACACTTTCAGTGGAGAGCTTTATTTACACTGAGTGCAGGCCTGCATTTTCACATTTATATAAATCTATCTGAAAGACAATTAGAGTAAAATCTTTAAAACTGCACCATGTAATATAATCAGACCTAACATTTTTGTCCTTTATTTTATAGTTTCCTGTGAGCAACTTTGATATATTTGAATTAAAATGACATATTCAGTGCAGAATGTTTACTCATGATTGAATATTTTACAGCATGCCTATATATATATATATATATATATATTTATTTTTATTTTTATTTTAGATAGACACCATGTTATATATATATATTTTTTACAAAATAGTCACGCTTTAGATCAATCCTGCTGTTAGACTGCAAAAATGTTCAGTCATTGGTAACAAATCTCCTATTGAACCCTTTTAAAGCTTGTGAAGAGTCTGAAATGAGCCTAAATCTGGGACCAGAAATGCTTATGTGGCAACAGGATCACCTTACAAGCTTTCTTTGCACACTTAATGAAATATTAATATGTAGGGATATGTGCATGTGTGAGAGAGGAATATAATAGAAGAGAGAAAAAGAGAATTTGTCTATCTGAAACCATTTTATATAAGATAAACTCCACCTTTAAATGTACAACTACCAACCGTTGAACATTATTTCTGCACTGTCATAACCAATTCCCTTTATCTTGTTTCTATAAAAAGCCAAATGTTCCATCATGGTGATCTGAGAAAACACCAGTCGTATTTGGAAGAGTCTCTGTAGCCAAAAATTATTCCAGAAGGTAGACACCTGCGCGTTATTGTTAGGAACTTTTTGGTATGATTTTGTTTCAATTATTACAGGTCGAGGGTGAGGTTCTGCCTCAAGTGGAGGAGTTCAATTATCTTGAGGTTTTGTTTAAGAGTGAGGGAAGGATGGGGCGTGAGATTGACGAATGGATTGGTGCAACATCTGCAGTATTGCTGAACCTGTACCAGTTTGTTGTGGTGAAGAGGGAGCTGAGCTGTAAGGCAAAGCTCTCTGTTTACCAGTCAGTCTACATTCCTACCCTCACCTATGGTCAGAAGCTCTGAATAGTGACTGAAAGAACGAGATCCTGGATACAGGCGATTGAAATGAGTTTCATCTGCAGGGTAGCTGGACTCTCCCTTAGAGACAGGGTGAGAAGTTCAGTTATCCAGGAGAGACTCGGAGTAGAACCGCTGCTCCTCCACGCTGAGATGAGCCAGTTGAGGTGCTTCGGGTATCATAAGGATGCCAGCTGGGCGCCTCCTTAGGAAGGTGCTTTGGGCATGTCCAACTGGGAGGAGACCCCGGGGAAGACTCAGGACACGCTGGAGAGACTATGTATTTCGGTTGGCTTGAGAATGCCTTGGAGTCCTCCCTGAAAAGCTGGAAGAGGTGGCTGTTCAAAGAAATGTCTGTGCGTCTGATCTGACTGTGGCTGGCTATAAGGAATGTCCACTGGACTCTGCTGCAGTATAACACTCTGTAAAATTCTCTTTTTGATGCTCATTCTGAGACATGTTCCTATTTATCAATGTATGTAATCTGTCTTGAATGTGTCCTTGCAAGTAAAATGCTGGTTAAAAAATTATCGAGTGTGGTTCTTTTTGAGTACCGGTAAGTAAAATTCATTGAGAATATTTTTCTCCAACACATCCACTATGAACTAAACTAAGTTAGCTCTTCAGTTTACTACGTCCTCCCATACATCAACAAAACAGTTGCCAAGTCCAACATATACGTTTGTTTTCTTTTTTCTTCTTCTTCTTTTGGCTGCTCCCTTCCTCAGGGGTCACTGCATCAAATTAACTCGCCCGAAGACTTGGCAATTGTTTTTATGCCGGATTCCCTTCCTGATGCAACCACTTCCCTCTGTGTGGAGCAGAGAGCTGCCAGCTAAGCTACCAGGGGGAACAGTTGTGGGGGTTAAGGGCCTTGCTCAAGGGCCCAGAGTGGGGTAAATGGTGGCAGAGGCATTTTTAAAAAAAACATAGATCCATTTTTTATATTGGTCCAGGGAGTCGAAGGGCTCTCCTTCTTTAACCCCTGTGCCACCGCTCCCCCTATGAATTGTCAAGTCAAAAATATCACATATTAAACCAAGACGGTTTATAGTATGTTTGACTGCTATCCACAACAAATATAATATATTTTTTCAGCTTATTTGAAAAACATTTTTACAAATATTGTATAGTCTGTGTGTTAGTCAAACAGGTATCCAGTTCTTCAAAAGTCCATATGTCATTCCTTGGGCAATAGGGACAGTACTACTGTTGTGCAGCTCAGCTATTGAATCCCAGAGTCTACACAGTTCCTAAAATGTCAAATAATTATCTTACAAGTCTTCCTTAGATATATAACTTTACTAGTTGGCTTTTCTATGTATGTGAATGTTCCTGTAAAGTGCCCTGAGATAACTTTGTGATTTAGTGCTATATAAATAAACTGAATTGAATTGAGTAGTCCAAAACATTTCATAGTACAGTATGTTGCAGTGGACCGTAAATGTCAGTAGAGTCATTGCCAAGTCACAATAGAAGCCAGCTCAGTGCACTGAACAGAAACATTCATATGTAAAAAATAATTTAACATCATTTATCTGAGGAGCAGACTGCTTTAAGTTTAACTTCATCACAGAACTCTTATCTTGAGAAAGCACGAAGGCAACAGTGGAAAGGAAAAACTCCAGCATGAGGAAAAAAACCTTTAGCAGAACCAAGCTCAGGACAAGCTGTCATCTGCTTTGACCAGCTGGGTTTGGTAGGAACAGATACACAATGGCAGGTCAAGAAACACATGCTAAGATGGAAATAGTCTCAAATGAAAGCTATTCAATTTTAACAATTAATTTTAGGAAATTAGGTCAATTTGTCCTCTAGTAGTTTAAGCCTATAGCAGCATAACAAGCCAACCCTAATTATAGGATTTATAGGAAAGTCTTAAGCCCAGTCTTAAAACTGGACAATGTGTCAGTCTCACAGACAGAAACTGGAAGCTGGTTCCACAAGAGAGGAGCCTGATAACTGAAAGATCTTCCTCCCATTCTGCTTTTGGAATCTCTAGGGATTGCAGGTAAACCTGAATATGGAACAATAGGATCTCAAATATAAGATGGAGCTAGGTTGTTGAGAGCTTTGTAGGTTGCAAGTACAGAAATGCAAAACTTTATTCATCATCAGCCTTAATTTTGTCTCTCGTCACAGAAAATTACTTTATGGATGTTTGGAGGAAGTTAAAACCAACTGTTAGACAGTAAACATGGGCCACAGGTAGAAGCAGCCTTTAGCCAGGTCAGATCATAGCTCTCCAGTTTTTGTTTCTCTTCATTGGCTCCCTGTCAAGTCCAGAATTGAATTCAAAATCAAAGGTTTTCATTGCTGTTAACAGAAGGATTTATGGTGCAATTTGAGCCACCACCAGTAATTATTATTGCAGTACTATTAAACAGTTTGACGTGATTAATCAGTGATTGAAACAACTGTTTGATCATATGAAGGTGAGGAGTACACATTAATGAAAACAAACTGTAACTCAGACTACCGTGAGTTTACCCTCCACTCTTTTAGCAACAGAAACATTTTCAAGTTTTAGAACAAAAATCTTACACCTGCACTGTGTTTATAAAAAAAAACTGTTCCGTCCAACCTTCATTGTCTGCAGAGCTTCTTGTATGATTCAATGTTTTAGACTCACTGAGCTCAAAAAACAAAACTGACTTTTCACTGTCGTTTACTCCATTGATGTTTAAAGCACCTGTTCTTAATGTCTTCATAAAGAACAAAAAGAGAAAGAGGGAAAAGAGACCAGCGAGAGCCTTTAAAGAGACGATAGTCACCAGTAGTGCTTCAGCCATTGCCAAATAACTATGAAGTCAGATAAGCTTTGTCTTATTTGTTTCTTATGAAGTCAGTCAATATTGTCTTCAGTCAGATTCTCCTCTGTTTACTGGATCATAAGAACCCAGATTTGTTATTTTATAAACAAATTTAATAATTGTGTTATATCAGAGACATTTTTCAAATTTTCTACAAGCTGTCTACCAAATGTTTCATCAAGGACATAATTTGTCATCAACATACATAAATAAAGAAATAAAATAAAGAAATGTTGGTCATTCTGTGACACAGTACAGTAACAGAATACTGTGAAAGAGTGTTGCCATCCAGCATATCTTCAAAAAACTCAATTCACCTTTTTTTATTAATACATTTGCTCCTCTGCCCACCTTTTGAAGTAGAAGCTACGTCTTTCATTCATCTGTCGTCCTCACCATGACTCTTGTCAGTTATCTCACAGTGCTTTTGTGATATATTGTCAGTATTTAATAGGTTTCTGTTCCAAAGACTCAGACCTGGGACACTGATTACAACTATTCTTCTCCCTGTAACACACTTTGAACACCAATACCACCAGGTTTGTGATAGTTGACAGCTCTGGTTCCAGTGTCACCAGCACTGCCATTGTCATTCCCAGTCATTGTGACTTACAATATGCTGTTCACTACAGTATTATCAGTAGGTTGAGGTCCATTGGCTTCCTTACCCACTGCAGGCCCACTACACACTGGCATCCCCGCCTGCAACTGGTTCTTTCTGCTGGCTGGATGACTGCTTATGACTAACACTGTCCCATTAGAAATACTTTGTGTTTCCAGAATGCATGTATACAGCATATAAAATAAAAAATAAAAAAATATATAAATTCTTATTTAACTATGAAAGATACCACCACAGTTTGAGCAGGATCTTTCAAGTGGACATTTGCCTACACAGATACTGAATATACTGTCTTCTGGCACCTTACCAGCAAATTTGCACATTTTAAAAACCATTAGCAAATGTGCAAAAACAAGTTAACTCTTTCTCTAGTTACTCATTAGAAATTAGTTAAGTCAAGTCAACTTTATTTATAAAACACATTTAAAACAGCAGCTGTTGCCAAAGTGCTATGCTAATGACGGGATGTTCGACACAGTGTCACAGGCACAAAGTGTGAAGACATGGCTTCAAGCTAATCGTCCAACGCTAATTCCATTTTAACTATCTGGTAAACCAGTCTTTTCTCTCAGGAAAAAGGCCCACACTGCTTTATTAATCCGATAGATTTAAATGATGTTGTCTTGGCCAACCTGTTCCCCTGAAGCAAAATAAAAAAGTTCCATTGTTCTTGTTCCATTCCAAAGTAATCCATCCAGTGGACCTGACAAAACCTGGTTGGATGTAGCTAACTGGGTTATTGAGCAGCATCAGGATGTCCATTGTCCAACATGGAGCAGCCATAATGCTGATGCCATGACAGACTGACAAGACAAGCAAACTCTCACCAAGGAGGGACACCATTTTAATGACTTCTAAACTTCTGTCAATAAACTGGATGCACTTGTCTTACTTTAGAGTTGAGAACAACTTAAACGATCAAAGTTCATGCTCAATTAATCCAACAAATTCCAGTCAGGTCATCTGGATAACGTGTGATTAAGATTTGAATTAAGGGTGAAACATCTCGTAAAAACAACAAAACAAACAAACAAAACAAAACAACAACAAAACCCGGTCCAGATGACCTGACTGAACTTTGTTGGGTTTTCTACCTGGATGATTGAGCATGAACTTTGATGTTTTGAACCACTTTGGCTATGGTTGCTTGCCTCAGAGGAGTCGACAGGGGGAGAGGGCGGGTCCCAGAAACCATCTTATCACCAGCAAACTGGTTGGTTCACTATGGGAGTGTGCTGCTTGTGTGAATCAGTTTGTTTGTGGCTCCTCAGATTGATGAAGACCTTTGGATGAAGGACAAAACATCTCAAGAAAGAAAAAAAAAAAAGAACAAAACGGCCCAGTTGACCTGACTGAACTTTGTTGAACAACTAAGTGAAATAAGTACGGAACAAACAATCCAAAACTATCAAACAGTTAACAACTTCATATGCTCAACTATCACTTTTCCTCACTCGTGCCATCTCCCAGCATGCAGTGCAGAGAGAGCTCGCAAGAAAGAGATTATATTAAGTGTTAGTAAATGTCCCTCCGAGTCCCACTTCTAAAGTTAATTTCTTTTTAAATTTGAAATTCCTACATTTATTCTTCCTAAGAAGTGTTTTTAAAATAAAATGTGTTGTTTTGCGTTAGCATCAGCAACCATGTATATAAATATCAAGTTGAAAGCAAGTCCTCACCTAGCAGGTATCTCGATGTTGGAGATGGCGTAGAAGTATTTGAGCAGGTTGTCTCTCTGGACGTAGGTGCCTCCGAGGGCGGGCCGCAGCAGCCTCATCCTCAGGTTGGTGAAGGTGAAGAAATCCCTCAGGCCTTTCATGCTCTCCATGCGGGTGTACAGGTTGTCCATGTTCTGCAGCCGAGGCCCGGCAAACACGCCAAAGCGTGCCTTCACCTCGAACTTGACGTTTTTGTCATTTTTGGAGCCGACCCAACGCGAGTACTGCTCGGTGCAGATGACCCGTGTGAGGTTTGCAGGCGAAAGGTCACGCACCCGCTTCGGCTGCATGTTGAAGGCGTCCAGGCAGTCGTCAGCGTAGAACTGGTAGGGCTGCCAGGAGCGCCCATGATCCATGGACTTATCCAGCACCATGATGGTGGGACGGCCGTATTCGAACGTGATCTGCATGTCGTCTGTGAGCTCCAGACTCTTGTTCCAGGACATGGTGATGTTGGCCAGCAGGGGCTCTGGGTGGCGGCTCCAGGTGACGGTCTGCCAGTAAGTGATGAGGCTGTTGCGTTCGCGGTCCTGCATCAGCTGAGGAGGGTGCGCTAAGTCCGGGTTAGAGGCGTCACACTCATCACTACACAAGTATGGGTTCTCCTATAAAAGGGAGAATGAAGACAGAGCAACAAGGAGTCAATATTGTAGTTTATCAATCAGAATGCAAAGCAATACACTCAAACAGACCGATGGGCGAAATGGTTGTCTGTCGTTGCCTTTTGCTGTCGCGAGGTGACGTTAAAATAATTGGTAAAACAATTTTAACATGAGTAAACTTGAATTTTCCGCACAGAAAGAGCGTGAATCAATGTTCTCAATGGCTTTAAGAAGGCCTTAAAAGTAAAGTTGTGAAACAGCCCAACAGGAAGTGCGAAGGTCAGGGGGTATTGCGCAGCATCACTGTCTTTGTGCGACCAGCAAAGTGCTGCTGCACTTTTAACTCCGAGAGAATTGATCCTCCTCGTCTGGTGATGCCAAGCCGTTCAGCCTGCCGCCCCGCTCCGAAAGCAAAAGTCAACAGGATTACTCACAGAGCTCTACAAGCCTCTTTCCACCTGCTCTGAGAAATGCCTTTCGCTCTGATCATAGATCTGCTTTGTCTCGAGGCTAGATTCATCATCCACTTACTCAGATTTGCAAAGTCCAAAATACAGCAGCTCTGTCGCCGTGCTGAAATAGAACTGCTAAATGTTGATTCCAGCTGCACCGTGGTGACAAATCTAATCAGGGAATGGATTGTGCTCAGGAACAACATTTGCTGTGACAGGTTCACTCCATGCCAGGATGAAAAGGGAGGTAGCTGGAAGGCCCGTGGAGCTCCAGGCTTCCAGGGTTCACACGGCTGACTGTTGTGAGCCAGTTGTCTGACATCCCCATCACAACAGAAGTGAAAATATTTGCACAAAGTATTCCCAGAGATCCGCACTTATCTCTCGGTGCCTAATTTGCTAAATTCGGCGCTTGTGCTGTTTGAATTGTATCACGCACAGAAGGCTCATCATTTGCCCTCAGGAAAAACTAATTACACTGATAAGATTTATTATCTTCTTCTGGTTTTATTTACAGTGTATTAAATCTGACTTTAGGGTTTTTCTTCGATGTAATAACGTTTTTGATCATATAAGCTCACATTAACACTTACATTACTGCATACATTTAAAGTTCACACATTTTAGTTTTATTATTGTGATGTATTTGGAACAAAAGTCACTGAATATCTGCAAAATACTGTTTGTGTCTTGACATCGTTTTCAGTGTTTCTGCCTTGTAAGAATTGATTCTTCTTCTGTTTTTAGTGAGAATTCAATAGAGTTCTGAATTTACTGCATTAGTCTAAACAAGCTTTTGTTAGAGCAGAAAGTATAAATAGCTCTCTTTTTTCCAGCCTCCCTTCACCTCCTTCTCCTCTGTTTCCTCTTTAATTTTTATTTTCTTGATATTAAAGCTTTTTTTTTTTTTTTACTTGTGATGACAGTGTTAAAAAATGTCACCCTGACATGCTGTTTGACAAGGTTATGGTAATTGTGCTGACAAAAAGAAACAACAACAACAAAAAGTCCTAACTACATATCCTGAAGAAATGTTAAAAAACATTTAAAAAAAATATTAGAATAAAAGGAGAAAAACTTGACAGTTGTTCAGTTCAAACTAAAACCTGCATGTTACAATCTGACATATTTAAAAATATATTAATCAATAAAGTACTTGGTTTTTGTGATTAACTGTTCAGTTCATAGTAGATGTGAGGAAATTAAAGTTATATTTATTAATAATAAATTTATAAATAATAATGCATTTATTATTTATTCATCAATTTATCGATTTACTGTAAATAGATAAGAAAGTGCAATGGACTGAATACACGCAAAATAAATTATGTAGGTTTTAATTTTTTTTATTTAAATGATATAAACAGTATTATTGAGTAAGGTCTGTTCTTAACAAAACAAACACCTTAGTGGAAAATTATTATTATTTTAAATAAATGTGGATATTTGAAAGCTTTACAGGCATTAACTGCTGCTTATCTATCTATCTATCTATCTATCTATCTATCTATCTATCTATCTATCTATCTATCTATCTATCTATCTATCTAT
>JARVJN010000752.1:13699426-13714515 GCA_031763805.1 Argolebias nigripinnis | reverse complement strand
GTTCTCAGGCTCCTCTCTTGTGGAACCAACTTCCAGTTTCTGTCCATGAGGCTGACACATTGTCCAGTTTGAAGATTAGACTAAAGACTTTCCTTTTTGATTAATCCTATAGTTAGGGTCGGCTTGATTAGCTGCCATAGGCTTAGACTACTGAAGGACAAATTGATCTCATTTCTTAAAATTACTAGTTACAATTGAATAGTTTGCATTTGAAATTATTTCTATCTAACGTGATTCTTGACCTGCCATTGTGTATCTGTTCCTCCTTCCTGTTCCTATCAAACCTAGCCGGTCGAAGCAGGTAGATGCTTGACCTGAGCCTGGTTCTGCTGAAGGGTTCTTCCTCGTGAGGGTTTTTTCTACTCTACTGTTGCCTTCATGCTTGCTCAGGATGAGAGTCTCCAATGAAGTTCGACTAAAAGCAGTCTGCTCCTCAGATAAATGTTATCTTCCATATTATGTATATGAATATTTCTGTTCAGTGCCCTGAGAAGACTTCTGTTGTGACTTGGTGCTATATAAATAAACTGAATTATCTTCTGCTTACTCCAAAGTTGAGTTGCAGGGGTACAGCATCTTGAGCAGGGAGGTCCAGACATCTCTTTCCACAGCCACCTCTTCCAGTTCCACTGGGAGGAATCCAAGGCGTTCCAGGCCAACTGAGTAACATAGTACATGTGTCCTGGGTCTTCCTTGGAGTGTCATTCCAGTTGGATATGCTTGAAGCACCTATAGGGAGGTGCCCGGGAAGCATTTTTTCCAGATGCCTGAACCACCTCAACCGGCTCCTCACAATGTGGAGGAGCAGCGGTTCTACTCCAAGTCTCTCCCAGATGACTGAACTTCTCACCCCATCTCTAAGGTAGAGTCCATCTACCCTGCAGAGGAAACTCATTTCAACCACCTGTATCCATGATCTCATTCTTTTGGTCACTATCCAGAGATTGTGATCATAGGAACGGACCGGCACAGAGTCCACAATACTGCAAATGCTGCACCAATCCATCTGTCAATCTCACGCTCCTTTCTTCTCTCACTGTGAACAAAACCCAGAGATACTTGAACTCCTCCACTTGAGGCAGAACCTCACCCTAGACCCAAATAGACCAATCCCCCCATTTTCTGACTGAGAACAATTTGAGGGAGTCATCAGCCCAAAATGTTAAGTATTGCCATTTACCTGATGTTTTTGGTTGGGTACTGTCTGCTCACTTGATTTGTATTTATTTAGGACCAACATTTTCTACAACTCATTCCTTCAACATTCATGAACCTGGGAAAAACTGATGTATGAGTTGGAGTTGTGAGTTTGGTTTGGACTTCACTTGAATATAAGAGAACAAAAGGCCAACTTTGGGCAAAAAGAAGAAGAAGCAACTGTTGGGGCTGAGACCATGGCTAGATCTTGACAACATTTTAGCCATTAGCCAATGGAAGAACTGGTGATACTAAATTCTGGTGAATGCCACAAATTTGCAGAAGCAATGTCCCATATAAAAAATTAATCCCGGATCAACAAAAGCAAGAAGACAGTTTACACCAGGGCAACATAGCATATTCTCCAAAATAGCATCATAGGTTGAGCCTTTACTACTCTTTAAACAATAAATATTCTGTATACATAACAACAATGCAAGAAAATATGTGGTGTGTACTTGACAAGACATGTCTAACTTTTGCCATTTTGACATATGTATAAAGCAAACCAACATACATGGTAACATACCTAACGTTGTGACATTAGTCTAACTTCTGGATAAATCCATCCATCCAAATATCTAGTTTATTACATGTGAGCTGTTGTTTTCTTGTATTTACAGCAGGTTGAATGCTGAAATATACACATGCCTTTATCCCGTTCCTTCTGGCCTGAATTAAACATTAAAACATCATAAAGTCCTTTAAACATGCTGCATAGTTGTTGGGAAATACCTGAAACACACACACACACACACACACACACAAAATAACTTAATGACAGATCATTTTACATCTTTGTTCATAAGTCAAAGTTGGGCAATACTCGTTCTTATAATGTTAGTTGTGTCAGGTTATGCTGTCAGAAGTGTTGAACCCAAGTGCAGGAGGACAACAGGAGGCTCGTGGAAAAAAAATCTAAAATATTTATTTTACAAAGAACAAAGCAGAAGCTGACAGGGCAGTGTACCGGTACTCACAAATGAACAGGACACAGGACGGAAGGCAGAACATACCATGAGGACAATCCCGAGACAAAGACAAAACACCAGGGAACTGAATATATACACACACACACACACTGATTGGAACAATGACAGACACCTACGGTGATTAATATGAGACACAGGTGAGACAAGGGACAACACTGAACTGGAAACACGAGGAAACAGACAGAGACAGGACAAAAACCCTACAAGTTGTCTGTAGCATTTGTTGATACTATTTTGGAAGCAAATTAAACGCATGTGTAGTTTTATACAACTTTATGTGACCATTTTATTCCTTCTCCATCAGGTATTTGATGTTCTTTATAGTCTTTTTTTGTCCACAGTCACAGAAGGAAAAGGGGGGATTGTAAATACTCTTTGTCCTTCCATCCCCTGGCTTTAAAAAAAATCCATAGTAGACAATTATGTTCTGATAGCTTCAATGAAATCTGTGAAGTAGTTTGTGAGGTTTTGCTAACAGATGAATCGGGTAGAATATCAGTAAATACTAAATTTTAAGAAACTGTGTGCAATAAGTTAATGCAGGCTTTCTTATCATTATGACAATAGCTGGATATTGTCATTCTTTCCTCATTTTGTCAGCATGATTATTAGAGAGCAGAAAGGGTGAATTGGATCTGTCACTCTGCTCTGCCTCGGACAAAAAGAAAAAACACCTCCCTCTGTTCTCCACAGTGTAACTCCGACACACTTCAATATCGTGCATCAAAAACATTAAAGTTTTCTTGCATTCCCTGTTCAATTCAAGTCCGGAAAACACTAATCTCCAAAACTACAAACATTCACTATTCAGATCCCTCAGCCATGGGACGTCGGTGCACCACTTGTTTGTTTGTTTGTTTTGAGCTTTTTTATGTTTCAATGGATGGATGGACGGATGGACGGATGCTTTATTAATCTCAGGGGGGGAATTAGAGAAAAGGGAATGTTGAAATATTAGAGAATAAAATGATTACAGGAGGGTCCTATTTGCATTTAATGTACTTTATTAGATTTTATACTCTGGTGAACACTGGTACATTAAGTATAGATTCTCATCAGTTTTATTGTAACATCTGGGCTCAGAAGAAAAAAAAAAAACAAGTTCCAGTTTATTTTTCTCTTCTGGTTAAAAATCAAGAATAGTCCCACCCCACCCCTAAACTAAATCAAATGGGAAAAAATAAGTTTTTTTCCCCAGCTGTGCCAAATCCAGAATACCAGCAACTTGTCTTGTAGATGTCCCTTCTCATGCACGCGGGAATACAGGCTAGTATCAAACTTCGCCTTGAGCTATAACCTTTGTTCTCTCATATCAAACTCATGTGGCTATGCTGTATGGGATCAAAATGTGGGAGTAACATTGATATTCAGACAAAATAGCAGCAGTGGCCTTTGAAATAATCTTTTTCTATGCAAGACCTTCCATTTTTGTTCCACATGCACTATATTAGGACACACTATATCACAGAGGGAAACAGTGGGGAATTCAATCAATGTTCCCTTTGAAATCCATCCCAGTAAAAAAAAAAAGATCTGCTTTGCCTCAATTCACCAGACATGATGGTGATCAGGCATATGTGTGTTGTTAAGTGTGTACATGTGTGTAGAATGAGATGTGAGTTGCAGTAAATTGTAACAGATTCCTCCCATGGGGACACGAGGATGAACCGATGGGAGAGTGATGCAGGACTGGAGGGGTGTGGTGGAGCTGAGAGGCTGACAGAAACATTATTCAAACAACGCTTCTGTGTTTTGTTTGTTTTTTAGTCTTTTAACTTTTCTGCAAATACACTACTTTAACATTTAGGTCTCATCTACACTTTTACCAGGTGTTTTTAAAAAGTGTTACGTACATTTCCATCACCTGTCCACATGCACAGTTTCTGGTGAGAAAATCTGAGATTTCCTAAGCAGATATTTTTATATATTATGGGAGTTTGTTTTTTCTGCAGCCTCTGAAGTCCCAAGATGGCGCCAATCATCCACTCCTGTGGCTCATTCCCCTGCTGAGCGCCAGGAGGATATAAGGCTGCAGAAGAGCTCTACTACCTGCTGGAGCATTACATGTCTGTCGGTACTTGCGCTTCTAGCCTCTACGTATGATTAACTGCTTACCGTGTGCCCTCTTTGTGTTACAGCCTTAATGCCTGTGTTCCACCAGATCCTCGGCTCCTCTGAGTAAACACTGAATTCCTTGTGGACCTCCTCAGCTGTCTCCACCATCTTCCAATCACTTGCCTGCCACAGTTGTGACTCACCTCCTACATCTTCTCCCCTTGTGCTGGAACCCCTTTGGATCCTCTTCCTTGTTTCGTTCCATGACACCAACTATAAGGAAAAAAGTACATTACTCATCATTATTTGAGCTCCACCAACCTGACATCTCTCCCGTCTCCAGGATTCCAGAATCTCCCTTATACAGTACAGTGTGGTATATTGACATTTAAATAAAGCACTGTTAACTTTTCTATGTTTTGGCAATTGTTTCACTTTAATTCATACTCTCTGGGTTCCTAGCATTCGGTACAGATATGCTGTTACCGGTAGTTGACATGGCCTCAAAACACTGATCTTTTCAGAATCTAAGATAGACTGTGGGGCTTCTGGGTTTTCTGTCTGTGTTTACCATCATCTCTTGCAGTTCCTGAGTGGCAGGGCGGCACTAGCAGCTGCTCCCAATCAGCTGGTGAGGATCTCCTGAGTATGTAGGGCTGCTTGGTCCAACTAGACCAGGGGTCACCAACCTTTTTGAAACTGAGAGCTACTTCGTGGGTACGGAGTCATACAAAGGGCACCAGTTTGATAAACTCTTCGGAAACAACAAAGCGTAAATTGAAAAAAAATGTATAATAAACATATTTTTAAGAACACATTTTTAAGATAGACATTATAAAATATATTTAAATACAAAAAAAGAACAACAAACAACTGAAAAAAATTACATTTTAAATGCAGCTCAGTAGTGAGTTGTGCTATTTTTAGAACAGGTCTGCGGGCACCCCAAATGGTCCTTGGGGGCACCCAGGTGCCCGCGGGCACCATGTTGGTGACCCCTGCTTTAGAGAGTACAGGCAGCTGTAGCCTCAGCAGCTAGCAAAACCGGAAACTGCATAAATCGGCTTCAAAATAAAAAGTTTAAATTTATTTATTTTTTGAATGGAGATGCGTGTCGTAACCACGAAACGTCGTAACTCGAGGACTACCTGTATTGGGGTGCACCAAAGATGCACAACATCTTTTGTAGATAGACTACAGTGCATCATTCCAAACATCTGTTTAGTTTTTCTTGTCTGCAGGGTTTTCGTTGAGTCCAATCACTAGTCCACTCAACCGTTGCTTGTGGTCGATGGTGTTTTGTTTTTGTTTTACTGTTGTTTTGTTAATCATTCACGTTTTTTTTATATATAGCTTTTTTGTTGTTTTTTTTTTAAGGCACATCTCATAACGCAACATCTGTCTCTACTCGGGAATTTAAAGTGTCTGCCGATGTAACATTGTCAATTTCAATAAATATTCTTAAATACCTGAAACAGCGGTATGCTTTATCACAAAGCAAGCTGCTTTATGTTGGAGCATAGTTTTGGCTTACACATTGACATGTCTGATTTGACCTATTTGGAAAAGGAAAAACTAGGTCAAATGCGATTTAAAAGAAATGAAGTGCCATGAGACACTTTTCCAGTAACTGTAGTTTATTGAATCAGCTTTGCAGCATAAAGAAGTTACTCATGCTTACAAAGCAGTCTATGTATGTCACTTTATTTTTGCACAGCAAAGATATAAAAAATGCTGCGTTAAACAGGAAGCTGAAGGGTCACACATCCCTCCTATCCCTTCTCATATCTTGTTATCGGTAGGAAGCTCTTCTGGGAGCATTCTCATCAACATTTTTTATGAAACGCACAGTTGTCTCTGGCTTCCTCAGCGATCTTTGGCTTTTTTCTTGGCGTAAGGGGATGAGGAGGATTAGAGGGAGGAGAGAAAGAACAGCCGGGTGGATATGTACGTGGCATGTTGATTGATGGTGCAGATGAAAGAACGGCCCAGCTGGAAGACTGGTCCGTGGTGTTTTCCTGCTGTTGACTGCTGCTCAGCACTCAGTGTTTTTAGGCTGATGGCCGTGGAATGCCAGACCCCACTGTCACCAATTTGATGGGAGATTACAGCACAACCCACACTTCCTGCTGACTCCCAGTGCTGTTATTAGCATTTATCTCCTGATTTACTGAGGGAGGGACAAAGAGGTGAAGGCAGACAAATGAGCAAGTGCACAATTATTGTAGAATGAGCGGAAACGAGAGCACTATGCTCTCTTTTGACGCAGCTGTCATTTTCTACAATGAACACATCAAACTGTCAAATTACTTGGCTGTTAGAAAGCTGGTGTCAGCGGAGCAACGTGGAATGATTTTCATTTCAGCTCTAACTGAAGGGTTTTGTTATATCCATACTGGTCTGCTCTGTTCTTGTCTCATACACAGACAAAGGAGTCTGTCCAGTAGACTTGTGTCCAACACAAAAAGTACAGTTACTTCATTAAAAAAACAAAAACTATGTATTCTTGTTTAAAATCACCAGTTTTGTTCTGGTGTCTTGCTGGTGTTCAGATCAAATCCATCAGTTGAGCTCAGTTTTAGAAGAGCACCATTGTGCACTTCACTGCACTTGTGCCATCTGTTCATAGATCATTTCTTGCACCCCCAGGCATGTTTACACTGTGACTGACCACTCCACTTCCTTCATTTTCCTTCTGTCTGCAGACTCGCAACGGTCCCATCTGTCCACTTTGACCATGATATTGAAGGACAAGTTCCACTCACCCAAGATCAAGAGGACCCCATCCAAAAACCGAAAGCAGCTGCAGCCCGAGCCAGCAGCCAAGAGTACTGAGAAACCTGCTAACAAGGTGTGCGCTCGCAGGCGTGTGCAAGAAAATGTATTGCGGGAATTGCATCTCTTTCCCACCTGTTCCATGTGTTTGTTTGCCTATTTGTGAGACTATTGTATCCTGAATAATGGAATGTGCTTCTGTATTCCAATGTGTGTGTGGGTGTGTGTGAGAGCTTCCCTGCTGGTTCCCACAGTCTCCCAATCGCTGTGAATTCTGGCTGCACTTCAGCAGGTGTCTGAATGAATGAATGCGCTTCCTGAATGAAAACCTCCGTT
This sequence comes from Argolebias nigripinnis, assembly GCA_031763805.1. Classification (NCBI taxonomy): domain Eukaryota; kingdom Metazoa; phylum Chordata; class Actinopteri; order Cyprinodontiformes; family Rivulidae; genus Argolebias; species Argolebias nigripinnis. Next base: position 13,707,160 of record JARVJN010000752.1, on the reverse strand, counting down.
CCGGCCTCTCTTGGGTTTTGTATAATGACTTGATTCCCCACCAGTCTTGAAATGCCGAAGCAGCTCTTGTGAATAGACGAGAGGTTTAGACCAGATCAGTTGATAGATGCTCTGAACATTGAGCAAACGGAAGAACATAAACCAGAAGTCTGCAATCTTTACAATCAAAGGAGCATTTTTCTGCCCCTTTTTTCACTAAGTAAAATTTTCTCGGAGCTGCAATATATGCTAGTGGGTGAGTGTGGTGACCTATTCACTAGACACTTAAAATAATCACACAGCTCTCTGTTGTATACTCACTGCATTTAGAAATTGTTTGTTCCATTATAAAACTAAATACCGTATCTAACAGTGTTTCATTTAGGATAACTTGCCATGCCAATCTCCGCGCCTCGTCCAAAAGTGATGGAGATGTGTGTGTGTTGGGTGTGTGTGTGTGTGTTGGGGGTGCGGGATTTGGTAGGTGTGGTGCTCTTTTATGTTTACTGCGTGGAGCACCTTAATTGAATAATGGTTGGGGAAACACTGTCTGGAGTAAATTGATGACATTGGCATTTTTACTTTAGGAGACGAAAGTAAAGGCCATATTCATATAGAGAAGGTTGATTTTGTTATTATTATTATTATTATTATTATTATTACATTTAAATGATTTTGATCAAATTTAATTGTTGAACTAAACAGCAAAAACACACTTTTAACACTTTTTTTTGGTTGTGGTTATGAATATCAACATTTATTTCCATGTTATTTTTGTTTAAAAACACACAGACCCACTACAGAAGGTTCAAAGAGCCACATGTGGCCCTAGAGCTGCATGTGGCAGACCTCCTTCCTAGGCTGTTCTAAACCTAAATGTGTTATCCTGACTTTTTTTTATATATATACCGGTAGAAGTTGAAACTTTTAAGTGGTCTAATCCTAAGGTCATGTTTTATGACTTGCTTTTATCAGAAGGTTAACAGACTTGAGGAGCATGAGAAGGAAGTGGTCAGTGCTCTGAAATATTTCAAGGCAATCGTGGACAAAATGATGGTGGAGAGGAAAGTGCTGGAAATGCTACCAGGCTCTGCCAGCAAAGTGCTTGAAGCAATCCTGCCTCTGGTTCAGGTCGAGGCTCGGATACAGCATAGGTGAGTCACAAGCTTTCATAAAACTAGATAAAAATGTAGGTCAGTTCCTTAAAATTCTCATTCTCTGAACTGTAAGTTGTTTTTTTTTATTGACTACTGATATTACGTCAAACTTCAACACTATGACATCGAATGTGAGGTTATGTAATTCATTGTTAACATTTTTGCCTCTTGGCATAATTTAAAACATAGCTGGCTGCATGGTGAGACTTGCACAATATGTACTTGCTTTCACATACTAATAGAAATAATTTATGCCTGATAACATCCACATCACCTCAAGGCTTCCTGTATTTGCTTAAAGCTCTAACACGTAGTATTTACAAAATGCATTACTCGCTGTTAAAGTCACAATCTTACTTTTGAGGAATAGAGATTACCGAAATCTTTCAGACTCCGTATGAGTCAGTTCGTTCATCAAACTCCACTTTTGAGAATAACCTGAGCCGCAGTTGTGTGTAGTGCCAGGACACGTTGGAACTTTTCTGTCTTGTTTTTGTGCTTTTCCCCATCAGTCAGTTCTGAGGAAGGTATGGAGTTCAGAAGTGACTTTTTAACTCTGTGTTTAGAAGCAAATAATGACAGGTTGCTGCAATACAGCAAATCTGTTATCTATGAGGATTTGACTTCACTTACAAGAAATCCTAATAATCACAGTTGAAGTTTGACGCATGTGAATACATAGTGATTTATTAACGTGTTGTATTACCGGCTGTGCCAGTTTGCCCAGATTTTTTAGGAATAAAAAGCCATTTGTTAAACAAACACGGATTACAGCTTTGTTGGATTGTTTGCAGCAATTTATGTCAATATTGCTCAAATGACAAGGTCGTCAGTGAGTGTAAATCCTGAATGCTGCAATGTGGATTAAATAAAGTGCTCGTTTTGTAAAAGTCTATCAGTCTTTCTCTGCAAACTACAAACTTTTGTCCCACTGACCCAGCACTTTGTGTTGCCTCCTTTTATTAGAAGAGCAATACACTCGGTTACAGTTGTATCCCGTGACTCGTATCTTTCCCATCCTCAAATCCCTCCCATCTAATTCCAGTAACTTTTGTTGTCTCCTGCTCACTTTAGGGATAAGCCCTGCAGAGACAGCAGAAAGATTTCTCTGCAGAGTGAATCAACTGCAGCACGTTGATACAGGCTTTTGCCACACCTTAATGTTAGGTCTGAATGTACAATTAACTGCTTGGAGAAGCAACACCTAGCTTCCCCGTGTAGCTTTACATGCTCAGTTCATCTTTCTCAAAACTCCTGCATTTGTAGTTCAGTGTTTCTGTAGTTTCTTAACAAATGCCCTCGAAATGGGAAGTCAAACAGATATTAGAAGAATTAAAACAAGTCACGTGTTTTTGTGCTTATTCTTTACGAACATGATCTCCAATTTTGTTTTCTCCACACCCTACTTTTTTTAAATCTTAAAACCTTTTCTTTTCTGCACCATTTTTAATCCACAATGCTCCATAATTATCATCCCCATACATCCTATTTGTTTCTTCTTGTTCTTCCTGACGTTCTCTCGCATCTTTTCTAATGGTTTTGTCTCTGTAAACTGTCACCCTACCTCCATCTCCCACTGTTTCAACAGTTCGGCACTGTCTTCTTGCCATAGTCGTGTGTATCAGAGCCTCGCCAATCTCATCCGCTGGGCAGACCAGGTGATGCTGGATGGCATCGATTTAGACGACCAGGAAAACGTGGCCTCTGTCAAGAATGTAATCAAAGCAGTGCTAGATGGAGTAAAGGTAATGTCCTTTGTGTTGATGTTGCCAGTGTTGGAATGTTCTTGTCATTCACGGAGGAGTGTTTCCTTCTGCAAACAGGAATTAGTGAAGCTGACTATTGAGAAACAGGAGCATCCGACACCCACCACCCCGAACAAACCAGCACTCCCTGTTACTGCAGCAGAGAGGTGGGAATGAAGCATGTTTCATGAATACAAACAGACCTTCAAAGTATTTCATTCACTCAGCTGGTTTTTATGTCAGCAGTGTGTCAGCAGAGATGCCCTTGATAGATCGCAAGCAGGAGGTCTCCAATAAGACGGCTCCAGCAGCTTCTCCTGCAGAGGCCGCCCCTGAATTTCAAGATGAAGAAGTGGCCCCTCCTAAACCCCCTCTTCCAGAAGCCAAAATGGCAGAGCTCAGGTGAGGGAGGATAATGCACACCACAATTTGAATAATACACATGTTCTTAAATATTGTGAACATAATATTAAACTGAAATGAACATTTGATTTTTTAAACACCATTTTGTACGGAGCTGTGTCTCTATTTGTTATCATAATTGCTTGTTCTGCCTTTTTTTTTTACAACAGGTGTTTCACTTCAATTTATATACAGTATTGTCAAATCATTTTATATTGCTCATTAAAAATAAGAAGCAAAAATTTACGATTCAGATATGGATTTGGAATAACAATTAATGCTCTTTCATTTTTTTTGTGGAGATTTTGGTGTTTGGTGTGTTTTTTCCTTTTATATATACTGGTAATTGCACTTTTACATACCCTTCACACTTTAGGTTTCAAATCTGGAGCTTTATTTTTTTGGTGTTGTACCTTTTCCTTTCTTACTCTGCTGTGTCTCTCAATTTCTTTATCCTTGGTCTCCCTTTGGATTCTGGGAACAGAGCGCAGTTGAGTGCTGACGCTGGCCAAAGGAGACCCTCTCAGAAGGAGAAGTATGTTGCTCCATAGGATCATCCCAACTACATAACAACATCCCGCTCTCGACCTTCCCAGTGTTTCTGGATTGGATGAAATATTATTTTATTTGCATGGTTGCATTTTTCTTCAAATTTGTGTCATCCTTAGTAATTTTGGAAGAGCTCATCATCCAAACAGAAGGCCGTCCAGTGCATGAGTGTGTGACTGACCTATGAAATGCCCTTTGGCTAGCTTCCATATCATTGTCATCTTTGTCGCTTCCATTTTGACCTGACATTAACTCGAGTATTAAGGCTTGAGTTGGCTTGCGTATCTAAGAACCTCCCTCAATTTCATCTTGACCTTCCAGAGGAGGGACGATGGTGTGTTTGTACATGTATCCAAACATGGGGTTTTGTGTGTGTGTTCTCATACATTGTAGAAAGCATTTTTACTTTTTATAATCCTAAACTTTTTCCTACAACTTTGCTTCTAAGATACAGACATCCAGAGTTCTTGATTCTTTTTTTTTCTTCTATTGGAATTTATCTACCTATAGCCCACCACCAGCTCTTCCACCTAAGAAGCGCCAGTCAGCCCCTTCACCGACACCGGTGGCAGTAGTCGCCCCAATGAGCCGTGGTTCCAGTTTGCCATGCAACGACCACAGACAGGTCAAGATTAATTCCATGCAATATGGCTTCCTTCAGTTTTAGACTATGTAGAAGTAAAAAAATTATGTTACTCTGTGCAGGATTACGAGCATGAGTTTTTTCAGAGGCGTTTCTCGGGCGGCAGCCATTCATACGGTGGAGACTCTCCTCGTCTGTCTCCGTGCAGCAGCATGGGGAAACTCAGCAAGTCAGATGAACAGCTTTCTTCCATGGAGCAGGACAGCGGACAGTGTTCTCGTAACACCAGCTGTGAAACGCTCGGTAAATATACAAAGACCAGTCTAGAGAATGGGAATCAGTGGTTTAAAAAAATGTGTTATGGGCCTTATCAGCTTATCATTAATTAGGTAGATCATTCATTCTTTCTAAATAAAATTAATACAGAAATCTAGAGCTCAGTGGCCTAATTTAGGACTGTATGTCTTTTTAGTGGACTGAAAAGCAAGACTGACTAAAGTCTAATTAATGAACACAACCTGTAACCATAACTACAAAAATGAGTCAAGCAGCATCAATTATAAAATCTTGATTTAATGAAACACTAATAGCCTACTTTTTTCTGCTTTATTTTTATTTTTATTAGAGCTGCTTGTTCCAAATTTTTATTTTTCAATATGTAATATTTGAGGTTTTTAAATATTAATGCAAAAAGTATGTCTTGGCAAACCATCCTATGTTTGATTGAATCATTTGCTTTTTTTTTTTTTTAAACAAGACAGTCATTTTCTATAAATTGTGCAGCCCTAGTGTGTTAAACTTCACCCATTTAACTTATTGTGAAGGTGCTGAAGTTAAAACGTACTGTGGCTCTTTAGTCATGTTTTGATGATAAACATATTATCTTTATCTTTTTTTTTAGACAACACAGAGAGTTACGACCCAGATTATGACTTCCTCCACCAGGACTTGTCGGTTGGGGATAACCTGCCTTCAATACCTGTAGGAGGCTGCCTAAGCCCCCTCCCAGAGTCCCGTAGCGAGTCGTCATCCCCTGTTCCTGGACAGCATCCCACACATCCCCACTATAGTGCTCCTCCCCTCCAGCAGCCAGAATACTGGACTCCTCAGCTCAATCAAACTAATCCCTTACAGTCTTCCCGCGTCAGTGCCCCCCCTGCCCTGCCGCTAAAGAAGCGGCGCAGTACGCGAACGTCGTCTTTCCCCGATGGAGGATCTAGGGCGCTGTACGAGCGCTACCCCTCCCAGTACGACAACCTGTCAGAAGAAGAGCTTCACCCTACGCCACCATTCCCCCTTTTTACGCCCATCTCACCCATGCCCCAGACTAACAGGGAAGTCTTTGTTTCCCATTACATTGCAAGTGAGACCGCTGATGTTCCAGCCAGTCCGCCGCCGCTGCCAGAAAAGAAAAGCAAACACAGTAAGTAAGAGGTAAAGTGACGCAGTGAACATAACAAAGGAGCAAAGACGAGAATGGGCGAACTCTAAATGAGATGAACGAAGGGCTAAGAGGCAAAATGAAGATAAATGGTGGGACGAGTAAAGAATGAGAGCTGATTAGAGTAAAGAAAACAGGACATGAACAGCATTTTGTCATCAGCTTGTTAAAGCATCCCTTATGTCAAAGAAATATTCATTGTGAATAAAGACAGGAAGTAAATACTAGGATGTGGCACAATGGGTCTGGTTCAAGGGCTGCAGAGGGCAATATTTGGTCATTTCCTCACCCGCCCTTCTTCTTCACTTCCCTTTAAGCTACTGTATTATGTCATTCATATAGTCAGCCTTTCACACAGTGTATGACTACAGTAATGTTGAATGTTAAAACATCAAAAAGAATCTCAATTTTCTTGCTGTAGCCTTTTGCTTTTGTTTCACTGGAGGATCTTTGTCTCTTAAATGAAAGTAATGGAAGACACAAAATATTCTCAGCTAGGTTTTACCATCTTCCCATTTTTTTGGCCGCAGGAGGAAACCCACTTTCACATTCTTAATATATCAGTAGATGAGCTTTAATAAAATATGCTAAGTTGCGTTTTATTCTTGCCATTTTTGTCTCTCTTTTTTTTTTTTCAACTTAGGAGTCTAGTCTTCCTAGGAGCCTCTAAGTATAAAATAGGTTGATCTTTAATAAAATAAAATAATATTTATATATATGTCTTTCTCCTCCCAGTTCTTCAATACATGCAATTTGTGGAGGACTACTCAGAGCCACAGCCTTCTGTTTTCTACCAGATGCCACAAAGTGAAAGCATTTATGAACAGCGTAACAAGCTTTTCCAGGAGGTGTATGGCTTCAATGACTCCTTCAGCAGCACCGACTCAGTTCATGAGCCCCTGCAGCCCCCAGCTTTGCCACCAAAACAAAGACAGCTGGTAAGAAACCTCTCCGTGTACTCACTCCTTAGAAGTTTACTTGCTGTTTAGTTTCATATTGCAGTATATCACAAACTAACAAGAATAAACAGATGGGTTCACTCATTTAAACTGGATGAGCAAAGCTGCAATTAAAATTCTTGAAATAGTTCAGTTTAGACTGAAACAATGTGGGTGTCAGATGTTTAGAATAAAAGTTCATTTGTGAGATTTTGCCCAGAATCATCTGACAAAAAGCATTTTATTTTTTATGTGAGAATGGAAGGAACAAGAAATAATTTTTCCATCCATCCATTATCTTTACCTGCTTCTTCCTTTTTTGGGTTTGAACCTAGTACATTCCAGTGGTAACCTTTAGCAGCTTTTTCCTAAGTCCCCCTTCTATCTTGTTATCTCCCCGACCTATTTACCTCCCCCTTTCTAGTCTTACTGTCTCTATTCCCTGACATCATTATAGCCAAAATAAATCTTTTTGTGGCCACAGAGGTGTTAGCTTGCTGATAAGAGATGGGACAAACCTTTATCTGCGTCATATCAGATGCAGTGTGCTTATCTTAATCTAAGGTGTCGTCTGGATTAATTGAGACAACAGTCTACCAGTGATTCGGTGGTGGAAGAGACAAAATATGGTAGTTCAAAGGAAGGAAGGGCACCTTTTGAGTTGCATGTACAATTTACCAGCTCTGGAAAAACAACTTTAACAAGTCCTGCTGTAATCTGCTAGTCCTACTTCAGCACACACTTGTCTGTCAAGTTAGACATTTCTTTTTTTTTTTTCCAAGTGCATGAAAAGTTAAGAAGCTGTAAACATGTGGAGCACTCACAGTTCAAAAATATCAGAGTGGCCATAAAAATTTGAAGCATTTGAATGTCCAAGCACTATCTGTCCTATTTGTCTTCTCTGGAAAAAAATTGTCTCAATTTGTATGCATCCTTTATT
>JARVJN010000752.1:13682116-13692585 GCA_031763805.1 Argolebias nigripinnis | reverse complement strand
GTCCTGCTGGAGGTTTCTTTCTGTTCAAAGGGAGTTTTTCTTTCCCACTATCGCCTTTGTGCTTGCTCAGGATGGGAGACTGTGACGAAGAGAAGATTCAACACAATCTGCTGGCTTCTTTAGATAGATAACTTTTATAAATTGGCTTTTTTACGTATGAATGTTTATGTTCAGTGCCCTGAGATAACCTGAATGGAATTGATGACAAACTGATCTATAATACAGTCATCATAATGATGAAGATACAATCTGTCTGTATTCTGAATTGCCGACATCCTTTATAAGATTCCATGTCAGCTTTCACCTTGATCTTATGAAGTAAATGTTTTCAAAATGAAAAACAGGAGACATTTTATACAGATAATCACAACAAAAAATGTATCAATATATGTAAAGCCTAAACTGATTGTTTAAATTGTATTTAGTTATTTGGTTCTGTTCAAAGCTTATGAACAATTATTATCTTTCCTGTGGTAGACTCAACTTTGAACAACCTGAGTTTACAGAAATTTAGTTAATTTAAGACCGTACTGTAGATGAGCTCATTTATTCTTACCAGAAAACAACTCACTCATATTTCTAACTTTTTCTCATAAGTGCATTCTAACAGTCTAAAAAAGCGAAGTCTGATCCTCTGGAAATTCAAAAAACAAAACAAAACAAAGCAAAAAATAAATAAAAAATGTGACCAGAGGACCAGACTTAGCTTTTTTAGATTTTTCTACCTGGATTATTGAGCATGCATCAGGGTATTTGTTCCAACAGGTTCATATAAACCTTCACGGGGCTGTCAATTAGCATTAAACAGTCATTTAGATAATGTTTAATGATTATTGTCAAGTGTTAACAGCAGCTAGCTGTAGCACTTTTGTTGCAGTCCAGGGCACTTCCAATAGAAATATCATATTTCTGTTTAATTAATTGTGTGACGTAAAATTGACAACAATGTAAACTTTTTTAAATGTTTGCAGTTGTATGACTGCAGCAGTTTTGTCAGCCAAGTCAGAAATAAACTGTTTCTCCAAAATGAAGAATTTCAAAGGGTTATCTACAACCGTGAAGTTCTTTAAGTTCTCTGTAAATAAAATAAAAAAGGCATTTTCCCCATGGTCCTCTCCTTTTTGACCACAGGAAAAGAGTAGGCAGCCATCACTTCCTGTACAGAGCCTTTAAAAAGTATAGGCATTCTCTAAAAAGTCTCACATATTCAATTTTATCCCATTTTCCCCTATGACCTCTGTCTGGGTTTCTAGAACCGGGCCACCAGTGACTTAACGATGCTGGGTGTCATTTAGAGTCATGCCTCAGGTTCCCCCAAGTCTCCATGAGTTGGGTTTTGGAACGTATAGATTTTAGTACATTTATGTTCCCCAGTGGCAGGTGGAGAGGTGGGGAAACATCAAAGATTAATGAGACATTCAGGGACAAGTAGTTATACAGAAAAGTGCAGTTTGTGCCCAACAAAAGAGCAAGGCTTTAGCTGTTAGACTGCAAAGTGTTTCTAGACTAAAGTCAGACTTTTGGTGTATTTACAGCTTTTCATCTGTAAAATGTAACTTGATCCAATTAGACCATCAGTACAGTATATCTGATCACCCTCAGTATGAAAAGTTAAATAATATCTGACAGGCTCATTGTGTTGAGAGAGAAAAAACTAATGATAAAGATAGATTTCTTCTAAATTAATTTATTATAGTGTTTTTTATACAATTAGCACTATTAAATAAAAAAATCTACATAAATTAATTCTTAATTGTGAAAGCAGGAAGAAAAGATTCAGACACGTTCAAAAGCTCAGCAGTGACAAAAGCAAACAAATAATTAGAAATTAATAAATGTGTAAATAATTATCAGTTTCAGGTTGTTACAGAGATCTTGTACACTATCAACACTGATTATTTTCTATGTCTATACGCTTATAGCTGGTGTAAATTCATAAACTCTTAAAAATGATATACATTATGATAAATGTATATTTCCAAAAGAATGAAACATCTGATTATAAAACTTCAGCTTATGGTTAGGATTTCTGTTTTTCTGTTGCTTTCCCCATAACCACCTTCTGCAGGAGTCAGTGAGTGGGCAGTGCTAAACATTCACAGATGTCCCCTATACAGCTGATCACCTCATTCTCTTCTTAAGGCAGAGATGAACCATGAGTCTTCCTTCGTTGGACTGTTGATTACGTGGAGATGATTGACTGTTAGGGGTGTAGCGTTCGGTTTAGTTTCAAGGAGGGCTCAGTTCGGTTTATTTTCGGTACAAAAAAGGCCAAATAAAGTCTTACAAAACATTTATTTTAAAAATATGCCAAGTAAACATTACGTTTGTATAAAAATAAACAAAAGCGACCCATTTGGATGATATTTTAAAGAAACAACACTCTTTACAATAAATAACCTATACTAACAATAATAAAACTCTCAATAAATACAATAACAGTCAGAACCAGAACAATAAGCAGCAACAGACAATTTACAATCTAAGTAATCAAGTTTTTGTCCCAAAAGACCAACTTGTCCATATTTTCTGCTAAAAGCACAGATCTAGTTGCAGTGAATATCTCCAGTAGTGGAGAAAATAATCTCAATAATAACAGGTAGCAGCAGTGTGGCTGTATTTGTCCTCATTACTCACAACCTCTTCTTGGACCTGCTCCTCCAAGTGGGACAGGTCCTGGAAAAGTTCAGAGTTCAGTTCAGTCATCACACACTTCTTAGCTGCAGCTGATCTCTGGTGGATTTCCCTGAAGTGGAAGAAGACAGCAGCTACCTCTGTCCCAGACTGGAAATAAAACACAAAGAGGTAAAAAAAAAAGTTTATAAGGTTATGATTTAAAAAAAAAAAAGATTAATTAGATAATTATAATAAAAGAACAATACCTCTTGAACGGTTGAATCTCTCACTCATCATCATCATCAGGGCTTTAATCAGCTCCAGAACTTGTTGACAATATCAGTTTTAGTTTTTTCATAAAGTACTGAACTTTTTAGCTGAAGTGTTGACGTGATGAATGTTTCATAGTGACGCTAAATAACTTTAAAGCCTGCGCATAAACAACATTCAGACTTAGATTCAGAGATTTTAAAACTCATACAGTTTGTTATTGCTCTGGACCGATCTGATTTACCTGATGAAGTAGTTTTAATACAGCTGCTTTTCTTCGTTCACGTTCGGATGACGTAGTTTTGAGCGCGTTCACGTTAGACGTGTTGCTGCTGCAGATCCAGTTTTCATGAAACAATGTCCACACACAGTTTTGGATTTGCGCTCATCTTTTAACAAGAAAGCCATAACATTTACAAACAGGAGACCACAACGCTATGCTAGGCGGCTAAATGCTGTGCGTGCTGCAAGATAATAGCGCCGTGCTGAACCGCTCCCAGGAAATTTTGTTCTGTGGTACATATATTCTCCCGTTAATAACGTTTGATGAGTGAAAAAATAACCGAAACGGTACGCAGGTGGACCGAACCGAACGTGCCGTACCGAAACTGTTCGGTACACCCACGTGTACCGTTACATCCCTACTAATTAGTATAAACTTATTAGTGCAGGTTTTTGGGAATTGGGTGTGAATGTTATCCACCTAGCTTTGTATTTGGTATTTCTCCAGATGAATAGCAATTATTTGAAACTTTGAGCTGTGTGTTTGGAGTCAGGTCTTTGGTTTGAGGACATCAACAATGAAACAAATCCACTGGTGTCATATTTCAGCTTTTGACCACTTGTGAACGGATTAGCGTGAAGTCAGTCAGTGCCTTAATTCACTTAGTCAGGGCCTGACCCTAAGTCAGCGTGGCTACGTTTAACATGGTTCTTATCACTATTTTGAAAGAGTTGGCCCTCGATGACCTCATGGCGTGTGAGAGGCATGTTAGGACATGGCGTGTGTGTGCGTTTGTGTCCCTCAAGATGTCTCAAGTGGAATGCAGCACCAGATGGAGCTGATGGAAAACACATTCTCTCCATTTCACCTACTCTTCTCTCCTCCTTGTTGTCTTCATCCACATTCTGTGCTGTCTCGTTTCCATCCCGTCTTTGCTCCACCCCACCCCCTCCTTAATGTCCACAACACTTCCACACCTCCCAGTTGAGCATTTCTGTGGAAAGTTTCCATTCCCCAGCTCCTTGGAGAGATTAACATGATTTCACAAAGATTCAAACATATTCATAGATTTTTCTTTGATTTTGAAGTATGTGTTGGGGAAAATTAGATAAAAATAGGCTGTATATGCATGGACATCTGCATTTGTGTGTGTGCGCGCGCATGCGTGCGTGTTTACCACTGTCTGATTTGTGTCTGCATGGCTGTGTGCTGATATGCTAAAACAGGGCTGGTATGTGAAACATGTTAAAACAGGTTAGCACCGCCTCTCTGCTGACAGGCATCACTTCAGCTGGCCGCACACACGTACAAAAAGGGAAAAGCCATCTCTGGGCTTGAGTAATTTTTTATGCCAGATAATCCTTGTCATTGTGAACGATGTCTGATGTCTTGTTTTTTCATCGTATTTCATGAGTGATCTGTGTGTTGGCACTGTTTTCTTTTTCAATGTGCGTGTGTGTGATGCATTCATGCTCAGGCACATCCCTGCAATAGTCTTAGATTACTGGAAGTGTCAGAGAATGTGGTGAACCATACTCCCAACCTACTTCCCATTGTTCTTTTTCTGTCTGCTCTGACTTCTCTTTAATCTCTCAGTCCTGTCCTTTATTTTATGTTTTCACTCTTTTTTTCCCCCCTGCTTTGGTCTTTTTTACCAATCGCAGAGCTTGGACCAGGTTGCCTTGACCAATGCCACCATTCTGGATGGCAGCGGGGGCGGGCCGAATGGTTCACTGGCTGGCTCTCTGGGTTCTGTGGCTGTCTGTCTTCCTTCTGAATCTTCTCTCACTGACTCTCTTCACACCTCAGCGGTGAGCTCACGAGGATAGATGTTGGAATTCAAACAGAATATATGAAGTTCTGTAGGCCGTAATGAAATCTGATCCTAAACCTCTTCCCTTGGCAGATTAAACTTGAATAATATCTATGTTTTCTGTATTGTTATAACAATATACAGTAATAATACTACATAGTGACTCATTTGCTTGGTGGCATATTGTTGTTGTTATCTTGCCCACAATCTGTCTGTTGTCTTATTATTAATTTCAAAAGATCCCAGTGGAGCATGTTGCACTGCATGTACTGTACTTGCCAGTAAGTACTGTTCCTTGCATATGATGCACTCCAGTGCCACCTAGTGGTAATTATGACAGAGCTTGAGAACAATTTTCCCTGTTGGAACAGCAGACCTCTGTCATATCCGCACCTCGAATCTGCTACACGCGTAGCAAACACTGTGCCCTTCTCTGCTGCTTCATGCCTCGGTTTGTGTCCCTCCTTTTTTCCCCATAGAGTGAAAGCGTGAATGACGAGGGCGGGGAGGGGGAGTATGTCAACTTGTACTCATCCAGCCAGGCCAATGGGGAGCTGCAGCTCTCCCTCAGAGTAAGTAGCTGACTGCTGTGGGTGAAAGGTCGATTCCATTTGTGCATCCCATCGCCTCAGGTTATGAATCAGTTTAAATTTAGTGAAGTAAAGGCGGGGGCTGTGTTGCTGGCACATTTCCCTGTCGCACGTGTTGCACTGAGCAGCTCGTATTGATTCATCCCCTGAACGAATGGTGCTGAAATGGAGGTGCAACCAAACCTGACCGAGCACGACTTTGGGTTCGTCTGTGAGGGGAATCGTGCTGCGGCTGGTGTTTGTGGAAAAATGCCCATCTGTTGTTTTGACTGCCTGGCTGATGTCTGCTGTCTCTCTGGCTGAGCGTCAGCTGTAATCAGCATTGTTCTGATCTAACTCCTGACATCTCTGTGCTCCCAAAAGGGATTCTCCAGGGTTTACAGTTTCCCAATAACTCTCTCCGTAAGAAGTGCACCTGTACATGTGTAACAGCTTATGTGTGTGTGGTTGTATTTCTTTAGTCTGGCTTGTTTTGGGGGTAATTTAGTCTTGATTGGGTGGCATATGTGTGACAAAAGACTGAACAGGAAAACAAATGTTTTTTGTTTTGGCATCTGGAGTAGTTTCAGTCTGGAGATTTCTACCCTCTGCTGATCTTCTGTTTTTGGGTTTTACTTGTTGGGTTTCTTGGGTTTTTTGGGTTCACACTGAATAAAAATATAATTTTTACCCACATATTTTTACACCTTCAGCACTAATAGATAAACGTTTACACAAATCTTTCTTTCTTTTGTGTCTCTACCATTGTGTTGCATGAGATTGTGGTGAATTATCCGATCTCATCTGTAGTTAGCCTCTTCTCACTGCATGAACAATTCCAGATGATGTTTGACATAATCTACTGGCTGATTGTTTTCTTCACCTCCACTGATTAGGAAACCATTGCAAGTGATGATGTACTTCAAGACCCCATCCCTCAGATGCCATCAAGCAATAGTAAAGATGCTTTGGACAAAGAAAGGTATTGCGTAATGATGTTACTGGCTATTATTGAAATGCTACCATTTTGCTCCATGTGCTCTAAACTCTTTGGGTGCACAGTTGCATTGGTAATGATGCCATAAGTGTGCTTTAGAAATCTTTGATCATGATATTATCTTCTGAACTGTTTTGGAGCTCTTCCACACAGTTCTTTTATCCCTGTAGTCACAACAGTAGCAGATTGATTTTTCTGTCCATCAAATTACTTTGAGCTCAGGCGTGCAGTATAGATTTGTTTCATGCCTTTAGTTAATGGCCTCAGATACAGTAGATGTGTGTGTTGCCTGTGTTTTAGGAGGCAGAAAGCAACTGAATTGGCTGGGAGCGATGAGGAAGATGTGGACGAGCTCTCACTCATAGACCACAAGGAGATTATGAGCAGGATAACACTAAAACAAGAGGTAATCCAACAACTGATGAAGTTAAATGTGTTTTGTTTTGTTTTTTTCCAACAAATCTTATCTCTGTCTAGGCTTGCAAAGATCAGATCATGAATTGCACCACACATAGCTATTTCTGCCCTCTGGAGTTTAACCTATAAAACTACACCTACTTCACTGCAGCCTCCTCGTTGTCGTCCTCTTTTCTTTTTTTTCCTCTCCCTGCGTGGTGCAGTCTGATGTACAGATGTGTGAGAACGCTGCACGCCTCTCTGCAAGGTTAGCGGCAATGTGACAGCAGTGATTCAGAAAAGGAGATGAGAAGAGCTCAAGCATGCAAGTAGAAAAGATGCATAGCCAGGGATGACTATTTAGAGGTGTTATAGACGTATTGAAGTGTGGAAAGGGTGTTTTTATTTTATTTTTTTAATGCACAAGTCTGACTTTTTCTTCGCCATCAGAGGAGCGGCAGGACAAGAGAGGGTTGGTGGAGAGATGCTGCATTTTGGGGCTAAACTGCATCACTAATAATTTTTTTTTTTTTTTTTTATTGTCATATTTTATCATGCTTGATTTTCTCAGCTCCCCATTATTTTACTGTGACTTTTCCTCCAGAATGACGATGGTCCTGATGTCCGTGCTGGATCAGGAGATATCTTATTAGTCCACGCGACAGAAACGGAGCGCAAAGGTACAGCAATTAGGAATAATTTATTATTTAATCAGATTTAGTTGTTTTTGTGAGAAAAAAAGATCTTTGTTTGATGTGGTATTGCTTTACTCTGAGCAGAATCTTCAATAGCCCAGTCTGTCTGTTTTCAGCTTGATCGTCCATGTTTGTAGTCGTGCAGGACGATGTGTTGTCAGCTTTAATCTCTTCTCACTGACTGCAGGTCATCTAAAAGCTACTGCTGTTCTTTTTTCCTCTCTTGACAGATCTTGTTTTGTACTGTGAAGCCTTTTTGACTACATATAGAACTTTTATAACCCCAGAGGACCTCATTAAGAAGCTACACTACAGATATCCTTTTCAAATTGCTCGATATGTCAATCTGGCTTAATGGTCTTTTTGTGTATGTTTGCAAATGGAAGTCTTTCCTGCTTTAATCCTTATTTACTTGTTTGTTCTTGTTCAGATTTTTGTGTAACAAGAGTCCTGTACAAAGGAACATCAAATATAAACTTGTACTATTTACTAAAATATCTGCTGCACACTAAGATGGAGCTGAATTTTTTTTAATTTTCTTTGAACTTGCTGTTGAATCTGTTCTTTTTTCTTGTTGATAATAGAAAAATCTATCTCTGTTGTGATGCTGGCTCTCTACTAGAAAGATACATTATTTAATGTTTAGCTAATTATTATAGAATAATGTGTCCATAAATAGAATAATTCCATCACTTCTGTTTTTCTGTGTTTTAGTTATTTTGAAGGTTTATTTATTTATTTATTTATTTTACTGTTTTGACACTTGAAACAGCTAATCAACTAATTGACAAAAATAATTAGCAGATTACTTACTAAAGAACAAATGTTGGAGTTACGCTGTTTTACCACAAGAAAAAATATGTAATATTAAAGTGGGGTTATGTGGAAAGGTTATGAACATTTATCATCTTACCTGTAACAGGTAGCGTCAATTTAGAGGAACAAACGGTAAATCTGACTGAGCCAAATCTTTAGTCTGAGCCAAGACCAAAGTGCATTGCTACCATTTTAAAAACGTCATTCTTTAAAATGTAATAGCTGTCAGCATTACCGTATTTTCCGGACTATAAGGCGCACTTAAACTCTTTCAATTTTCTTAGAAATCAACAGTGAGCCTTATGTATGAAAACAGACCCGTTCGTTGATATTGTGCCTTATAATCTGGTGCACCTTATAGTCTAAAAAATATGGTATTTTCCCAATCATTTTCATCACCATAGCCTTTAGAGTATTGATTATTTACAGGTACTTGTAGTTCTTTGAATATTTGCAAGTGCAAAGATGGTGACAGAAAGTTACAGCTAGCTAGCTGTAGCTTTCTTGTGCTTCCTGTGGGCACTTTCAGAAGTAATTTCAGATTTTCTTGGCCAAATGAACAATGTAATGTGAAACTAACAGTGGTGTAGAGCTTTAAATAAGTGTTTTCATGAACCTCTGTAAAGGTTTGAATAATCAAAGTGCTTTAATATGACGAAATCTGCTTTAAAAGTTCAGATTGACAAGATAAAAATGGTAGTTCAAGCAAACAAACTTTTAAAATTAATTTTGCCGCCTGAGCTGCCTCAAAACAACTTTATTGTTATAGATTTTGTTGGTCTTTGCTGCATTCAGACTAGTTCTTAGCTCATCAATTCTGTCAGACCTAAACTTTTTTTTTTGTTTACAAGAAGTTTTTCAAAGAGGTATCTGCAAAAGAAAAAGTAATAATTGTACACATTTTCATAGGACCTCATTTCTGAACTATTACTTGAAGGAACAAGACAGTATTGACATAGATTGATGTGTTGTAAATAAAAATATCAGATGTGAAATTGGTCTGAGAGCAAAAGTAAACCATTCTATAATCTTATACAAGGAGAGATGAATGGTGCTGTGTTTTAAGAAAAAAAAAAGATGTTAATGTATCATCCTTTTATTAAAGCATCACTTGTTCTGTAAAACCAAAATGTTTTATCTCAGATTTACATTAAATTTATTGACAGAGTCACATTCATAAACAGTCAGTACAGTTAAGAAAACATGTGGTTACTTTTTGTTGTTGTTGTTGAACGATTGGCGTTTTCTTCATCCTTGACCACAAAAGCACATATACTACATTCTGCCACAGTCCAGACATATTCAAGAAGCGAGTCAGCAAGAACACGTTCTTTGTTCTGGTTCGTGTCGTAGATGAGCTGTGGTAAGTAAAACCTGACAACCTTCTTGTAAGTCATTCATGCCTAACACGTGTTTGCACCATATTTGGAAGGTCACACCCATGTTTGTGAACATTAGTACCCCCAAATGTGTACTTTCTTGTGTTTTCAAATGTTTGGTTGTCTCTTCTAGCCTGGTGGAGCTGACGGAGGACATCTTGAAACAGCTCATGGACCTTGTCTTCACGCTGGTGTGCAACGGCGAGCTTAGCCTCGCTCGTGTGCTCCGTAAGAACATCCTGGACAAGGTGGAGCAGAAGAAGCTGCTGCGCTACACTAACTCCCTCAAGCCCCTTGCTGCCCGGGGGGTCTCTGCAAGGTAGTGCAGAAGTCAGAGATTGGTTTTGAAGTTGATGATTTGTACTCTTCAGTACCCTTGATCCCAGGCAGACATGATTTAAAGTGGTTTTACAGTGAAACTGCAACCATATTTTATTTTTGGTGTACAGTAGTCCCTCGTTTATCGTGGGGGATCCATACCCTGAAGCCCCGCGATAAGTGAAAAACTGCAAAGTAGGAATATTAGTACAAGTAGTAAGTGGCAATTTATTTTAGTATTTACAAAGTATATATTTAGATGTTTTAAACCCTTTCTTACACTCTTTCAATATTCTAAACAATAGGGGTGTAACGATACATAAAACTCTCGAGACGAGACGAGACGAGACAAATTACAGAGTTTGCGAGAACGAGAC
>JARVJN010000752.1:13524005-13535767 GCA_031763805.1 Argolebias nigripinnis | reverse complement strand
AAGGGCCTTCTCCTACTCCGCTCCTGTTTCCTGGAATATCTTGCAAAATGATCGGAAGCTCTCAACCTTGACCTCTCTAAGTGGCTTCAAACATCTGTTTAGTTCATGGCAAAAACCAATGCAGACATGTTCCTGTTTTTAGTTTTCTACACCGTCTTATGATCTAGCTGGATTTTTTGTTACTTTTACCTTTGATTATCCTTTTAATTACCATTTTATTTTCACTTGTTTAAAAAAAACCAAATGGATAAATTTGTATGCATTCTATATGATTGCATATTATTGGCATTGTTGTCCATTGTTGTCCTCACTCTTTGTTAAATTCAGGTTTCTCTTGTAAATGAGTTCCAGAGGCTCAATGGGATTAACCTGTATGAATAAAGTTTGAATGAATACTGTACATGGACAAAAATGTTTGTTCGTCTTTTGTTGGAAGCTGGTAAAGGATGTACAACATTCAATCTGACTGATGTTGACATTTGTGCTCTCCCATTCATCAGCATTTTAAATATTATTTTAGTTTATTATTTAAGTTGAATATTGAGCTAACTTTTAGCGTGCTAACATGTGTATCATGTATTTTAATATAAGTGAAAATGAATTAAAAGCTGAGACTTAACATAATGCTATTGTTTGTAGGGTTATATTGAATATCATTTAAAAATCAACTTGATGATGGCAGTAGAAGAAAACTTGATACAGTTGGGTACGTTTTTCTTCAAAGGAGACACTGGTGTATATTACAAGGCTTCATGACTATCCTTTCCAAGGCTGCTGAGATAATTGACTCAAAACAAACAAACAAACAAAAAAAAAACTAATCATGATTATTAAAGACAAAGTAACATAGAAACAGTTTCATCTTCACCAACCCAAAGGTTTTAAAGTGGACACATAACCCTACTTAAGAAATATGTCATGAAGCACAGCCTAAGTTTATCCATGAGAAGCCAATGATGATTCCTAAAAAGAAAATCCTTGAAGGGGTTTGCATCTGTTTTATTGACTTGGAAAAGAGGCTTTTCATTGGTTCAGAATGGGATTTCCTATGAAGTGTTAGTGAGGTCTGCTTAAACGGCTCAGTTGGAACAAGAGTCCAGTGGAGCCATGTGTTCTCTGTCTGTTTACAGTGCTTTTATTAGGCGTCCTGTGGCATAGGCAGCCTTTTGAAAGGCCGTCTTTATATGAGCTTTCCTGTTTATGCTTAGGGGTGGGAGGTCAGCACTCGCAGCCTTGTGATGAATACGGTCGATCTGTCTGCATAGGAGAACTTTGTCTGTGAGCACACGAGAGAGAGTTTGTGTCTGAGCCAGTTGATGTGACGGACTTAAATAATGTGGGAGCCTGGTTTCACAGAAAACCGACCAGAGCTTCTAAGCTGGATCTTTAATGTGAGAGATTTCATTGTGCATTGACAGCAGCAGCAAAAGCACAAACACAGCATGTGGAAATATCAATCACGATCCTAAATATAGATATACTCATAAGTGAAACATAGAAACTTCCCCTGCAGTTACAATTAGGAATGTTTCTGATGTGACTTGAGGTATTTGAAAACTCACCCTGGCACCCCTCTTGCCTGGCAGACCTGGTTTCCCTGGAGGTCCTGGAAGTCCCTGGGAAAAGATTGTTAAGTCAGTGCTATACTGTATACTGATACATAACACAAATAATTTCTCCCACCAATACAGTTATTTTTGACAGTCATATCTGTCAAAACCACCAATTAATGTTGTGTTTACTTTACACAGTAATAATGCTTCCATTAAACACTGACAGCTCTGTTTGGTGGATAAAATGTGACACGCTTTCCAACTAAAGAAATTCCATCTTATCGAGATGAGAATTAATCCATCAAGAGGTTATGAGCTTGAGTGGCAGGAAATTGTAGAAAAAACTAGAAATAACAGTATATTTCCTGTGCCACTCAATGCCCCCTGTAGGCCTTTTTATGACCTGTGCTCATTCATTTTCCTTTTAATCAAAGAAGAAAAAGAGAAGTGAGGAAAAACAGCGTTTATGGTTATTTTGGATGATAAAAGCACACCATAGACCTGGACTTTAAGTTAAATTTGAGTGTAAACATTTATATTGCATTCTTAAAATGCTGCGTCCCTTGTAAAAATCAACAATTTGTCTTTACTATCTTGTTAAAGTAAGTTTGACGTTTGAAGTGAGGATAAAACTACGGAAGCTTCCGTATAAAACAGACGTGACAATCTAATTTTAAAAAACTGCAGCAGCCACCATAAAGCACCGTTACTGATGTTACAGAGTTGTTCACGTTCTTCAGGCCCTTCATCTCAATTTTCACAAGGCTGTGAACTTTAGGAGACAAAGAAAGCATAAGTTCATTCTCGAACCAACACCAACCAGCGAGACTTATAATAAAAGACTAAAATCGGTTGTATTCGTTGGAAATTCCTGTTTACACTGTCTGCAATCTGTTTCAAACGCTCCCTTTCAAGATGAATTTCAGGGTTAAGACCACCCCTATTGTTGCAGGTGGCATGCTCCAAGTGGGGTTACAGACCTGTCAACACACACTCATCTTCACACATCCACTTCCTGCTTTAATCAGCGCACGTGCATTGCTTCTACCACAGTTTGCACAAAAGCCTTTAAAAATAACCACATTTTATTATGATAGCAAACACTTTTACTGGTTGTGCCTTAAATGTACTGTTAATTTTAAATGCTGTCATCAAAGCTGTAGACCTGAAAAATCATAACCATCTTGAAAGTCAAAAAAATTATTTGGGTTACTAATAACACCAATTTTAAACAAGGTTATTGCCGTAAATAAGGTGCAAAGAATAAATTTGTCTCATTGTTACCTATAAAATTGTTATTCCCATGAAAGAGTTATTCATTTTGTTCTATTACTGGACGATTATTATTGTTTGAACTTATTGTTTGAAAAAAGGGGCAGATATAATAAGATTTGTTCTTCTTTCTGCTACCTTTCTTTTTTAAATATTTTGTACGTTATCATTTATGGGATTGTTTTGTATTGTGTTTTTTGTAAAAAAAAAAAATAGAACAAATTTAATAAACATAAACATAAAATAAAAGTGGCGTATTGCTGTATCACTGTTATTTTAGGCAGCATATTGCAAAATAAGATAAAAATGCTACATAAAATGAAAAATGACACTTCATATGGAGTGATTGCCAGTTCAGAGGTAAGTCCATCCTTTCATCATGCCCTAAGCTATTGCTTATCAAACCCTAATTTCTCACGCCAACTTATTTTGTTTTTTTCCTTTTTTTCCTTGTATGTTCACCCTCATCTAAATCTCATGATAAGTACAGTGGTAAATAAACTTATAATGATACGTTCATGTTTTCAGTAGAAAAACACATCAATGTAAAGGTTCAACAGATTATTATTGCATATTGTAGTTGCTGCTCTCATTTTACTATCAACCAAGCCAAGGTCTGGTTGCTCAGGCCACCTTTACATGTGGAGAACTGTGTGAACATTAAAGGCCTGTGCATGCGTGGATTTTTTCCAGGTACTCCGGTTTTCTCCCACAGACCAAAAACATGCATGTTAGGCTGATTGGTAACTCTAAATTGTTCCTATATGTGAGTGAGAGAGTAAATGTTTGTTTGTATCATTTGTCCCTATGTGTCCCTGGGATGGACTGGAGACCTGTCCAGAGTGTCCCCCGCCTCTCGCACAGTGATAGTTGAATATTGGCACCAGTGACCCCTGCGACCCAAACAGGAAGAAGCAGGTGAATATAATGGATGGATAGTTTTACAGTTAACATGCATAACTTGTGCAATTTCAATCTCATATTTGTAAAAGTTGTTTTTTTTCTCTTGCAGGTGTGCATATGCCGTATTTTGGTTGAGAAGCTGCTGTAATTTAGCCATAATTAAGCTTATTTGCAAATGGTCAACAGCTGAGAGGGACTATGTGTTGAGTGAAAAACTGTCCTCTTGAAGGAGGGAATCAATGTTCCAGTTTGAAGTACCACACTAAAGGCCTGGCTTGCCCTTGAGCTCATATTGGGAAATGGTAACCTGAATGTTTACCGACTGCCATGACCCTCAACCTTGCTTTGAAAAGGGGTCATATGACCTTGACTAGCACTTTCTGGTCAAGAGACAATAAAGCATAGGTGCTGACATGTCAGAAACAACTAGGTGGAAAGAAATACTTTAAAGTAATCCATAAAAGAAACACCTTGCAGAAAGAAAGATAGCATGGTTAATATATGCACTTTTGGTGTGTTTTTAATTCAATAGTATTTAAATCAGATTCTGTAAGTCACTGTTGGTGACACAGTAAGTAAAAACAATCAACACAGATGGACTTGAAGTTTAAGTAAAAGTTCCTTTAACTACATTATCAATGTTAACCAATCTACTATTAGCACAAACAGATTATGCCATGATGGATTTTCTGGTTGATTTGCCTCTTTTGTGGCATTCACACATCAAAACTTTGCATCCAACATAAGCAGATGTTCTTACCAGTTGGCCTGCTTCTCCTTTCTGTCCCTTAGATCCTGCCAAAATCGAGAACTGCGTTGGTGGCACCTCCCAGCTTAGGAAGCCATCCGTGGCGGGTGGTGTTACTGTTTTGTAAGAAGGCTTGGAAGGTCGTGGAGTAACTGAAGCTTTGGTAAATTTGGTCTCCTTTGTTGGCTTGATAATCTTTTTCAAGGGTGGCTTTGAGGTTTTAGCATTTGTAGATCTTGAAGTTGTCGATTTTGACAGGTTAACTTTGGATAATGTTGGTTTCGGTGTGGTAATTTTGACAGAGTTTGATTTGGATTTGGGTGGAGTGGCTTTGGATAAAGAAACTTTAGGGTTTGGGGGTGTTTTCTTGGCTGGAATGATTTGTGGTTTGTTTGAGACTGTTGCTTGGTCAAGTAAATCAGAGCCATGTTTGGTCATGGGGGGCTTTGTAGTGATAGTGGCTGGAGTAGTAGGTTTCTTCTTGTCTTTTTCCGCAATCGACTTTTTTGGGGGGTTGGTGTTTTTTTGTGGAGTGGGTTTTGATGTTGTGGGTTTGGAGGTTTTCCGACTCAAAGTTTTTGGACTTGGAGTAGTTGGTTTTGTGCCTGCTGCTGGTGATGCTGTTATCCTGAGAGGTACTGTTACAGTTGCAGTCCTGGTCTTAGGAGATGGGGCAACCAGACCAAACTGGGATGTAATTGGCATCACAGTAACCAGCGGGGGAGTGGAAGTAGTCCTCTGAC
The DNA here is from genome assembly GCA_031763805.1 of Argolebias nigripinnis. Lineage (NCBI taxonomy): Eukaryota > Metazoa > Chordata > Actinopteri > Cyprinodontiformes > Rivulidae > Argolebias > Argolebias nigripinnis. Next base: position 13,530,548 of record JARVJN010000752.1, on the reverse strand, counting down.
TTGGCTGTATTGTTTTGGCAGAGGTCACACGTCTGACAGCTGAGGCAGCAGCAGCAACACTCTTGGCAAGGCTCAATTTGGTTGACTTTTTGGCAGTTTCTTGGACACCTCGCTTAGGTGTAGCTGCAGTAGCAGAACTGTTTGTTGCTCTTGGCAGGATAGGCAGTAAAGGAGAAAGGTTAGGCCTGTAAGTGTCAGCTTCCCTGCACTGTTTCTTAATGTACTTGCAGTAGTTGTGAGCTGCCTGTGCAGAAGGGACCAGGTCAAACTGGCAAATAGCTCCTTCAAAGTATGCTGACGCATGCTGCTGGCTTGTCCTCCCCAGCAAGAAAGAGCCTTGGAGCTCTGGAGCCAGTCCCTCATCATTACTCCACCCAAAGTTTGCCTGAATACTCTGCTCTCCGCAGGAGGCATATAGAGTCACTCTTTGCCCATTAATCCCCACTGCCAGCTGGTGCCACTGGCCATCATGGGGTTCATAGGGCAGTGCCACTGAGGTGTTTGGTCCCGTGTGTAGGACAAGACTGCCCGGTACAAGCTGCAGACCAAGAAGGAGCTTCTTGCTGTTTGAAAGCAGGGAGAAGAGGAAAGCACTGTTTACACGATGTGAACGTACACTCAGGACCAGTGCCAGCTTGGGCCAGATGGCCATTGGAAGAATTGAGTCCAATGGTGACTCAATGTGTGCCTGTTGGGTGAGGATAATCCCCGATCTGAATGGAATGACCCCTGTTGGTACAGAGCGTGAAGCCTTCTCTCCCTTAAGCCCCAACTTCTGGAGAATATCAACATCTGGGGAAAAGACAGAGTGGTGTTAGATATGCATCCCGACAGGCCTGTTTTATGCATTATCTCAGACCTATGTTTGACTTTCAATTTTAAATGGGACTTAATGTTATTCTTCTTTAAATTTTGTTTTGTTTGTAATTAGTTTAACTAAATTTACAATGCAGTATGCTGTATGTATCTTCAAAATCAGTACATAATAAGTGCAAGGCATACTGTAAACATCAAAGTATAATTTAGCATAAACAAGAAAGCATCACATGACGACAAGAACATTTACGGATCAAAGAAAAGTTTGTTTTACCCTGATTATGTAGCATGATAAGAAACATTTGCTACAGTTTGTTTTGTTTTTACATTCATAGCGTCTGGACGCATTTCCCTTACAGTACAATTAAACAGGCTGGTGGAAACAAAGGAAATAGTACTGGTACTGGTACTTGTGCAACCATACCACACACTGAAATCAATATGCATTGATAAAAATAACAACTTTGAAAAAGATCAAACATTTATGGCAAACATTTATTATGACTGGTTCTGCAAGAAATTATGAAGTTTTCTTGATTTCTGCTCATTATGTGATGCTGCAAAGACATGTTGCAGCATCTTCAGCTTCAAAATGTTTAGTTTCACAGTTTTGTTGACTTGACAGATTGCATTCTATTATGATCCCATTAAACAGGCAAGTCTTCTGAAACATTGCTTTGTTGCAGTTAAAGTATAGTTACAAATGTATGCTCCTGTGCTAATACTGTATTCCTTTTCTTCTTTACCGTTTTAGGCAGTCGTTTGGAAAAGAGATGAGGAGTCACTCAACTAAAATGTATACAGGTTATTGATGAAGAGGTAAAAGGAGTCAAAAATGATTCAGAATACATGTTGGTGTTGTCTTCTTCCTTGCCTGTAAGTTTCTGGGGTCATATTGTTTGTGTTAACCCTTGGTTTTAATTTTGCTAAAGTTAATTTAAACCCCACACACACAAAAATGTTTATTCTATTTAGCTTGAAAAAGAATGAAGGCTTTTTAAAACAGGACAAGTGAAATGTGAGTTAAATCGTGCAAAATGGGTTTTCTTAGGAAGTATTACTACAGATATGCTTCAGTAATACCACACAAAACCCATCATGTCATTTTATTTTCTTGGAGCCAGTTTGGCTATATTAAACAATGCCAAAGTAACCATAAACAGAGTAAAAACATAATTATCAGCTTTTCATTGTGCTTCAACTCTCTGTTCTGTATTTAATTCATTATCTTAATGACCTTTGACCTACAGGCTCCTCACTATCGCCATTGTCTCTGGGCTCACTTTGACCTGTGGTCACTGGTGCTTGTCTAATAGGGACATGCATATAGAAGGGAAATGACAGATGAGATGTTGTAATGTCTGCCGCACTGGTTATCTATAGAAAGTAAGGTCTTCAGTGAAATGTTCGACGTTCTATAGCAGGGTTATTCAAGTAAATTTCTCAAGGGGGCACAGTTACTGAAAGCCAAGAGCCCAGGGGCTGGGCATTCAGCAGTTATTGTGATTACATAAGTTTGTTTTATGGTTTAAAATCTAGTTTTGGTTAAAAATGAACCCATTGGTGGGCCGAACTGGGTTCACCCGTGGGCCTGATTTGGCCCCTGGGCCACCAGTTGAATAGCCCTGTTCTTTAGTAAAAGGCATTCTTTGTTGAAATGGTAGGGTTTATACTTTGGAAATGCAATATGGCACAAAAGTTTACAGCCGATGAATCTTTATCCGACTGAGTCCATATTGTAACCATGTCAAACTAAAAAACCTTCATCGCTGCATTATGAACTATGTAGTCAAACTTAAACTTTCACATAACACAACAGCTTTTTGCTCAGTGCAAAGTGATCCCAATGTGACTCTTCCTCCACTATTCAGCCACTTCAAAGTTCAGAATAAACCTGAAATAATAATCTTACCTCAAAGCTTCAGGACTTCATAAAATATAAATAAGACTTACAGTACATTGGGAGTGTTGTATACCCCTCCACACTGAATTCTCCTCGTTGTGTGGTCTCTTTTTCCAGTAACGGACAACAGGACTTGGCGATGACACAGCATGTGCATTACATCTTTTCTACCTATACTGATGTTTCCAATGACTTGATTCAAACACAACTTGCACTATGACTTGGGACTTTTGTTTTATTAACCCTGTGGTTTTACAGCATACTGCAAGTATCTGAACAGCAGAGTGTTGAACACATGGCCAGAGTTCATAGTGCTGCTCTGTGCCAAGTCTCTCAGCTAGGACAAACGGAGAGCCTGACGCTTTTCACGATGTAATCTTATCCACTGTAGAAGATGAAGTCACTAATTCACACTCAACTGACTTCTCTTTGGCTGACCTGCATTTATCCACTGCAAGCTGTTTAATATGTTTCTCATCTTTGCAGAGATTTGTTCATAGTTTCTGTGGAATTACATCTAAAATATTAATTTTGAATTTATCAGTGTATAAAAAAAGAACATCTGTGTAAATGACCGCTGCCAAAACGTGAAGGCAGACAGTAGGGTCTTTGCTTGTTTCTGTGTGGATGTCTGTGAGCAGAATCTCTCATCAACCAGTGCATAAACTATAATGAAATAGAGCAACGTCACAGACTGTAAAAAGTAAAAAACAATAAAAATAAAAATAAAAAATACAGGGGATAATGTGCTCATGTTTGAAGCATGAGCAGGCATTGCTTTAAATAATGGATACAAATATTTCTTGAATGTACAATTTTTTCCTTATGTTTTCATGATAAATTGTACAACTCATTAACTTTAGGTTCTTAAATACAACCTAAAGTCAGATTTGATAACAAAAATCTTTATCTAGATTGCAGGAGGGCATTTTATGATACTTCAGTCCAAAAAAATAAAATAAATAAAAGCCTATTAATATTGATCAAGGAAGAGGTATCGTACTTCTTGTATTCTGAAAGCCTATGAACATTGATGTGCAGCAGCAACAAGATTTAAAAGTAAAAAGTCAGCATTAAACCTTCCCTTTTTTATTATTTTTTATTATTATTTTATTGATTATTTTTTACAAATTTTGGTTTGGGGGGCTTAGTGTAAATGGCTTAACGCAGATATGATTTGTATGCATAATAATCAAAAGTAAAAAAGGCCTTTTTGTAATGAATCAAAATTACTATTTATTTGTTTGTTTGTTTTGTTTATATGCACTTTAGTGTTCAGTCATTGCTTTGATGAGCCAGTTGAACTCTGTGCCCTGTCCGTCTGAATCACAATAACCATAGACTACTGGTCAAACTGTTCACTAACCAGTATCTATTAACCTTTTTTTCCATCTAATTCTATATATCTTTTAGACTAACAGACACATGCACAGATAATCACAAGCTTCCCTCTCATTTAATAATTCAATTAAACAAAAAGTACTGAGTGGAGAATGTTGTAATACTTTACTCATTGTTTGGAGCTGAGGAGGAAGTGATCATTGGGTGTTGCAATAGGTCTGAGCAAAGTTTAAATTACTTTTAAAACTTTGCAAAGCTACAAGGAGCTTTGGGTTGTACTTTTCTGTGCCATATCACATTGCTTTCACCTTTTCCTTAGATAAACCCCACCATAACAAAACAAAAATAATAATTGTAGATGTTTGGCACGTAAGAGCTTTATTGTTCTTCTAAAGCCGGGACTTTTACATTCTGTCAGCTGGGGGTAATAAATAACTGTAGTGAGAAAGGAGGGTGTTGAGTCACATTTATCTGATTGCTCCCTTGCATCCTTGACTCATCAGTACCTATTGTTATGGCAACAGCTGGTCCAACTCCCATAGAAACCTGATTACAAGTGTGGGCTATGGCCAAACAGGAAAAGAATAATTACAAAATATCCCATTTTTTTAAAGGTAACAGGCAAGTGCTCCAGCTAAAACAAACAAACAAAATTAACAAATGAAAACAGGCACAATTTTTTTTTATTAAATAAATAAAAAGCATTGCTTACCTTCAGAGTGTACTTGTGTTAACCCTAGGTAACAAGTACAATATAAAACTGTACAGAGCAATAGGGCTCTCCTGGTGGAAGAAAAGAAGTGAGTTAGAGACATGGGGTTGTATAGTACTGAATCAAAGAAATGCAATTTTCTCACATTTTTAAACCAATTTTAACTTGTAGTTTTGTGTTAAATGTATTTCTGAAAGTTGATATTGCAGAAATGTTTTTCTTCCACTGGGCAGAATGAACAAACAATTCTCAAGGGAATATTTCAAATGGCTACGTGCAGTTGAGGAGAAAAAAGAAAAGAAAAAAGAAATACCCTCTGATTGTAAAAAAAATAAGCTGACCAGCTTTTAAAACGTTTAAATCTATATTCAAGTGAACAAAAGCACACAACAGATTTCATCATGACACAATGATTGCATGGTGTCCATTGTCCTGTGGCTGCAAAACAAGCCCAAATCATCATCCTTCCACTACAGCACAACCATTTGTGTGAGGCATTTGTGGTAATGTGTCTTGTTTGCTCCAATCATAGCACTGTGCATTGTGGGTAAACACCTCTACTTGCTCTCATATGTCAAACGGACATTGTTACTGAAGTGTTGTGGTTCATTCAGATGCAACTTTACAAACTTCGGTCGTGCTGCAGGTTTTCTTCTGGTGACTCTTCCAAACAAGCGGCACGTGTTCACATCTTTTCTAACTCGCCTGTCATGAACTTCTGCCTTCAACCTGCTAACTAAGGCCTGCACAGTCTAAGATGGAGCTCTGGGTTATTTTTTAAAAATAATTTCACTGTCTGAGATTGGGGTAAATAAACGGGGACACATACTCCTGGAGAAATTCGCAGCTATCTGGAACGTTTTCCACTTGTGAATAGTCTTTCTTTCTGTAAAATGATCAACTCCAAATGATTTGGAAATGACTTTTATTTATTTACAAACTGAACAGCGGCAGCATTCACTTTTTAAGACCATTGCATTCCTGCTTTGGTGATGCGTTAATGCTCACCTGCAGTGGTGATCCCCCTTGATGATGCTCAGTTAATCAAGAGCATTTGATCAGCAGCACCTGGCTGCTACTTTCCATCTTAAAATCCATCAAAGCAACAAGTGTGGGCTTAGTTTTTCTGCACACAACTTTTTTAGTTGTTTATTTTTGCCTAATAAATAATGGCATTGGAATCTGTTGTGTGGTTTTATACTCTTGAACTTAGATTCCATTATTTTTTTTTAACTTAATTTAGAAGTTTCATTTACCGGTAAGTAATTTGGCTACCAGCAGCTGCTAGGAACAAACTAAAGTAAATAAACTTCGTCCACATACTAATTTCATCTTTACCCTGCCAACTAAACCCAGAATAACTTTCTTCTCAAGACTTTCATTTGCCACTTGTATAATTTTGCAGTTTCAGTGGTTTGACAGTAATTAAACAAGGGACCAGTCGAAGCATCTCCTCAAGCCTCATCTTTTATCTTATCTTGCATAAAGTGTAACTCTTCAATAGGGGTTGAATGAGTACATAATTTTTCAACTTGACATTAACATAATAATACTCGAGTAGAGCTCCAGTAGTTGATGATGTCATAGGATCTCAAGATGCAAAAAATAATTAACTAATTAAAACTGGGGGAAAAAAGTAATTATTTACAAAAAAAAGACCAACAAAACATTAGGAGCATATATTATGCTCCTATCATTTATCTTACAGCAAATAAGTCACAGGAAACCCAAAACTGTTAGTTATTATTATTAAGCTGCAAAAGTGAAAAAA
>JARVJN010000752.1:13363515-13374586 GCA_031763805.1 Argolebias nigripinnis | reverse complement strand
TCCACCTAAAAAAGGTTCAATCATTTCATCCGGACCAGTTTCTTTAAGGGAGAAACGTTTTATCTTTCATCCGGAAGACTTCATCAGTCTGTGGCCTGCCAATCAGACCTGTCCCATAAGTAGCCTTCATTGCTGACGTGTTTCAAGCCAACCTCCTGTTGCAATCCCCGAAGCCGGCTTTTAACACATGCAAAAGGACCCATCTGGTTGGCTTGAAACACAGCAACGAAGGCTACTTATGGGACAGATCTGGTCGGCAGCCCACAGACTGATGAAGTCTTCTGGATGGAAGATGAAACGTTTCTCCCTTAAAGAAACTAGTCCAGATAAAATGATTTAACCTTTTTTGTGTTATCTACCTGGATGATTGAACCTACAAATCTTTTTCCATCCAGAAAGGTCCTTGGCCGGGATTTGAACCGGCAACCTTCTTGCTGAGATTCAACAGAGCCACTATTGTTTATATGATATGCAATAATATTTTTTAGGTTGGAACTGTTTTAAGACAGCGGCTTTGATCTTTGTCTTGCTCTGACATTAACACGTCAATCCTATCAGAATTAAAGACTTTTGTCCAGACTGAGGTTGTTAAAGGGCTACAACAGGTAAGATTTAAGTTATTAAAACTTGTCTGCAAAACCCTGCTTCAAAAAATCAAATTATTTCTATAATATGTATGGACATGTACTGTATATTCGTTTTGGGGAAAAAAAATCAAATAGTGAGGAGCTTGTTGCATATTCATGCCTATGCATTATTTAGAATACCTTTCAGTTTCATTACCCTTGGTTCAAATGAAATTTATGGCTTTGAATGAATAATGACATTACCCATTTGGAACCATTTCAATTTCCCCTGCAAATAAAACTCCAGCAATGCAACTACAGGTAATGATTTGTTAACACAAGAAAACTCGTGTTAACTTTTACTTAAACTTACATTCTTGAAAAGCAAATTCTAACGTTACTTCGTAAGAAAAATACAAGACATGTGAAAGTACTTCTTTGTACAGAGTTATTAGTTTAACAAATAAATTATTCAACTTCTTTGACTTCAACCACTAATACCATCATTTTGTTTCAAAAGGGTTTAAAACAAAACTGATGAATCTAGAAAATAGGCATAGCAACACAATCAGCTGGGTATAGTTTGATAAAATCAATAACTGATGTAGTTAGCTCTGTGTTAAATCTGTACTGGTAGCTGCATAATACACCAGAGGCTGACATATATGAATTAAAAACTTTGCAGTTGAAAATGGCACTCTATGCATTCCCTTTGACAGGATTACTTGTGTTTCAGCGCTTGCACGAGGAACAGCTGTAGTACTTGTGGCACCAAACGCCGTTAGAGTCAGCTCTAGTAAAATGTTAACACTCTTTAACGTGCAGTTCTCTGAAATTGTGACTAAAAAAGAGCTTGTGTGCATTTGTGTCAGCAGCATGGTGATGCAGTGTTAGATGCCCCCAGGAACTTTCACACACAAATTCAGAAAGTCGTTGCGTCTGAATTTGGAAGGGGGAAAAAAATGGTTATTGAAATAAAATGGGCCAGAATACGTCTATGTAGTAAAAAGTTTGAAAACTACATTTAAATGATATCAAGAACTAAACTGATTACTTTAGAGTTTTTCAGCTCTACAGTCCTCAGCCATTTAGCCCCAGGGGCTTTTTTCATACTAAATAATGTGCGTACCTCTTAATACTTTTTTTTTTAATACAGTACAAAGATATGAAAGTATCAGCATTTCTTGAAGAAATTGTGTCAAAGCTGTTAAAATCTAAAGGTAACAGATATATTTGTTAATCCTAAATATAGAACCAGTTCGAGGGGTCGGTCAACATCAATTCAGGGAATTGGTTTGTGGAATGATTTGGATACTGTAATTAAAAATGCTAAATCATTATTTACATTTAAGAATTTGATCAAAACCAAATTATTACAAAAATATATATGAATTAGTTTTCGCGTGTTATTTTGTAATGCTATAATTATATGAGTTTTTTTTATTCTGTTACTTGTTGATGATTTTTTTTTGTTTGAATTGACTGTTTGAAAAGGGGGCAGATATAATAAGATTTTCTCTTCATTCTGCCACCTTTCATTTTATATCTTAATACTGTATTGTACACCCTTCCGTACATTTGTGATTGTTTTTTGTGTTGTATGAATAAATTTAATTAAAAAATTTTAACTTACATTTGGATTATACATACAACTTGTTGATGTTTATTGCATTCCAAACGAACTCGTTTGTTCGTTTTTAATAAATTGATTTAATTACAATTTGAAGACTTTTATTAAGCTCCACCCCTTTTTGTGACGTAACCATTGTTTGGGCCGTGACGGAGCTTGTACACGTAGCCTAGTAGGATGTGTCAATTGAAGATGGTGGCGGTGTGTCGGGCTCACTGCCCCAGACATTTGTAAGAATTTATTTGTATCTACACATTTCCAACATCGGGTAAGCGTAAATATACAACATAAATACTAACACACCACTCTGTGCATTCAAATATTGTGTCCTTAAACGGGATCAAACTGTTATGGTGTGTTTAGCTTTTAGGCTAGTTAGCAGTTGTGCTAACTAAGCAGTGATGCTAAGGCTAGCTGACCAGGCAGTTAAACTACGCTCATCGAGAGGCAAGCGACGTGTAACTTTCGATATGTTCTTGTGACTGTGAAGTTGATACGAAAACGACAATACTTTGCTTATCTCTCTCTTATCCCGTGTAATATTTTGAAACTTACGAGAGCAGATGACATGTAACGCAACCCGTTAGCTGTCGAGCAAAGCTCCCTGGACTCTTTTTAATGTGTAACAGTAACTTCATGACGATTCAGACCAAACACGGTGGGAAGAAGTTGCACAATAACTTTCAGATATTAGTGAAAAGTCGCCAGTTTACATAGAACTTTTTAACAAGTTGTAATGGAGATGCACAGCTGTCGTTAGCTTACCAAGTTGAAACTGCTTCTGATAAATTTATAGAAAGATCTCGGATCACATTGATCCTCTCTGCTTTAGCTCTTCAGATTCTCATAGGTCCTCCAAATTTGCAAATCACATGTGAAGATTTCAGCTAGAAAATTGCATAAATCACACATCTTGCACGTCTAAGTTTTGCTATTGTAAAGTTTTGTGATTACATAACAGCAGGGACACTGTTCCGCTTTGTGGTGTGTGTAGGCATGAACAGATTGAAGATGACATTTTACAAAGGACTGAATAATGATAAATAAATAAAAACAGGTGCTTTTTATGCTCACTGAAATTAATTTTGTTTGTGTAGTTGACACCAGAGTTACTTGAAAAAGAAAACATGAAAATCTTTGCCTGCAATCTATACCTAAAGTCAGCTAATCTTCAGAGTAAACCTGTTCATCTTTTTAAAATGATTATGATCTAGGTTCATATTGTTTTAGTCCTGGGTGAGGGATGTGAAATTGGACTACAATACTTCATCATTATAATTTTTTTTTAAGATAACTAAAAAAATAGTGAACAAGAAAAGTAAAATGCATGAGATTTAAAATATCTTCTGCCAAAATATTCTAACCAATATATACAGCTTTCTGATCAGCAGTAATGACACAGCCATGCAATAAAACACAAAATAAGTGTATAAATATAAATTTAACTACAGAAAGAGCTGAACTGCGTGAGAACTAGAGAAACCTTTGATATCAGATTATAACATTGTTCATATTGTTGTTTCCAAGTCCTTTAAAATTTATCTAAATTATATTTATATTTAAAATATATACAACTTTTAAGTGCACAAAAGGGTTTGGAAATAAATAGAACACAACTTGACATTACAGATAAATTTGAAGTACAATGGTGAAAAAGATGGTGAAAGTGGATTTTGGAATAAAACTTGAAGAAAGAAAAGCTCTTACATTGTGATTTGTTTTGTCACAGAAACGTTGCAGACTGACAAATGTGTTCAAATGATCAAACTTCTGGAGTTTATGCAGCACAAGTCACAGATGTCAGGCAACTTGTTTGACTCGGGCCACGTTATGTGAATATAATTGCTTTCAATTAAAATGTATTAATTGTGTCCCTTGAGGTGTAGTAATTTACATAGTAGCAGTCAAAAGTTTAGTCGTATCTAATAATTTGTTTTGAATAATAAGGTATGTTTAGGCTTTTGGTTTGTACTAAATGCAGTGCTATTTTAGAGCTGATGTAAAAGTTGCCACGTTGTTCTTTTTACACAAATAAAGGTGTGGTAAAGTTCATTAAAAGGATACATGTAGCTTTTGTGAACCACTCCCTCTTGCTTTTTCTTTATCCAGCTACATCTGATTTCGGTCTCTTCAGTGACGTTCTTAAGAGTGACCTGGTCTTCGGACCTGTCGGCTCTGTAGATATGCAACCCCCTCCTTGGGCTGGACCTCCAGGATCCACTGGGCCACCTCCTTCTGGACCCAATATGTTCCGCAGGACCAGGCCTCAGAAGCAAGGAATAGCAGCGACTACCACGATGCCTCCACCTACCCAACCCATGACTGATCCTTTTGCTTTTGGCAGAGCTCAGCCCCCAATAGCTACAAGTGGACTTCCAACAATACCAAACAATAACCCTCAAATGCAAACCCCACCTAGCACCATCTACTCTCAGCTTGGTCCTGGCCTGCCTCCACAACCGTCAACGCTAGAAAATGTTCCAGCTGCACCAGCTTGTCACCCACCATCCTCTATGCCAGGGGTCACTTTATTTAACCCTCATAGTTCAGCATCTTCTGGTGTTTTCCCAGCACCGAGTTTCACAGGATATGCATCTTCTAATAGTGAACAAGATTATTTTAATTCTAAATATCAGACACCAACCACTTCCACAGAATTGCCACATATCGCACCAACACCTAGTGAGACACCTTTTAATCAGGAATTTCAAGGACAGCCTGCTCTTCATCCTGCAACCTTTCAGCCTCTCGCCCCCACTTCCTCTTCTGCCCAGTGGGTCCCTGATCATGGAAGTCGTCCTCCATCAGTTCAAAACTATTTCCAGCCAACTAGTGATCCTCCATTGCATTCTTTAAATGTCACTCCACAGACTCAGACGTATCCTTCCCACAGCCAGTCACCCCCTACACCTCCAGTTCAACCTGGACATCCACACAGTCAAGCTTGCCTTCCCCATCAAAACCCTGCAACATCTCATATTTCCCCGTGGCATGATCCAAATGGACCCCAGCAACAAAAATCGCAATTTCAGAGTTACTTTAATCAAAGTTCTGAGCTCCAGGACTTTTGGTTTAACCAACCTCCACAGGACTCAGGCTATCACCAAATGGCAATTGGTCCGAGCCATTCTCAACCTGCTGCAGACGCTGCAGGATATCAACACGTGTCTAACACTGGGCATGGGCCTAACACTGGGCATAGACCAACTACCAGACATGGGCCTACTTCTGATTCTGCCTCAGATCTATGTGCTCAGGAGTCTGGTACACTCTCAATGTTTTTCAAAGACAGTGATGTGGAAAATGAGGAAACACTCTCTGATGAAAAAAATAAGGCGTTAAATGGGGTTTCTGGTTTTTTTCAGCCTCATAGCAATCCACAAATGGACAGTGGCCATGCAGATGCTTCTTTGAATTACCAAGGAGTCTCTGTTCAAGATAATTCTCACCTTCCCTATATGAATGAAAGCAGTTCACAGGGACATCCTCAGAAGCCTCCTGATACTCAGTTAGACCATGTAGAAAATCTGGAGTGCGTCCCAAATCAAGAAGTATTACCTAGTGAGATCTACAACAGTACTGCTGTCACTGCACCACATGAAGTGGACCAGTTTGAAACTGGGCCAAACCTAGAAACTCCAGATTCAGTTCCACGACCAATGAGATCTGCTAGTGTGTCATCCAATTATAGCAATCTGAGCCATGGAAGTGGTACTGGCACTCGTCGACAGAAAGGAGTTGAAGGCACCTTTATTCAGCAGGAAAGCCCACGTCTTGCTGATAATGCTAACCCATCTGCTGCTGCTGGGGGCTACTTTGAGCAGATTGATACTTCTCCAGCTGGAGATGCAGGCAGGCAACAGAGTTCCCTGGAACAGACGTGGCATCCAACACCTAGCCCTCCTAAACCAACTGGCATTTTTCAAGCAAGCGCTAACAGCTCCTTTGAACCTGTGCGCTCACATGGAGTAGGGGTACGCCCATCTGAGGTGGATAGGGCTAAAATGGTGGCTGAAGGAGGCACTGACACATCTGGCAACTTGGAGCAGCCACCAGACAATATGGAAAATATTTATAGTCCAGGACACCCCCCACCTGCAGCTACTGCTGGAGGTGGAATACCTCATGTGACACACCCAGTGGTTCATTCTCGGCCCTCATCACGCGCTTTTGGGGCCAATCGTCCATGTGAAAGTCCTGCTACTACTTTGTGGGCTCAGAATGATCCTACAAGTTTGGGTGCTAACATCCTTCTTGCTCCTGCTGCCCCGACTGTTCTAGCCCCTTTACGAGAACCCAGTGCTGATGTCATCCAGCCACCAGAAGATGGTCCACTGGACCTGCAGCCTTTACAGAGAATCCAGCCAACTTGTCACCAACACTCTGAGAACTTAGAAAACCCACCAAAGGTGAGTGATTCAGAGCCAAATGACTCTCAAGGCGACCTGGGCTGTACTTCTCTCCTCGTATCTGGCTCATTTCATCAGCCTGTTTTAATTGCCCCACCTGTCTCCAATTATAATATGATTCCCCCCAGTGCCCTGGCTCAATCACCCACCCTGAGTAGTCATGTGGAAACTACCCTACCTGAGAGATCACTTGCTCAAGGGCAAGGTGCTAGTTGCACCCAACCACCGTTTGTACTTTCTAAAGAAAATCCACTCTTTTCTTCCGGACCCACAACTTTCTGTTCATCAGCTTCTAGCCAGGGTCCACTTAATTTGACTCGAGACAAAATGATTGAGGCAATATCAGAAATTGCTGCTCCACCACAGTCCCAACAAGTTCATCATCCTCTTTCAAGAAGCCAATCACTGAGTGGAGACAACCATTCTACTGTTCATGTTAATTCACTGTCTTCTTCTCTTGTGGCTGCTTCTGTCTCTAATTATAATCAAGCATCCAATTTTGAACTACTTGATTTTTCTATGCACCAATCACATGTCCATATCCAAGCTTCTGACCAACCTTCGTCTCTACATGAAATGCCTCCATCTAGTAATGGATTTTACCTGCAGGTCACCAAAGATGCTCAGCAGGGGGCAAAAGGGGGAGGAAATGCCTCTTCCCAAATCACAGCTTCATTATCTACCCCACAGGTACCATTAGCAAGTGCTATCATGCAGCAAACTCAAAATGAATCTTCTCAGACATCAGATTCTCAGACTGCACAGATAGGACAAAAAGACGCTCATTCTATTCCTGTGAGTGGAGCACAACCTCCCCCTGGTCAAAGTTCAACTTCAGCACAAGGACCTACTGCAGGGAGCGCTCCTATATCTGCCTACCCTCCTGGGCCACAAGGGCCAGTACCTTCACGGGCTTCCCACCCAGCTTCAGCAGAGCCACCTCGACCACCTTCAACAGCAGGTAGCCATCAAGGTGGCTATGGACCTCCTCCTGAGGCAGGACAGATGTATGGTGGTTATTATGCTAACTATGGAGAATATTCGGATAACAGAGCACCATATCCTCCAGGCCAATACCCACCTCCATCTAGAGATCCCAGAGCACAGCCATATTATCAAGTAGGTGTTCATTTTTTCTATACATTTTTTATTTTTGTTACTTTGTGAATACCCTTTTGTCATTTTGTGGCAATGTTATGCTGTCCACAGTTGTGCTTGGTAAACCATTTATAACAAATTGTTGTGGGTTCTCTTAATATATGAATGTTTATACTCCCCCCTCCCCAGGATGGTTCATACCGGGGCAGAGCAGATCCCTGGTATGGCAGATATGAAGGACAGAACCCAGGTTACCGTGATCCAAACTATCAATACAGAGAACCACAAACAGATCGGCCCAGCTCAAGGACTAGTCAGTACTCTGACAGACCCTCATCAAGGTTAGTAAAACTTTAGTATTCTTACTTTGAGATATTTTGTACTTGATCAATCAATTTGTAGCTTTAGTCATTGGATTTGTGAATTTATGTATAAATATGTAGCATATTAGTTTGACTACAAAGTACTACACTACAATGAAAATAACCTTTTGGTCAACTAGCAAATTAAGTGTATTTCGGGGGACTTTTTTGACTTTACTGACTGTTTCAACTGCTTAGTGACAAATGTAGCCATTGTTGGACAAACACCTGATAGTAATCTATGCTTAAAGCAAAAATATTTCCCTTAGAGACTCAATTATCAGACAGAAGCAATTGCTGCACTATTTAGTGATTTGCAAGAAACTGTAGCTTTTTTTTTTGGCAATGATTTTACATGCAAGTGTAACAAAAACAGTAACACATAATTTGGTCTTTTGCTGCCAAGTTATGCTGCATTCAAGATACCTCTGAAGTGAGAACTCACATCTTTAATTCACATAATTTTCAACCTACAGCTTATGTAGAGCAAAACATTTGTTTCTATTGTGAGAAACTAAACTCAAATTATTTACAAGGAAATTTGATTCATTCATTTATTTAACTTGTATTGTGGTGTCATACGAAACTGGGTCAGAGTATAGGGATGAGGTGCAATGGTTGGCAAAGTGGTTTGGAATGATCTGAGCATATTGCTTTCTATTTTTGTTGTTGAAGAACATTTTTTCCTCTGTGTTACTGGGTCTTAAGTAATTATCGAAACGAAAACAAAAAACAAAAAAAAACTGACATTTTAAACACAAGGTATGACTTTAAATATGTTTTGTTTTTTGACTTGAAAAATATCTCTTTTTATTTTCCCCAAAGGCAAGGCTATCCTGATGATTACCAACGAGCAAACCAAAGTGCCTACAGTGATTATTATGCAGAATATCCCAAGCACTATGATTATGGAGGTATGAGCTGCAAAACTAAAACTTACAAATATTTTCTTGGATATTTTTAATCTTAATGTTTTGCTTGCGAGTGTTGCTAGATAAGGTGCTAAAATGCTGTATGTATTGTTTTATTACCGTAATTGTGAATCATCTTAATTCTCTCTTCTTTTTTTTTAGGATACAATTATGGACATTACGACCCACGATACAGAGGATACTACGATCATTCATATTGGTCATATTACAACGAAGCGTACAAAAACAACTACTATAATCAGCAAATGTATCCTGCCAGGTACGCATTAAACCTGTCCTGAAATCTGACCTTGACAGATATAAATCTTCCTCAGCTGTGAGAGTGGTTCTTTTGAGTAAACGCCAGAGAACGAGAATTTCTCCAACAAAAAATGTGACATATTTTATATATATTAAAAAATACATCATTAAATGTTTTCTACATACATTTTCTGTTGATAATATCCATGTAAAGAACTGTAGTTGTTTGTACTGTTAATGTGAGTCCTAGTTACTGCTGTTTTAATCACAAATGTGGTCTTACTCGTAGAAAAGAGGGATATGATGATCAGTGGCGGTACTATCCTGGTTATGATGCCAGTTTTGATGATGAAAACCAACGTAGAGACCCGTACGGCGATGATTTTGATCGACGCAGTGTACACAGCGAGAGATCTGCACACAGTGTGCACAGTTCCCACAGTCAGCACAGCAGACGGAGCAGCTTCAGCTCACAATCGCAACAGGTAAATTGTCCTCATGTAGTCATCTTAAAAGCCGTGTGATTCTATTAGCATGCACAGGGATGCACAGATAGTCTTTTTGAAAGTATTCCAGTAGATATTACTACTTTTATGGAACTCATTGCCTGCCAGAAACATTGCACATACTTTTTACATCAGCTTTTATGGGTCTGTTGCACATAGATATATAAAGCTAGCGGAAATTATTGCCAATAACTTGAATAACTTCACAACAAAACTTGCTATATACTGTATGTAACTTATGATTTTCTTGTTTATTTAATTATTTTCATTTTCCAGAGCCAGGTGTACAGGAGCCAACCTGACTTGGTATCAGCAGCTTATGACACCACATCATCCACTTTGGCTGTGGACTACTCTTATGGGCAATATCCAAATCAAACCGATGCCTCACAAAACTACAGCCAGTACCCATATACTTCAGAATACACTTCAGACAGTAACTGGGTTGCTCCTGAGCAACGTAAGTACACAATCACCACTTAACTTTTTGGGGATTATACATTTCTAAATGCTAACCCTTTTTTTGTACAAGTTCAGGTACTTATTTTATGAATGTTATCTTGCCTATAGCTCCCCCTCGTCCTGTGACCCCAGAGAAGTTCACCCTACCCCACCGCTGTGCCCGATTTGGACCAGGTGGTCATCTGATTCAAGTCCTGCCCAATCTCCCCTCAGCTGGACAACCTGCTCTTGTTGATATCCACAATATGGAGGTACTTTTTAAAAGATCATTCTGTATTATAGAGAGCTATTCATTGTTTTGTAGAAAGATTTTAAACTAGACACAAAATTGATTTTAGGTACTTGTTTTGTGTGGAACGCCCGTAATACTTTAACTTGGGATGTAATGGTGGTATCTCACTTTTATGTAGCAAGTTTATGTTCTGAATATAGAAACTTTTAATGTAGTATTTCATGGTTGTATTTTCAGACTATGCTGCAGGACACCACAGATCAGGCTGAACTGCGAGTTTTCCCTGGACCCCTTATTAAGTGAGTATATTTTACTAACTTTATCGCACATTTCTAACTATAACTTTAAAAAAATACCAGCTGAAAAGATTGGTTATTACTATTAAATCATATAATGTAGTGCAAATGTAACATAATAGGACAGTCGGAATAAAATGTATGTGCAATACAATGGAATGCTAATCTGCAAAAAAAAAATAACCATAACTGTTTAGCCTGGTTAAAACCAGACCCTGTCCTTCACTTTGCTTCAGACAAGGGTCTGGGATTTTTCCATTGAGAAACGATTCTTGCTGGAGGCGTTGGCCTCTGCTGATGAACAAAAACCATTGGATAGTTTGAACAGGGAAAGCATT
>JARVJN010000752.1:13239372-13252685 GCA_031763805.1 Argolebias nigripinnis | reverse complement strand
ACTTAGGCTGCTACCCCCGCGACCCGACCCCGGATAAGCGGAAGAAAATGGATGGATGGATGGATGGATGGATGGATGGATGGATGGATATACCTACAACACAAAATACATACGGTACATGAATGCACAGATAACCTAAGAGGTAACAGTCATAACTACAAATCTGATAGCATCAGAACTAAGTTTTCATTTTAAAGATATGATTTCATTCGTAAATGGACCTCTGGCTTAAATAAAATATATCATAAAGTGTAACTTAAGTGTAGATTAAATTAATGGTTTTCCTGTTGCTCTTAAAGGTACAGTAATGTGTATTTTCTGCATCAATACTAGAGTAAAACACCATCATATGCCAACAGTGCAAGAAGCGAGTGAAGACAATTTATACCACAGCTACAACATTTGATGCTCTACTCAGCTCTAAAGTGAAACAGCCATTAGGACTACCATTCCTGCTTGAAAGGAAAAACATTCTCCAAGCGCAGACGCAGTTTACTGTTATCACAAGAATCCCACGGATCAAGCAGCGCCACACTGCTCTGATAAATATGCATCATGCCTGAATCATGCCTCTTTTATCTATGATTCAGAGAAACACTTCAGAATTTTTGTTAAAAATGTTTTCAATCCAAACTGTTTTAATGCTCAAAATAAGATATAAACAAGTTAATGACTTCACAGTGAGTCATTGGATTTTGCACTTGTCAAAGAGTATGTAAGAAATGGTTCCATCACGTTGAACTAATTCACAGGAATAAAGAAAGTATGTCAGATCTTCCCAGATTGTTTTTTTTTTGTTTACAAAACTAAATATTTAAATGTTAGCATTCACTTATCCTCCATTTATCATTGATCGTATGCCTCATCTGTGCCGAATTAGAAGCACTACATGCAAATAACACATGAGAGAGGCCTGAATTCATCCCTTAATTGATGGTTGAAAGCAGTCTAGTTTAGTCCTGAATGACAGAGGAGCAGACAGGTGGTACTAATTTGGCACTAACATGCTGTGCCCTGGGGAGAGCAATCAGCCTCCCTGCATTACAGGCTGGTCATTCAGGAATTAGAGGTCTGCATTCCCTGCCTGAAGAAGCAACACTGCATTTGACATTCACCAGCAAGTACCTGGTCATTGAGCCTTGGTTGCTCATACAAGCCCTCCCAAAAAACAATAGTGGATCCACCACATGGAGGGAGACACATCAAGGTTGAGTGCAATGCAAGCCAGATGGCAGGCAAAGGAATGACCCTGGAGATGGTTCCTGGCAACACAAAATGGTTCTAAGGGTAAGATGAAGCAGAAAATGGATAAACGGATTGGGGCCTCATCAGCCATAATAAGGGTGTTCCTCTGGATAGTCAAAGTGGCGGAGGAGCTGAGCTGAAAGACAACGTTCTTGGTATAGAATTGCTGCTCATTTACATCACAGAGAGTCATCTGAGATGGTTCGGTATCTGATTAGGACACCTCCTTGGCGCCTTGCTCTGATGGTTTTCTGGGCATGCCTCTCTCGTAGAAGACTCCGAAGGAGACCCAAAACTTACTAATGGGATTACTTATCCTCATTGGCCTGGGAACACCTTGGCATTCCACGGAAAGAGCTAAGAGTCATCAAGGAGAGGGACGTCTGGGTTTCCCTCCTGGACTTGTTGCTTCTGCAACCAGACCACGGATAAGCAGCAAAGAATGGATACAAGACGAAGGCAATCCCTTAATACAATACAGTTACTTAAAAAAACTGCATAAACTACAAATAACTAAGATAAGGTTGAGCTAATAAACTTGTCCTACCACTGAGGGAAGTGTTGCATAAAAGTACCGTACTCTGCCTTTACTTTCATGAGAAGCGTTTTAAAATTAGACATATGTATGCTACAGCATCTTTTTATAATGCTTATTGAGATGAAATACAAACACTCCTAATGGGAGGAAAGACTAAAATTGAACAAAATTGTAATTAGATGCATCTTTGCTCAAGGATCTAACAACAAATATTGCCTTCTAAATAAATACTAATAGGATTACATAGCTCGGTTGTATCAACAAAGATTACCAGTACAATAAAATGTGTAGCTTCTAAAATATTAACTTAACCTGTATCAACGATGCTCAAAGCTGGAAGAAAATACACAAAATACCATGTGTCTGATTCCCTGCTTTTGATGTAAATTTGCTATTTAGGTTTTATTTTACAAACCGGATTCCAAAAAAGATGGGACATTAAACAAATTGTGAATAAAAACTGAATGCAATAATGTGGAGGTGCCAACGTCTAATATTTTATTCAGAATAGAACATAAATCACAGATCAAAAGTTTAAACTGAGAGAATACATCATTTTAAGGGAAAAATATATTGTTTCAAAATTTCACAGTTTCAACAAATCACAAAAAAGTTGGGACATGTAGCAATAAGTGGCTGAAAAAAGGAAATTGAGCATATAACAAACAGCTGAAAGACCAAGTAAAACTAATTAGGTCAATTGACCACATGATTGGGTACAAACATATTTTTCCTTTAAAATTTTACATTTACTCAGATTAAACTTTTGATCTGTCATCTATGTTCTATTACGAATAAAATATTGACATTTGCCATCTCCATATCATTGCATTCAGTCTTTATTCACAATTTGTTTAGTGTCCCAACTTTTTTGGAATCAGGTTTGTACTTGATACTGTTATAATTGTTTATTTCATGCACTGAGACATTTATTTTTTATGTTTCAGCCCTTACTGTAAGTTTAACAGAATAGCTTTTACTTCCTAAATGAGGGATTTTCTGTGGTTTTGATAGCGGCTGGCACTGATGCCAATGTGTGGCTCATCATTTTTGGAGAGAACGGAGACACGGGAACCCTGGTGTTAAAAGAGAGCAACAAGTCCAACAAGTTTGAACGCAAGCAGGTGGACACGTTTCGATTTCCTGACGTGCTCAGTCTGGGAGACCTCTCCAAAGTGCGAGTCTGGCACGACAACGCAGGTCAGATACTCAAGGAAGCTGAATGAAAATGTATATTTTTAAAAGATTCAATAACCAAAATGGCTGACTTTTATTCAAAATAAGACTGCCTTAGTTGTTTTTTATATTTTACAAATCTTAAAAGTTAAACCAGTTTGAAGCTCTGCTGGCAGATTTCTTTAAAACAATGCAAACAGAGGCAGAGGTAAATCATAATTATTCACTTCTGCTATTTCTCATAATACACTTTATACTTGAAAATATTCTCAAGACATTGCTGGAGATCAGAGCTCGAAGAAAGCATCAGATCCTCTGCATATACAGGTAGTCACTGAAAGAACTCCTGACCACACATCATGTCGCATTTGTTGTACAATCAAAAGCTGTAAATGTTAAAAATGTAAAGTAGAAATTCAAACACTTTTACTTTAAAACAAGCAGATTTACTATTCTAATTTGTATTTGGTTAGTTATTAAAAATAGTATAAACTTATCAGAAAATAACCTGTATTTGTTTAAATACGTATTTTGCCTGGCAGGTCTCGCACCAGGATGGCACTTGGAACACATCGACGTGAAGGATGAGATTTTGGACAAAACATTTCGTTTTCCATGTGACCGCTGGCTGTCCAAGAATGATGATGATGGGCAGTTAATGAGGGAATTGGCCTGTGCTAACAATGACTATTTAGATCTCAGTGAAAAGACCAGTAAGCTTCCTTACAGCATCCTTCACATCTATTACTGATACCAATACTGTAGATTTGTTTCTTTAGTCCAAATGAATTTATGTATGTTGCTGTAATTGTTTTCACAGAGTATGAAATTCGCATCACAACCGGAGACACTGAAACCAAAGAGAATGCGTGGATTGTACTTGAGGGGAAGAAGGCTCGATCAAAGGAATTTGTAATGGAGAACTCTTCAAAGAAGAAGAGGTTTTTGCGGTAAGTAGATTACCTCAATCACCTACAGCTTCTTTGCATGAAAATGCTTAAAGAAATGTCCTTCCTGAGTCAAATTTCTCCATAATTCCACCTGCAACTATAGCACTTACCGTAGTCACATTGCCGCACACCGCTACTTATTCAAGCTTATCTGCGTCTCTCTGTTAAGGGGAAATGTTGACCAGTTTGAGTTTTCATCAAAAAATCTGGGTGATATTGCCGCCCTCTGCCTCGGCCACACACCCAAAGATGGCAAAAAAGTTAAAGGTGAAGTTTACTGGCATGTAGAGGAGGTTGTTGTGACTGAAAAAGAACTTGGAAACAAGTAAGCAGTCACGACCCACAGGAGTAATTCATCAACCGTTTCTGTTTTCAGTTGAAACGTCTGACAGTATTCTACTCTTTTATAGGTACATCTTCATCTGCAATGCCCTCGTCCCCCTCTCTCCAAAGAGGGATGAGTTCCTCAGTTTCGAGTGTAAAAAGGTCATCGAGAGCTTTGCCAGTAAGGCTCGCAGCCTGGTGCCTGTCAAGTATGAGATCCTCATCATCACAGGCGACGAGAAGGGAGCAGGAACAGATGCCAATGTTTTCATCACCATCTATGGCTCCAATGGCGATTCGGGTTGTCGGCAGTTGCGGCAGAGGTTTCGCAATCTTTTCGAACGTGGGCAGACTGATCGTTTCCTGCTTGAGATGCTGGACATGGGAGAGCTGCAGAGAGTTCGAATGGAGCACGATAATTCTGGCCTCAGCCCTGGATGGATGCTTGAACGGGTGGAAATCACCAACACGGCCAATGGCGTAACCACCATTTTTCTCTGTGGGAAGTGGCTGGACACCAAGAAGGCTGACGGACAGATTGTCCGAGTTCTCCATCCAAAATACTAACAATGAAACTTTTTCTGGAAATGGCCAACAACAAAAGGATCTACTGTTTGAAACATTGTTAAACATTGACCCAAACGATTCTGATTCTGGCAAGCTTTATATCTCAGTTAATGAGACAAATGTATTGAATTTATAGAGCTTCTTAAAATCCAGTTGTGTTGATGGTAACATAATTTTCTTGGGCCGCCACCAGAAAAAAGGAATGTGCCATAAAGTCAATGTCAGGAATGGTTTGCCTAATTATTTTTATATTAATAAATGTCTTTTTCTAAGCGAAAATGAATTAATTTGCTGTATTTACATCTATTTAAAACAAGACACTTCATATATACAGTATTCATTTTACTTCTTATCCACAACAAATGGAAAAAAAATGAAACTAGGAAATGGCATATTGTCCATTACCTTGAATGCCAAAGTTTTACATAATCTTACATGATCTGTTAGTTGAAGTACCGGGTTGGAGATGACTCTCAGCTACTACCATCCTGACTTTTAGCTTAAACTCTGTAACACCGACTGAATAATAGCCATGTTTGTGTTGTGTTTAACGTTTATTTTTGGCGGCAGCCATCTTGAATTGGGTCAACTCCAGAAGTTATTGATTTTGTAGATGTGCAGCCAATGAAAGTTTCAGTAAGATCCAACCACTAGTTCATATTAAGATATTTTGCTAACAGGCTGGACAGAGCCAAAGGTTAATGTCAAAAATTTAGACAAAAATATTGTTAATACTGAATATATGTGATCGATCGTAATAACTCTCAGGGACTACTGCATAATTATAGAACTCAGCATAATTTTAGCTCAACGTTTGTAAAATTGACTGTTGTAGCCATTTGTGTTTCCTGAATTTGATTAACTGTGGCAGCCATCTTGAATTGGATTGACTCCACAAGATGAGCAGTTGTAGATTATAACTATTGATTACCGTATTATCCGCAGTACACGTCACGTCGTATAAGTTGTATCCGTCCAAATATGTCTAATAAAGTTTATAGAAAAAAACAAAACAAGTTGCTTCACTGTATAAGTTGCATCTATCATGCGTCACCGCTGACGCATCGCATTTGTTATCACCGCTGACCACCTGGAAATGTGGACTGGTGTTGTGCCAAAAATCCATTGGCTGCGAGAACTTTAACAAGAATTTAGCAAGATTAACACCTAAAAACAATCATTTGTTTGCTCAAAATTATAGCAATGTTGTGTCTCAGTTGAACTTTTCCTTAATAAATGCACTAGAATGGTCAAACCAGCTGTATTTCGTCTGGATGGCACAGTGAAATGCAACTGATTTGATGTTTGCTCCAGGAGTTCCTGAGCGAGACAAAGGCGGCTGGGTGTGGCAAGCCAAGTGTCTCATTAACAGCCACTTTTACCTTATAACGAGACACTTGTCTTGCCATATTACGTCTAGTGGCTGAAAATGATAGTGTTCAATATTTTTCATGTCAGCATGAATGAAATCGTCAGATCTCAGCCAAAAATTGGGTTATAATTACCCGGTAAATATGGGGGGAAAAATGTATATTAGTCGCTTCGGTGTATGAGTCACAGGACTTACAAATTTATGAAAAAAGGTGCAACTTATACAGCAAAAAATACGGTACTTTGAGAGTTTCTTAATAATCTATTCAGTGTTTCATCATGTTTTGCTAAAAAAAAAACCAGTCAAATTAACATAAGATATTATAGTCGCCTAATTAGCAGCAGGCCATGATTCAGTATAAATAAAAGAATCTCTCACAATTTACTCTCTACACGAGCATTTTAGCATTTTTAATCCAATGGCTCATTGTCTTGTCTTCACACTTAATGTCAACTTTTCTTTAAACACCTTCTACAGCGCCACACACCCTCAGGCATACAAAGGATCTAGCCAAAATCAGCTAGACGCATAAAACATTCATCTCTGCTGTGATGATAATGAAAGAATTCTGAAGTTATAGGCAAAAAACACAAAAAACATCCCTTTTTAATCCAGTTTATTACAAAAGAGCACATATAAAAGGATAATATACAAGCCATGAGATTGAATTAAAATAAAACAAAATAACATTTTGGGTTTAGCAACGCAAACTTTGAGATCATTAAGTCATTATTAGTAGGAATAATAAATAAAGTACAAAATTCCACCAAATATGAATCTAACATTTACAGCTAAAATGCTCACTCATTTCTTCATCAACACACTCATCACCATTAACGCGCTATTGCTTTAATATTAATGATAAATAGGTCTATTTTCAATAAAATATGCTATATTGAAAAAACATTGCGCAGTCACAGCAGATTTCTCATACAAGGAAAAGCGGCAGCCCTTTCACTGGCACTTTTTGGCAAATTTTCCTCTTCCGTTTAGGTTTTCTTTTTTTTATTCAAGCAGCAACAACAAACAAAAAAAAACTACACTTTTCCTTTATATTCTTTGTAAATAATTTCACCAAACATTGTTAAACCACTGCGACTGTACTGGAACCTGAGAAAACATGCATCTTTCCCCCCCTTTTTTTTCTATGTAAAAGGTTGTGCTTTTTATAATCCTTGTCTCTCACTCAGAACGTGACAGGAGTTGAAAGAGGAGCTACAGGCAGTGAAACTAAACTAGAAATGGAAAAAATTAAGACAAACCAAAAGGGAAGATTAAATCAACAGAGGAAATAAAAAGGTTTTAAAACCCACAGTGAAACCATGCCTCGTCATAGTCTCTTTATGACTTAAGATCAAGTTATTTCAGACAGTTTGAGTTGTATTTTTTCAGTAAAATGGCTTCCTGTGTCAAATATTGTCTTAGCTCTTCATGTCCTGCTTGTTTGATTGAACCAACAAGGCGTGCACTGATTCTTGTAAGTGGTGTCGGCAACACAAAAACATCTCCTAACACCTAAAGCGAGGCACTTTTTATGCTTATTTCAACATAATATTTAGGAAAAGAACCAAAGAGAAACACAGGACAGATGAAAATCAAAGACAAAACCCAAAAGTGACTAAAAGAAACATTGTTAAGACCCATAGTGCGACGTAAGAAGCGAAGCTTAAAGAATAAAAGACACTTAATTCAACTGAAGCACAATCGTAACTCTGAAAAAGTTGGAATGTTTTGTAAAATGTACATAATAAACAATATATGACTTGCAAATCTCACAAACCCGTGTTTTGCTCACAGCGAAGCCTAACAAATGCTTTAAGTAAGAAATTGTGACACTTTTGAACCCCTAAAAATAAGTACTTTTTAATTTTATTGCAGCAACACATCTTAAAAATTGGACAGGACCATATTTACCACTGTAAACCCACTGTTGGAGTTTTAGAGGATTTTTTTTTTGTCCATGAGGCACCAAATGTTTTGTACTGGTGAGAGGTCTGGACTCCAGGCAGTCAGTTCAGCACTCAGACTCTTATGAAGCCATGCTGCTGTAATGGATGTTGTTTGATGCTTAGTGTTTCTTGGTGAAAAGTACAAGGCCATGAAAGGCAGACAATACTGAGAAACCATCCTCTGGATGAAAGCAAACCTGCACATATTTTATTGATGATGCATTTCCAAATGTGTTGAGCTGCCCATGTCACAGGCACCAATGCACCCCCATACCATTAGAGAGGTTGGTCTGTGGTTTAAAAATTTTTTTTTTTTGTCTGACCCCAGAAAGGTTTTCCACTTAGCCTCAGTCCATTTTAAATGAGCTTTGACTATGAGCTAAAACTATCTATCAAAATCATGACTACCGTACCTCATTTTTTCCTAAAAATATAAATATTTTCTGGTTTAAACATTGCTCCTGTGTGAAAACAGGAATTTATGAGATTTGTAAATTATTGCATTTTGCATTAATTGATGTGTTTTTTTTTACACAACATTCCAACTTTTTTGAAACTGGGATTGTACTTTTTTCTCTTTAAAAAAAGTTGTTTATTTTTGGTGGGGGGCCAGTGAGAGGGTTCCGATTTTTAATCAGGTGAGTGCAAAATTTAACATAAAAATACTCCCAAACTAAAAACCATTTCATTTAATTGCAGTTTGTCCACATCACAGCATGGGGGATCAGAGAGATTGCATTGAATGGAATGTAACTAAGATCCACAGCACCACAGAGATAGACAGAGAGCAGGCTCAGTCGCTCAGTCTTGGACGGTAAACATCACACAGCCAGCTTGTGGAGAACAAACAGCGGGACAAATTTGTTTTTCTTCCATTTAGTGTTCAAAAAGTACAGCTGCATGCAAAGCATTCCCTTTCAAACGATGCAAACATGAGGTAATTGTTTATTTGTTTTCGTAACATTTTCTATTGTTAATTCTAAATAAATAAATTATGATTCAGTCACTCGGAAAAAAAAAAAACTATAAAAAATTAAATACATCCCCACAATATCTACAATTAGTAATAAATTATGATTGTTAAATACTTAAGGCATTTTAACTGACAACACCCTGTGTAAACTATAACTTCATCACAGATGACTCCACTACAAGAGGAGGCAGAGTCAACACTGGCAGTGCACAAGACAGGGAGACATAATCAAAGGGTCTCATCCCTTATTATCACAGTGCATAGGACAGTGGGGGTCCTAAAAGGCATCCTGCAACACAAAGAGCTGTGGGAATGAAGTGGAAAAAAGGGTCAAACCAAAGTGTTCGTGTCAAGTGAGTAAAGGAGTCAGCTCACTTCAGCAGCTTGAACATTTTCCTGTCTGTGTGCACTGGAAGAGGGAGGCTGCCTCCGTCGCATCACGTCCTACATGTTCTAGCAATACAGCATAGCAACCAGCATAGCAACCACGAGGGGAGGCCTGTCACACGAATACACAAAATCAATACGCAAAAAAAGCTCCTCTCCCGTTCAAAACACTGCGTCAATCTATGCCTAAATGTGAACCAACGCAATACCAAGGAGAAATGTTGTCGCTATAAACTACTGTCACATGTGCTTGCTCATTAGGCAATAAGGTAAACATCAAGAGGATCCCATCGTTTCCAGCAAAGAGGGATAGGAGTAACACAAGCTACGAGTCAGAGGAGCAGCCGCCGACTGATTGTTGTTAGTCAGTGTTGAGACAATGGTCAGAGCTCAGACTCATGCACAGGAATCTCTGCACCCTTTTAAACTGAAGCAACGCTACCAAAGCTGACAGCTCAAGTCAACAGTGAAACGTGCATTTTTAGAAGACTTTGTTCTGCCACAGGCCTAGCGCCACGGTAAAATGCACGTAGAAGGACTGCTAAATCCTCCCTATTTTTCGGCTTTGCGTTGGATAACTCCTCCAGGGATTGTAGCATACAAATGATAGTCTGGTCATCAATAGTTAATAGCGTATCAGCTGTAAGTCATCCTTTCTCCATGCTCTGTGATTTATGCCATGGCTGATAAGAGACTGACTATTGATAACTATTTGACAGAACATCACTTCATAAATGAACAAACCGTTTAACCTTTGATGAACTTAAGTCTAGGCTTTGCCTTGAACTCATTCATTATGCTTAACAGCCACATGTTAGACACATTCTTTTAGTCAGACGCACTTGCACACAAATCCTTCAAGCTACGCTGCAATGAATGCATTTTGGTAACGAACTTGCTATCTATTGTCCAAAATTTGAAGCACAAGCCACTCGGTCGTTGGGTTCAATGGCAGTGAAAGAGATACTCACAACCCAAGGTAAAACTACAACTGTATTGCAAAATGTCAAAGCTGTATGATAGGATCAAAACACTCAGCTAACTGGCACTTGGCCCCCAAAAAGGCAACAATGCACCGGATATCACTTATTGGTTACTGCTACTCTACTACGACCACAATGATCTTTAGGTAAACATGGCATCAGAGCATTTAGTATCTGTTCAGCTTGCTTTTGTTGCAGAATATTCATTGTGACTGAAATTTTGAAGAGAGAAATGTATACATATATAATTATGTATATATATATATATATTGTATATAGAAAGATACAGAAAAGAGAGCAAAGTAGCCAGCTCGGTGTGGAGTTATACGTCTTCCACTCTTAGGACTTAAAGTCATGGCTTTGAGGACATGCTACACAGCCTGTGGTTACCTACAGTACAATACCACAACTGCAACAACACCCCACATACAACCAGCAAGCTACAAGTAAACCCTGTGTACATGGGTACAGTGTGTGTTTGCGTGTCATTTGCTTCCCAAGGGATGTGCTTCTAAATAAAGAGAGTCCTCTGCGGCCTCTCATGCAGTCCTGGCTTGGCTCAGTAAAGCGTTGTGATGCCACGTGACGTCTGAAGACATTTGGCAAAGCACCCACCCAGGGGAGGGCGTCGTGGCGAAGGGGAGAGGGAGGGTCGGCAAGCCCGGATGGAAGAAAAATATAAAGAATCGCACAAGTGTGAGCGAATTACACAGAGTCAAATCTCATCAGCTGTCCGGGTTCAGCTGCGTTTCGATGTCAACTCGACAGATTGGACACTTCCTGCTGGTGGCCAGCCATTGGTCCACACAGCCCTGGTGGAAGAGATGCATGCAGGGCAGTCTCCTACAGGACAGAGAGACAGAGACACATGGGTCAGTGAATTCTCACGGGCGCTCCTAAAACATAAAGCTATACGCTTGTGAGGGACTTCCAAAACCACAGGGAGTTAATTTTGTCCTATCAGGCATGTAGAGACGACTTCTGTTGAGTCATCGTTCCCACGCGCCTGTCAGACAGCTGGGGCTCCATATGCTGTAAACTGAGCCTCTTTATCGTCCCAGGGTGCAGCTCTTGTTCCCTCAAATTCTCTTCCCAACATGGGCTGAAACACATGTGCAAGTCCATGCGTGCAGTGCTTTAAGCTACAGATTCACACTCTGTGCTTTGAAACTCGTGAATTATGGCATGAAACAATTTTTCACTTGAGTTGATAATTAAACCATCGTAGATAAAAAAAACTCTTGGTACAGTGTTTTATTATCTTAAAGAAAATGGTATGGTAACATTAATGAAGCTTTAATCTTGAAACAGACTGCAAACCAGTGGTGTAAGTCTACATTTTTGTACTGGGTATACTGTGCTTAGAAACCAAAGTACACCAGTCTGTACACTGTAATGTCAATTTATTTAGATTTTTAAGCTTATTGAGCATTTCAAAATTTATCTGATGCTTATATTTGAATAAATGTAAAACAAACTTTGTACAACAGTTGGCTTTGTATTAAAAACACAGAATTTATAAAATGCTATCAAAGCAAAACATGTTCAAGTACTGTGTAGTAAGTACAGAAGTATTAATTATACAAAATAAACAAGTTGAACTAACTCAATGTGTTTATAAAATGTTCCAAATGTGTTGACAATGACATGAGCCCATGTCGTATCATTGCCAATTATGCATGGCATGGGCTTGTGCCATTGGGCACTTTTAAGTGGGTATACTGAAATTCCCAAGCTTTTCCATTGGTATACTCCATATACCCGCGTATCGCATAGACTACACCACTGCTGCACGCTGATGAAAACTTATAGTTTAGCATTGAAACATCATATTTGAGATCAACATCACTATTTGTTGAATCTACATAAAAATTGTAAACATAGTGGTATTGAAAAATACACCTGCCTCTACATAATTTTATGGCCAACTCAATGCGTACATCAGCGTGTCCAGATCCTATGGCTACAAAACATGTTCTAATAACCAGCCTTCTGCTTCCGTGCTTGATAGTCAGTTTGAGGCGTTATATTGATATGATGTGTTTAGGTTTGCCAGCTGTGCATTGATATCCAAACATCTCTGTTATTTGTATTGCCGATCCAAAATATCCTGTTCAGGAAACGTGTTTTGTTCAGACACGGTTCAACCAGGTGCATGATCTTCTTAGAGAGCACTGACTATCATTTGGCAGCTATCCAAACAGGTCATATTTATTCTTCTCAGTTGTTTTATTGTCATGAATATTAACATTGCACTAGCTGACTGAGTGTGTTTTTTTTTTTTAAGTTTAGGGATAAACTGTCTGGGACATCCACTCCTGGAAAAGATAGTTATCTTGAATGTTTCTTGTTTGTGAAGTATGATGAACTGCACATTAGGTCTTATAACCTTAACAAAAGCAGTAGTTTCTTCTACAAGAAGCTGATGTTTATGTCTTTCTTTCTTGGTGCTGTGTTGTCAAACACCTACCATAAATATTCCAGAACGGCAACTTGCCAAACCTATGCTGATGATCAGATAATTAAATGAATTTGATTATCAGCACTTGGCTGCTACCTATCACCTAAAATAATTTGGAGGTGGTGCTGGTTGACTTAGTTTAAATAAACAATGCTTATAATACATGTAGTCCCCAAGTTACGGCGCAGTTCCGTTCCTACGCCCGTTCATAACACGGAAATCGTCGTAAGTCGGAAAATACGTCCAAACGGCACCTCATACATACAGTACTGTATTTTTATCAATCACTTCACCTATCCCAACACATTACCCTACATAATTATCAAAAAACACATACATTCGGAGCCATAATGAAGGGGAAAAAAGAGTTAATTTCTTACTGGGAGCT
>JARVJN010000752.1:13078871-13092318 GCA_031763805.1 Argolebias nigripinnis | reverse complement strand
TATATATATTATAGAGGCTGTCAAAAGCTAATAATTGCTATTGCTATAGGCTATAACATATGAACGGAAACTCTCAAACAGGTTAAAAAAGAGTACATCAAGGCATGATTTTAGAAAAAGATGTATACTGTATATGCAATGATAACTGGAAACATTGATAATATTGTTGGTTTGCTGCTAACCAATTAAAGAGCACCATTGCTGGGTTATTCATTTTATACTTTGTATATTAATTATGGCAGCTTCTGTCGTCGATATTATAGAAGTGCCAGATACAAAACAAAAACAAACAGAAAAGATGTAAAAGATGAAACATAAAAATAAATGCAACTGGGGAAATCGAAGGGACATTTTTAAGAGAATGAATAAAACCTGTTATAGATCAAAGCTAATAAATGGAACAATCCAATAATATTTTTTTATGATTTTAGGGTGAAAATAAAGAGAAAAGTTAACAATAAATACAAAAACAACACTCTAAAATTTAAAGAAATTACAATGGTATTGATATTATATGCAATATGTAAAATTAAATGATAAAGTAAACAGGGAGAATGACAATAATCATGAAAGTACATCAAATGTTTTTTATTGCTTTTGTTGGTACAAGATCTATAAGATTATTAAGCCATTCATGTTTGTATTTATACATAACAATGGCGTTTTCAGCCCTCCATGTCAAAAATGGTAAAAAAAATATTTCGAAAGAAATGAAAACGAGCAAAACTATTTTTAATCAAACCAGTCTAATTTGTTTCAAATGATCAGATAACCCTTCAAGCTAATTTTTTAGCCTGTAATCTGATGCACAATTTCAGTGCGCAACCTGTGGCTGCTCAAAAATGGCACTGAGCTGAAGTTGTGAGGCTGTCAAAATTTGATTTTCACTTGTTAAGGAGCTACAGTGGTTGTGGAGCGGATGAGTGCTTTGAGTTTTCTGAAACCCCAGCAGAAGAAAAAAAAAGAGAAGCTCACAGAAAACACAACATACAACGGATGTGCATGTACAGTATATAGCTTGAATTAAAACACAATAACTCATGAAGACATTTACGCTCCACTAAGATCCAATAAACACAGGAGGTTACTGAATCAAATGTCAGCTATTTCATATGAGCTAGTTGTGGCTTCATTAAAACCGCAGCCAAATGGTTTCTGGGAAGGGGTTGCTAAGGTAACCCACACAATGGAGAAGAGGTGTGTTGCAGAAGGAGGAGGTATACTTTTTAACACTACCTTCTGAGAGTAATAGTTTTTGTCAGCTGAACCTGACAAAACTGTGACTAAAATAGAAAAAGCTTCAAATATCCTCTAACAATAATAGTCCCATGTAGACCTCCACCAGTTTTACAACAATTATTCCAAAATAACTGAGGTCTTGTTAGATTTTAAAGACTTTTACTTGCAAGATACAAACATAAATCACCATCACCAATCATCCATCCATTAACTTTTACCTGCTACTTCTTTTTTGGGTTGTGGAGGTCACTGGTACCCATGTTCAGCTATCACTGTGTGAGAGGCAGGAGACACCCTGGACAGGTCGCAAGTCCATCACAGGGATACACAGAGACAAACAACCATTCACTCTCTCACTCACCTGGCACTAGTTACCAATCAGCCTAACATGCATGTTTTTGGTCTGTGGGATGGAACTGGAGTACCCATTGAAAACCCACCCATGC
Source organism: Argolebias nigripinnis (assembly GCA_031763805.1). Taxonomy (NCBI): domain Eukaryota; kingdom Metazoa; phylum Chordata; class Actinopteri; order Cyprinodontiformes; family Rivulidae; genus Argolebias; species Argolebias nigripinnis. The sequence continues at coordinate 13,090,633 of JARVJN010000752.1, read as the reverse complement.
ACAGAGAGAACATGCAAACTCCACCCAGAATGCCCCCCAGCCAGAATTCAATCACGCAACCTTCTTGGTGAAGGATGGCAGCTCTATCAACTGCACCACAATGCCACCCCATCACAAAACATCACCAAATTAGAAAAAAGCTGGTAAAACAGCGGACAAATTCAGAATGCGGTGTTGTTTTTCCTTTCGTTTTTTTTAAAATCTTTAATAGGTTGATGCAGTTGAAGAGAATACAAAATAAGATATGCAGGAACAGCAAATGCATCACAATAAAGCAAAAGTGTATAGTATACACTGCTGTAGTAACAGGGTAAGTTGATTTGAAAAGGCCTTTAGACCACAGGTACCTTCAGTGCTTCCTCACGGTGCAGGTATTTTAATAGTAATTGTGTTTTGATGAGGGAATCAAGCAAAGTAGTTCTTCTGTGTATGTTATTGTACAAAGTATATAAAACCCATTGGATCAGGTGAATATGGTCCACTGGGATTTCAAAAGGCCAAATTCAACATCTAGTAAACAAACAAAAAACAAAACCTGGTGATTAAAAAAGGATCTGACTTGAACAATTGTGTTTGTTGTGTTGCCATGAAACGAGTTTTGTTTCATAAGATTGTTCTGGGTGGTTTATTTAACCCTTTACGATGAACAAATTAAACATATCAAAGGATGCAAGAGTTCAGGTTTTCATGCAAACATCAATACAGACTTATTTGCATCTGTCTCAGTGATTTTTTTGTGGTTTGTTTTGGTATTTCTTACATATGTAAATTGATCTGTTTACAGAGAAACCTTTACATCCACAATCTTACATGTGCATTTTTGAATATGCTTGCTTTTATTGTGTCAAATAAAATGAAACTCCTCCCTGCGTGAGACTTTGCTGCGCTCCGCTGCACACAATGCTTACCTAACAAAATAGGCGTCTAATGGCGACTCCCAAGGAGCTGTTCTTGAACTGGAGATCTCTTTTGACAAGAGCACACAAAAGCCACAGCGGCTCATGCATCTGCTGTGAGATCTGGCCGTGTTGTAAATTTGTCTGACAGATTGCAGGTAGACCTTGCACTCTGCTGTGTTTAGAGAGCCAATAACTGATCATATAGCTTTTCTTAGTTCCTCTTGGGTACACCGTAAATGCCCTGACATGCCGATGTTCCCGATTTACCACTTCACTGAACCCTAACCATGACATTTCCTCTGCTGCCAGGGGTTGTTCCCTCCTGCTTTGCGTTCTGTCCCCATATACCTCTGCTCGTCTGCCTCCCTCCGCCCCGTCTTCCTCTTACTTATTCAGAATCCTACTCCTCTCAGTTCACTGTGTCTCATAGCATCTCTAAATATAACCGAGCATGTCTATCTCTTTTCCTTCCTCTTTCTGCCTCCTGCTCGTCTCAGTCCTAACAAATTTAAGCATGCCTAGACAATCAGATCTGACATGATTTTATACAACAATTCAATCCTCAGAATCTTCCACCTCTTCGGCACACAGAGACCTAAAGGTGTGTTATTGCCATGGACGCAATTCTCAACATCCCTTTAGGATCCAGGCTCCAAATATTATTAGATTTGTGCAAGTGGAGCTTCACTTCTTGTATCCTGAATGCATGAGATATGTTTCCCAGGGACTGCGTGGCTTAGAAAAGAAGGATCAGATGTGACCTTTGCATTATCATCATGCACACACAACCACGAGGCTGCACGCGCAAGAAAAGAGGATTCATAGTAAAGCCTTCTTCGCAGACATAGGCAGTGAGCGAACAGGCTAGAGTAAATCTTAAATAATAACTGCAAAGAGTTATGACCCTTGTTGGCATTATGCCGTTGCACACCCTCGTCCTCTTGCCTGGTGATTTATTTCTTGTCTGCCAATAAAGCTCAACATGGAAATGTCACATGTGGGAAAGGGCTGGCCTCAGCCCCAGGAGTGAGCCCATGCGGCATTAAGAGGGTACAGATTCATTAAACTGTCGGCATAAATTTTGACCCAAGGGTAGTTTGCAGAGCAAGAAAGAGGAACCATTGAGAGAAGGGGGTTCAGAGCAAGAGGAGAGATTTTCCGCAGACCAAGCGTTGTTGTGGTGAAGGTTAAAAGGAAGATATAAATGGTCGAGGTGAAATGAGAAAAGTAGGACCAGATGGGCGAAAGATAGAAAGAAGGTGCACTAAGGATGACATCCCCGTTGAATGAGTGAGGGTAATGGTCCCACAGCTCATGGATGAAACTCAAGAAAATCTGTTAGGGTGAAGGTTGAGAGTGCTTTTTATATAAAATGGGCAGGAAGACTGATGACCTGAATGAAATGGGATATTAATGGCAAAAAAAGTAAACAGGTGTGGAAACACAGTTTTATACGAAGAGAGATGAGAAAGAATATTACTATCAAGTATGGGTTGAGATCAAAGAGGGTACACATTCAGCTGAAGATAAACCTTTGCTCTTTTTTTATTGTTTTTTACCTCTGCAGTGCAAGATTCAACCTTTCATGCCTGGAAAAATGTGCATCACATTCCACAATGAGTTCATCTTTGTGATTCATCGTTATGCAGTTCATTTGTAAATACTGCTGTGATAAGAAAGTAAAATAATAAAAAAATATTAATTCCATGGTTTGTATCTTAATCCATCGTGGTTAATGTTCTCCTTGAGGCTCTGTCTGTGTGACTGTAATCATAATTAATACTAATAACCATGTTTTTAAAGAGGTTGACGGGAGGTTGTGACAAAAATCCTCCTCCTCAATGCCTCAGAAAGAGAACGAAGGGAAAAAACTAAACAAAAAGCAGTGGATGTAAATAAAAGTGGCAGCCCCTCTGGTATCACACTCCCTAAATAACCTGGGAGGTGTGAAGGAGTCACTAATTACCCCTCCCACAGAAGATAAGAGTATGTCCAGTCACACTCGCACCTAGAATTAGTGCACAGGCCTGTCAGTGTCAGGGACTATCATGAGCAGATAACAAGGAACAAATCAGATCTTGTGATTCAGGCACAAGACAGCCAGTAGCACAGACAAGAAGTGGAAGTGATACATACATATTAAAAACAAGTTGCAAAATCAGAGTGATGAGAACATACTACTAACCACAGCATGGTAGACAGACTGTCACAAAGTGACCCATGAATCAGAGAGAATGTCCCATGGCAGATCATCCAGGACTGATAACAGGGCCACAGACTGTTAAAACGTAGAGGAAAGGAAAAATCCATAAGACACAAACACGGGCAAATTGAAATCAGTCACGTTGTGTTCCCATGAGCTGGAAAAACACTGAATTCTGCTGGTGCTAAAACAATAATGCTACCTTTAACAATAGCTAATGAGAGAGAAACTCAAACAAACGTAAAACATAAGTATCCACATCAGACAATCTGAATATGTCTTAATTACAATTTATTTTCACGAGTTTTAGGAGTATATTTCTCCTGTACTTTTCTTTCACCACCTCCAACCATTTGCTAGTTTCTTTTAACTAATATATTCTTCTCTCTGCTGTGTTGACTTTGTTCCTGTGCATTTAAATGTTACTTTCATTCGTACCTCTTCCTCTTTATTCTGAATATTTATATTATATTCACGTTTCAAAGGAAATGCAATAATTTTATAAACAATAACGCTTTTTTCCTTTTCCTTCTCTCTGTGCTTTTCTCTCTTTAGGACTCTACACAATCTTCAGCCATGAGAGAATGGGAAACCAACAAAAAGAAATGAAATAGTCAGAAGCCAAATGAAGACTCGCAAAAATGGACCCATAAGAGAAGGCACTCAAGACCGTCCCACACTTTGGTCATTTAATCTTCTGTGCCATAGGGAGTAAAAAAGTGGAGGAGGGAATGCCATGCAAAAAATTGGACAATCTGCATTTCCTATCTGTCTGCTTATGTGTGTTTATCTTCTCTGGTCTCAAAACAACGTCAGCAGAGATATTTAACAAGAAATCAGAATAAGAGAGAAAGAGTATACAAAATCGGATGACACCAAAAAGTATGGACATATATGTATTTAGGGTATTTAAAATGAATTTGTTTAATTTATTTTATGATTTTACTCTTATTTATTTCTGTACAAATAAAAGAAGAGACCAATTGTTCAGAAGAGGTAAGCATTAGTTAAAGGGATCTCATGCATTGTTTTTGATTCCTGTCCTGTACCTGTAGATTTGGTAGTTTTCTATACTTTCTTTGGGACAATCTTGGCTGTACAATTAAACTAAGCAACCATGAACAGTATCATAAAAAGACTGGTATAACCCAAGTACCTTTAGTGGTAAAACTGGAAATCATGAGTCAATTGTATAGATCTCTAATACTTTCATTACCATGAACAGATAATTATGAAGGACGACTTCTTTGCCAACACATGAACAAGACAAGGCCTTTACTTCAGCAACTTGCCTGCAAAGCCTGTGGATGTTGGGGGACGGCAAGAAACTAGAAAAATGGTCAGTAAAGAGTCCAATCACTTGCTCACAGGCCAGAACAACGGCAAGAGCACCTTGGCAGACAAACTACCAGGGACAATGACTGTACGCTCTGTGCTCCTCAATCGAGACTCTCCAGATATTGAGAGCCGCCTTAAACGGCGCCGCAACCGTACCCATCAGGTTCGCTTTAAAGACCTGGAGGATGGCAGCAGCAGCAGTGGTAATAGCGCAATAGGAGAAAATAATGGCCATCAAACGCCTGCCACAAACTGCAACAGCCCACACCCTCTTCGCAAACACAGCAGCACATCTCCCAACCCATGGACTAATAGGCTACAAACTGAGAACCTGCTTGGTCCGACTTCTGTGGTGGGGGCCGTGCGTGAGGACATGGCAAGTACAATAGAAAAGGTGGCAGCTTTTTTAGCACGGGCCCCTCCTCATCCATTGACGCCTGGTGCCACACGACGATGCTGGGCACCACCACAGGTTAACTCCCTGACTTTACCAATGACACGGAGGCCCAGTACAAGCACCAGCACAGCAATCCAGACTTCCCCATGCCTCAGAAAACCCCCGTCTCTCTCATCTACCCACAAAAGTAGCCACAGCATTGGGGATTCCATTGGTGTGGATGGAGATGATGAACATGACTCTCAAGATGAGTATACTACGCACAATCATGTGTTACTGCCTGGGTCCAAAAGTCAGTCCAGAACCCTTACCCTTGGTGAAAAATCTGTTGTAGAACGAAGATCTAAAGCACCTAGGACAGAAAATAAGTCAGCTGTTACTGCAAAAACTTTGAGACATAGCTGCCCGCCTTCGGTCTTTCACAGCACTGAGCCATGCCACTGTTCCACTGTATCATGTCGAGATGGCATCAAGCGCCAAGGTAGTAGTACTCCCTCAGTAGTAAGAAGAAGAAAACGCCTAAACAGAACAACAAGTGATCCCGGAAAAGAAGTTATTTACTGTACCACACCAACACAGACTGAAAACCCTAGTCAATCCCCTCCACCTTCAAATACAAACTTCTGTACTACTCAAGTTCAAACTGACAGCTCTTTCCCACTACCAAGTTCAAAATACAGCACCACCCAAAGTCAAATGGAACATCAACATCAGTCTTCATCTTTGAGTGATGAAAACTGCACAACTCAAATTCAAACCACCAGTTCTGGTTCAACCCTACCTCCAACCGTTGAACAGTGTACCACTCAAATACAAACAGACTCTCCCTGTCACACTTCTCCAACTCATAAACCTTGCACTATACAAATGCAGACTTGTAGCTCTGTTGCTTCCCCTTCACTCACTGAATCACCCAGCTCAGTGCAAATTCAGTCTGACAACCCTGTGTCTCCACCTGAAACTCCAAATACTCACACCACACAAAATACTACTGTGCCTTACTGTACTTCTCCTCTGCCTAAAAGAGCACCAGTACAACCCCCTGAAGACTGCACAAAGCCACCTTGCTCATCTCCTTCCAAGCCCGCTTGTGCCACCCCTTCTCCACCCAGTGTCCTCTCAGTTTCATCATCCACCCCCACACCTACTGCTGCTCAAAACTATATCCCTTATTATACCGTTGTGTCACCACTAACAATCCCAAGCACAGCTGTTGCCTGTTCTAGTGTTTCTTCAAATACACCTCAGTGCTTCTCACAAACCTGTACCTCCCCTATACCAAATCCAATATCCTCCTGTTCCTTAACCTGTTCCACACCTACCCCAAATATAAGCCCTAGTTTAACATTGTGTGACCCAACGACATTTTCAACCAGTGTACCAAATATAATACAACAGCCACTAACAAATAATGCACCCATCACAAATCTAACACCCTGCACATTTGTGACTCAGACTGCTTTGTCTTGCACCTCCATATCATATTACACAACCACGCATCCAGTTGGTCCCCACACACCTCATCTAAACCCAACTGCCCCCTCTTATGCCACACTCATACAAACTATATCTCATTGTAACATCCCATGCCAAACACTGCAGCATGCCTCGTCTATTAGTACGGGCCTAACTCCCTACACCTCCCCTGTGCCCAAACTCAAATCTTGCACGTCTCCACCTCCAGTTGTAAAAGCCTTTGTGTCCACTCTTCAGAATGCTCAGTCTTATGCGACGCCGACAAAAGCTGTTCCTCTGTATTCTTCCACATTTCGTGCTGCGCCACCGTACACCCCACCTTCTCAGGCTCCCCATAATGCTCAGGATAAGAGGGGCATTCGACTACCACCTCCTCCTCCTCCACCTCCACCCTACACACCACGGAAAAGTGAGCCGCCAGGTCCTGCAGCTCGGACACCAATGCTCAGGGCAGAGAGCAAATCCAGTGAAAAGGATAAAGAGAATGAGAAGAAAAAGGAGGACATTAAATGTATAGACTCACCAAAGCTCTGTGAGAAAGTCAGCTCTCTGAAGCACAGAGCTCAAACACCGCCAGTTGCTGTGATGAAGGGAGAGAGGTGCTCCCCTGCCAAGGCCTGTTTTAAATCCAGCTGTCTTAGTTCGGCCCAGGCTCAGCTTGGGGTGCTACACAAAATGCTCTGCTCAGGAGCCAATGCCAGGCCCAACACACCCAACAGCCAACACATGCTCCCTCCAAACCAGCAGGGTTGCTCTGGAGCCAGGGGCTGCTCTGTCTCCGGGGAGCAGCCTGCAACTCGGCCCCTGACTCCCACCCAAGCTGACACTATAAGGCAGGTCCAGGAAATTCTGGGAGGGTTAATGTCAGGGGCTAGGTGTAAACTGGACCCATCACGGGTAGCAGAGAAACTCCTGAGTCCTAATGGTCCTCTGCATGACATACGTAGCCTGCAGAACCAACTCCAAAGTCTGGAAGGGGTCCTAGAGACAAGTCAGAACACCATAAAGGTCCTGCTGGATGTCATTCAAGACCTTGAGAAAAAGGAAGCAGAGAGAGATGGGTGAGTAATTCAGACATTTTTACTGACGTGGCATGATGACAGTTCTAAACTTAGAACACACAAAATTATCAGAACAACTAGAATGTCAAACAAATTCTGTGTTGGACTGTTCAACCTTTTGCATGTGGAAAGTTAGAGAGTATCACCAGGACACATTTTTTTGGAAATGCTAAGCTGAGTAAGAAGCTTGCAGTTTTATGTTTTTGACATACCCAATTGTCCTCCGGTAGCAGTATAATAAAAGTTTGTTATTTGATAAAAAAAAAAAAGCAGCACGGTGGTGCAACTGGTAGAGCGGCTGCCTCTCAGCGAGAAGGTTGCTGGTTCAAATCCCAGTCCGGGGACCTTTCTGGATAGAGTTTGCATGCTCGCTCTGTGCATGCGTGGGTTTTCCGGGTACTCCGGTCTCCTCCCACAGACCAAAAACATGCATGTTAGGCTGATTGATAACTCTAAAATTGTCCCTAGGTGTGAGTGAGAGAGTGAATAGTTGTTTGTCTTGTTTGTCTCTTTGTGGCCTTGTGACCTGTCCAGGGTGTACCCTGCCCCTTACACAGTGATTGCTGGACATGGGCACGGGCGACCCCCGTGATCCAAAATGGATGAAGCGGTAAAGATAATGGATGGATGGATGATTCCAAGAAATGGTTAAAAAACAAACAAAAAAGCAACTAAACTTATATTTTGAAGTTAAAGACTTTCTGATCTGCATTTGTTAATTGAATTTCGTTAATTAAAGTATTTGCAAAAACTTGTTTGAATTTAAATTAGTGTGAAAACGCTGGACCAAAAGAGGAACCAGCATTAAGATGTATAAATATTGAAGACCAAAAATCCACAAGCCAAATAGCAATAAACCCTATTGGACTTCTTAGCCCAGAGCCAAGAGCAATTAAAAAAATAAATAAAAAAAAACCCATCTGGTCATCTTTACTGTTCAGTAATCTGTCTATACAGACACCTAAATGGAGGGGAGCTTGAGAGAGACAAATTGTGAAACAATATTAATTATGGCAGTCTGATATTTTGAAATGTTGGGCAGTAAATATCACAATCTCATGTGTTTGTCAGTTTATTGAATAATGAGTAAATTTTCCACAGGGGTTCGGATTTGTTTCAAACAGACACACCCCCATCCACACACACGCACACACACGAGAAATACAAACAATGTGATTGCAGGTTGACACTTTATGTCTTCTCTACCTTGGACAGTGGATTTTTGTAGGTAGATTATCTTCACCAAAAGGAGAATATACATAACAATAATTTCCCTGTGTCATGTGCTGTAAATATAAAGAAATGGGTGTTTGTTCAGTCGAGACTTTTCTGTGATACAACTCCTTTATTTATAGCCACTCCCAAGAAAGATCGCATGTATTGTAAATCCAAACCTATATAAATAGAGCAGAATGTAATTTTTGTTTGCTATTTGAGCCCATTTATTTCAGCTACCTTCTCATTTTGAGTGAGAGGTTAGGAGAGCAGGAAGAAAACTCGACTGAATGCAGGTATCACTCTGAAATTGTTCTTTAAAGATGTCTCATATCAGTCATGCAAGTCAATTCTCAGACAAATTTATGTACCATCATACCACATGGAGCCTTTCAGGAGCTTTGCTGCGCTGGCAATGGCATTTTTGTCTTGCTATGTGCAGCTTGCATGCAGTGACTGATAAAAATCAACATTTGGCTGTTGTCGCGTTGGTGGTTTCAGAGGCTCCAAGCCTCTTAGTGTAAACCCTTTACCGTTCCCATCAAGTCTTTAATTAATCTCCTTTCTACATTGTAAGCTGATTAGTAATTTCTCTCTCCTTATTACACCAAAATAGTACATACATGAGGCATGAGAACAATCTCAGACAGGAAACAGCACACATGGATGCATCTGTGAATCCATGAAAGGACTTGACTGAGATCTGGACGGTATAATCAGTGTTAACATCAATGTCAGGACTGTTCTGTGCAGGCATGTAAACATGTGACTGGACGGCCTTCTGTCTCATAAAGGAACGCATCTTGCGTGTGCCGATGTTAGAACTCCAACATTGGTTTTATGCATGCAGACTTCACTTTCACCTCATAAGCATTATTTTATGCCTGGAGTGACATGGTGATTCATGGTTTACGTAACAGACCGAGCCAGTTGGAGGGGGGCATAGTTCATTAAATAATGATCAGGGCTGAGTTCAGGGAGATTTGTCTACTCTTACCGATTGGTGCTAGAGCTTTTGGTCAACAAGGGGACTTGAACTGTCTTTCACTGCTTGCACAAACACACACAAACAAAACATGTCTCTTATACCCCTGATATGTCATCTATGTGCTTTTCAACAGAAGACATTCATATAGGACTGGACAGGACATTGAGAACTGTGGCACCTGCAGGGACTGCGCTTGCATCATCTACAGGTATGTCGACCCATGCACGTGTGAATTTTTGCATATTTACTGCCTGTTTGTTTGCCACGTGAGCGCTGAGAGCACAGGGCTGTTCTCAGTGCACATTTGTGCGCGTGCATCACACTGTCATTTCAAATCACATCAGATTCTGAGGTTCAGTTTTATGGTTTGGTAGGATTGTCATTCTGCTCTGTGTGACAGCACAGCCGGGTGCAGCTCCTTTGAGAATGGACACACATTTTGCCTCAAAACTGCTGCAGGTTTGGTTGAAACACTTATTAGAGATGCATGTACCTTAAGACTTATCCCTCACATCCTCATCTTGTCAAGCACAGATGTGAGGTTTTACCCACTTTGTCGCATTCCCTTTTCTTCTACTCCACAGATCAACACACACCATTCTGCTTTGATATTTACATTTAAATCAGTCCTTAAAAAGTTTCATATTTTATACAATAAATGTAAAAAAGAAACAATTTATCAGTTGCAATGTGTCAAAGAGAACATGAAAGAGAAATATGAAGTATAAAAAAACAAAAATGTGGAGGGGGACAAATGAAGCTTTCATGCCAACAGCTTTGAGGTGTTACATTACTCTTGTTTTTCATAAATCTGAAGAAGAAGAAAAAAGCACAACTCAATTAACAAGCCAGAATTCATCATCAGTCTGTCTAATTGTGCACTGAAGCTAGGAAAATTGGCATGCACACAACTTTGGCTCAGCGCTTACCTACTCAGTCATTTATTATTCATTATTTTGTGCTGGTAATAAGGTGTTTCCCAAAGCTGCAACATATCTTCAACCTCAACCCAATTACAAACAAATGATATTGTAGTTGGAGCTTTAGTTCCTGTACACCACATAAATGATTCAGCCAAGGCGCTATCTTAATCCGTTTGTTCTCAGTAATTTATTTATGCTGCGTTTGCAAACCTCCTCAATCAGGACGCATGAAAAAAGAAAAGACAAAGTTGAGAAAGGAGAATAAGAAAAAGAAACCATATGAAAAATCAAAGGAATCTGAGAGAAGATGTTTTGAAAACCATCAGGAAAAAAAAGGACCAAACATAAAAAAAAAGGTTGATATACAAATTGATTTGTTCAGAAACATGATTAAAAACCAACACTGAGGACTGTTCATGTTAAGCAGTGATGGTTACTCATCTTTAAAAAATTATTAAAACAAAGTTTAAGTTTTACTGTGTCAAACTGTATGAGGCAGTTTTGATCCTATCATATATTTTAGATATTTTGAAGAATATTTAATTTTCTTACCTGTTAACAAGAGCACTTTGCATGATCTGAGTTGGAGAAACAGAATAAAATACAATCCAGACTGATGAGCTAATTACCGTAGTTTTTGATTGAGACCAAAAACAAAGTAGAACACTTTTGTCTTAAAACAAGAGAAGGTTAAATTTTCATATAAAAATAGAAAGAGAGAATCAGAATCAGAATAAGCTTTATTATCATTGTACCGAAATACAGTGAGATTATGTTTGTACAGTCGTCTGAAAGATGGGCGGAGTGCATGTTGCTGCTGAGCAAAGCCCCTCATTCTTTTAGATAGAAAAGGGGAAAAGGCCACGAGGAGAGGATGGTGGTATTACAAAAAAGCAGCAGCAAAACAGCAGTAATAAATGTAGAAGTAGCAATAAAAGTATATTGTTGTAAAGTTAGATAGGATTCTCTTTAAGCAATCTTATACAGTACTCCCTCGCTATGTCGCGGTTCATTTATCGTGGACTCGCTCTATCGTGGTTTTCCAAAATAAGATTGGACATGACACAGAATTGGCTGATTTATGGATGAGCCGCACAATCGGCACAACATTTTTATTTAAAATAAATTATTTAAAATTATTCAGCACCTGCTGATCGGCTGTTCTCTGTGCATGATCAGCTATTCACTGTGCAGAGCATAGAAGTGGGCATGGCTAAGGGCGCTTGCAGGAGGCAAAGAGCAACGGAGCTAGGGAGTTGAAA
>JARVJN010000752.1:11832925-11846679 GCA_031763805.1 Argolebias nigripinnis | reverse complement strand
TAACTGTAATACACAAACTACATCACTAAATGAATAATTCTATTTAATTTTTCTAACTGTAATACACAAACTACATCGTAAAATGAATAATTCTACTTAATTTTACTTTTAAACTCACTATGCACCTCCTGACAAATATTGACTGCCTCACTGTCACATCTGCAGCCCCAATGGTCATACAGCAGTGCAACACAATCTGACACAACTGTCCTCCTCCAAACACACACAAAGAAAATGCTGTAAGAGTCAGTTCTGATTGGCACTGGTGGGCCGCTAGTGCACAAATTCAACCATCTTGACTTGTCACATCCCATCCACTCGATCTTTATCATTCCAGCCAGTGGTGCTGCTGCCGGCGCTGGTCAGGCGAGCTGACAGCCAGGCGGCAGCACTGTCAACAACAGCCTGAGCCGCTGTCGCATGTCTGGTGGCGGTACAGATCCTTGTAGGCTGTGACATTTCAGGAAATCTGCAGTAATTTAGCATGTCTGCTGCTGTGCTGAGAGGAACTTATGGTCAGGGGAGCAGCATAATTAGATATTACAGTATTCTATTTTTACACGTTTCTTTCAGTGGGCAAAAATCATTTCCTTATGATTTTATCCTGTTCTCTTTGTGTTTGTGTGTTTGTCTGTACTATTTCTCACAAATATATCACAAACCACAGGGCAGAATCAAATGAGACTCTCAGAAAGTAACCATAGACAACTAATTACAGTTTGAAAAAAAAAAACTGGTTCAAAATGGGAGCCTCATTTAAGCAACCTTGGCAGACACAATTGTTCAGACTCAGTCAATTTCCTGATATGCTGGTAAACTTTTGTGTGGTTCCTTACACATTGTGCAACACATTTGCCTAAAACTTTGGCATTAATGCCATCAAAGTTAAGTCAGGTCATCTGGATGGTTTCTTTATGTTGAAACATGTCATATTTCATCCAAAGGACTTCATCAGTCCGAGGAGCCACAACAAACTCATTCTTTTAAGCATGCTCACATAGTGGGGCAACCAGTTTGATGGTGATAAGATGGTTTCTGGAGTCCACCCTCTCCCCTGCCGACTTATCTATACATCTTATCATCATCAAACTGGTCGGCCCTCGAACTGATGAAGTCCTTTGGATGAAAGACGAAACATTTTAACACAAATAAACCATCCAGAGGACCTGACTTAACTTTGCTGGATTTTTTTACCTGGATTACTGAGCATGAGCTGTGATGTTTTGACATTAACTGTTAGAATAAACACTGTATGTCTGTTAGCAAAATGTCCCATGAACCACTGGATAGATTAGAGTGAAATTCTTAGAAACTGTTTGTCACCTGTACATCTACAAGTCTTCAAAATCTGGAGTATTGTACGTCAAATTTAAGATGGCCACCACAGCTTACTGACTTGAACCAACTTTCTAATTAGATCTACAAATATTGACCTAAGTTTGATGTGGTAGTAGCAGAGAGTCTTCCCCAATATATACAGACAAAATATCACAAGAATGAACATGGCTTCATTTACAAGTTTTTAACAAAACTTTTATCCTTTTCATCATACGACAATTTTCATTTAAAACTAAATACAGTGGGAAACATGCATTCCTTCAAAAAATGCTATTCTTTCACACTAATTTTGTACGAAGGAAAGGTTCTAGGTGGGTTTGAAAGATGATTTAATGTTAGTCTATGACTAGTAGGAACTTTATTCACAACAGGAAACAATTTTTAGTAAAAAAAAAAAGAGACATCTGAATCCCGATCATGTAGGCTGCGGTGCAAAACCCTTCAGTGCAGAGATAAGTCCACAGGCGAGAGTTCTGAGGTAGAAAAATAATGGGCACTTATCTAGATGGTTTTGAAAAAGTGATCTAGTTCGATGAGTCATTGCTCAGTTTTATTCTCAGCACGTGTGAGTGCATGTGGGTATAACAAAGGCAACTGCACAGACCCGAACAGTTGGAACACACAGTCAGGCATTTGGGTACCCTTGTTTTGCTGTAGGGACCATTTTACTGATGGCTTTATCCCACTTTACCCTCCTGCAAATAGGTGGTACGAGTGATGGTTTTTATTCACAGATGGAACATTTCTATTCTGATGGGAGTGGTGTTTTTCAGTGTGGCAAAAAAAAATGCAGTGCATTGTATTAATGGTGGTGCTTGCAGACAACATTAACCTGTGTTTCCCCCATCAAAATTTGCTCCACTTTTGTTTTATTTTGCTGCTTGTTTTTCCAATTTTTTTGACAAAGTGCCTAATTACAAAAATGCCAGTATGGTTACATATTTATGGAAATGCACTAATCAACATCAGCAAAAAGAGCTGGAACTGAAGAAACAACAGGAGTAGCAGATGCCTCCAGGTCAATTTGTACTGCGGCCAAATCAAAGTACAAATGGACCTTGTTGCCACAAACTAAGTACCCATATTTTTGGGCTATAAAGGCCCATTTTGGCAGCTGCCGCAATTTTGATGACTTACTAAAGTGCACTTTTGTACTGAAGCAAAGGCGATTTATACAGCACAATATCTATATTAACCCATCCCTCCATTCATCCATCGCCTGGCAAGGACATTTTATACACGCTATCTGAGCACTGCATAAGTTAGAGAAGTTTCACCAGGAGGTACCTTTAAGGTAGTATTTCATTAGACTGGGACTAGTTGTCATTCATGAAGAAGGCTCCAGAATATCTTGCAACATTTACAAGGTTCTCAATGGTTTTGCATGCAACACAGTCTTGCGCTTGAGTTTTGAATATGATTTTTATGCCTATTGTAATAAATTGGGGACAAAGGTTAAACTCACCAACTATATCACAGCTAGTGTGCCAGATGTTATTACAGAACCATAATATTCTGCACCTTACTCTATTTTCTCTAACTGCCTGGTCTGCCCTACTCTGTCACAGTAGCATCATCCAGTGACAAGAAGTAATAGCAGCAACAGAATAGAACATACATGCATTTACTGTGTACAACTAAGAACATAATGCTAAAAAAAATCTGTGTGACAAATTATTTTTTTCAAAATAGTTAGAAACATCTCAATTTGACTTGTACCAGCCTAGATTTGGTCAGTTACGAATTGAGCTTTATTCAGGGTCTTTTGTTCTGACAGTAAATGTGTCTGGCGAATATCCAGGTATGAAATCTATGCTATTGATAAACAATACTTATTCCACCCATCCATCCATTATTTTACATGCTTCTTCCTTTTTGTGACACGGGGGTCACTTGTCCCCATATCCAGCTATCACTGTGCGAGAGGCGGGGTACACCCAGGACAGGTTGCAAGTCCATCACAGGTACTTTACAATAGTTATTTAAAAACTAAACTAAACCTGCCTATTTTCATTTCACAAGTGTTCTCCCACAGATTAAATCTTAAACGTGGAGGTGGCTGCCAAGTGGATACAAAGTGAGCCAAGGTTAGTGTGATGTAGGAAGATGATGTAGACTAATTCAAAAAACGTTCAATACAAAAATGATGTAGACTACCAGTAATGCAGTTGTGCAAGCTGTGCACACAAAATAGACTGTCATTTTCAAAACCTGACATTTTGACAAGTGGTGCCATGGCCTGGGCTCACTTTTATGTCACCAGCTAGTCTCCAATGGAAACAACTAACTGAGATGTCACCTTTATCCAGATGTCAGTAAAAAAATGTACGGCAAAGTAACGCAAATGAACAAAACTATGAACATTCATTGTTACATTTTCTATACCCGTTCGATTTCACTCCGAGCTGATGCTGATAATGATACATGAATGTTGTAAGTGCATGGGTGCAAAATGGTAATTGTTTTGGATGCTGTTTACAAAATCGGACAGTAATCTATAAATATGGCTGAAGGGAACTCTCTGGCAGAAGTCCAGTTGACCAGCACTTGCAACAGAAACTCAGATCATTTTTATTTTGTCTGGAGCTGCTTGAATCTGCAATTCTTCTCCATGCTGTTGTGTCTTTTGAGTTATATGTCTTTTAAAAAAATTACAATAATTAAAATGTTTGTTGAGTATTCATTTGTCAGCCTATATGGTTCCAAAATATTCCATGAACCAGTAAACATATTTGAATGAAACTTACAGAAAACTGTCTTTAGATGTACATCGCTAACTATTTTTAATCATTTAAATGGACACCACAGTTAGAAACCCATAGAAAACATGAACAATAATAACACCTACAGGTAAGTAAATTCTAGAGATATTGAGCCCAATTTTAGCATAAAAAGTGCTAACAGATTGTGTAGGATATTTGTTTAAATTCTAAGCGTACAAGACAGCTGGCATCATGCTCTCTTTTGGGAAATTGTTTTATTTTACCAATAATTGTGCTACCTCTTTTCTTTTTATAAATCAGGATTTTTCGCAGTTCCTGATTTAAGTTGAAATATGTAATTTTATGCGCACTTCAAAAAGTGTTCAAATAGACACAGCATGGACATGTGCAGTCAGCCATGCAAGTCCTTGTCTAAAGACCGTCAGCAGCAAATAGAAAAACCTTCCTTTTTCATATGAAACTTCAAATGAAGGTTTCCATTTTAGATACTGTGCCTGCGTCCAAAAATAATTAAAATTCATAACTATTCATTATCAGAAAGCCATCTGGGTTCATCATGTTTCATTCATTGTTGGATTAGTACTGGAGGTAAATGTTAATTTGTCCACAGTATCCTCCACTTGTCTCACTGAGCCCTTTGAAAAAAAAAAACTAATTTCCTACAGCTGACATGACTCCTTACTTTGTCACAACCCCACTTGCTTGTAAGGTGAACAGCTTTCTTTGTTCATGTGAACATTTCAAGAACTGCTGACTCATAAAGGCATTAATGACACACAGGAGGCGAAGCGCAAAGAACCTTCTCTCCAAAGAGGAAAAGCTACTTAAGGGTGGGTGAACACACCCAGAATAAGTCAATTATCTTTTGTAATTGATCACAGAGATGGTGGGTAATTTGGCCAACAATTAGCTGTGGTTAAATGGGAAACAGACGTGACAATACTGATTCGGTTAACAACAGTTGTTCCTGAGCTGGACGAGATCACACATGATGGAGTTTAGTGGGAGAGATCATACTAACCCACTGCACTTCTACTTGTGGCTGCAACTTTCTGTCTATACATAGTATTTACATCCACCCATTTTTTTCCCCTTTTTTTGGTAAAGGGGTGGCTTCTCTAACTGCAATGTCTACACCATGGTACACAATCATTTTTAAAATCTTACTAAACTCTAGAGGATGAACCAATATATAAAAATTAGGTTCAGTTTTCATGAGTGAGAGAAGAATGGAGAGCGAGATTGGCAGACAGACTGGTGCATCGTCTGCAGTATTGCAGAGTGTGTACCGGTCCGTTGTGGTGAAAAGGAGCTGAGCTGTATGGCAACACTCTCTGTTTACTGTTCAGTCTATGTTCCATCATCAAGAGCTCTGGGTAGTGCCTGAAATAATGAGATTGCCGATACAGGCAGTTGAAATGAGTTTCCTCTGCAGGGTAGCTGGACTCTCCCTTGGAGATAGGGTGAGAAATTCAGTTATCTGGGAGAGACTTGGAGTAGAACTGCTCCTCCTCCACATTGAGAGGAGACAGTTGAGGTGGTTCAGGCATCTGGCATGTACGACTGGCAGGAAACCCCAGGGAAGACCCAGGACAGATTATGTCTCTTGGTTGGCCTGGGAACACCTTGGGGTCCCCTCCAAAAGAGCTGGAAGAGGTGGCTGTGGAAAGAAATATCTGGGCCTCCCTGCTCAAGCTGCTGCCCCCACGACCCAACTTCGGAACAAGCGGAAGATGATGGATGAATGGATGGAAGTTCGGTTTTCATTACGCTTTTACCATGGTCTTCAGTTTTGAATTCAGTGTGCATGTTCACCCTTCTGTTTGAGCAATTTGTCTTCCTTTTTGCCTTATGTTCTCTGATTCTTTCTGCTGACCTGGCTAGATTATCACAGCTCTGGTTAAATGAGAGATTTTGGAGTTTACCTGTATCATGATCTGTTTTGTCAGTGTTTGGTTTTCTGTTTTGACTTTTCATGGTGTTTAGTCTGTCTATTACCCCAATTTGTGTCTACCATTATAAATAATTTCCTTCGTTTACTGCCTGCTTCCTGTCACGCCCACTCACACCTGTTCCTTGTCTAAGCACACCTGTTTCCCATGTCCTCTGTCTATATAACCTTCCTATTATCCCTCCAGAAATCAGTGGAGCATGATGCACATTATTCATTTAATCTCTGAGTCTCCTCAATATGTTTTTTCCAGTATGTTTTTGCTTCTATGTTAGTTTTTTTTTACACTCATGCTCATTTTTAACGAATTTAATAAACATAAACATAAACATTTTGCTTGCCTGCATTCCTTGGTCTAATTCACCCTAAAACTATGATAGTATGGACCTTGCATGTGAACTGATTTCTCTCTCACAACATTGAACCTTATGCATATGTCCATTATACAGGCTTGGACTGCAAGCCCAATTTTAACTTTAACTTAACTTTAGTCTGTCTAAATCACTACTAACAATCTCCACATGGGCAGTTAAAAGAATCAAAGCAACAATGAAAAGGGTTTTATGACAGTAGTCATAAACTCTAAAACTGCAGCAATTCTACAGAACAATTTTAGTCTAAAATTAATGAAGCATCAGTAATGTCATTGAGGTAAAAGCTTTGGATAAGGTGAATTAACTGTGAAATATTGTTTATAGTCCAGCAAAGTACAACTCCCCACACAACCCACAGGTATGCTTTACATTTTGCTGCTTTACGACCTGGAATTTAAATGGAATTTCAATTTGATTATAAGTAATGGACCTGAACAAAATACTCCAGATTAATAAAAGTAAATGAGCTATAATTAGTGTTTTTAACCACCAAGCAAGCCACCGCATGAAGGAACTCTCAACAGAGGCCATGTCAAAGTTAAAACAAGGGATTATGACTAAATTATAAAAAAATATATAACTATGAGCATGTCACATAACACTATTACCGGTAAATATTTTAAAAGCGAACAGAAAGAGTATGCCGCCACAAAAAAGGGTCATGCACAAAATAAATAAACAAATAAACAAATTAATTAATTAAAAAATATATGCACTAAGAAAGGACAGCAATATGCTGAGAAGAAAATTATTTTTATTATTGAGCATGCATCAGGAGATTTTTTTTCTTTTGGCTTTTCCCTCCTCAGGGGTTGACACAGCAAATCATTTTTCTCCAACTCACTCTGTCCTCTTCATCCTCTGTCTTCACTCCAACTACCTCCATGCCTTCTCTAACTGCATCCATGTATTTCCTTTTGGACGTCGTTTTTGTCTTTTTCCTGGCAGCTGCAATTCTAACATCCTTCTACCAATATACCCACTGTTCCTCCTCTGGACATGTACAAACCATTTCAATCTGGCTTCTCTAACTTTATCTCCCAGTTGTTCAACATGTGCTGTACCTCTGATGATCTCATTCCTAATCTTATCCACCCTTGTCACTCCCAAGGAGAACCTCAGCATCTTCATTTTTGCCACCCCTAGTTCTTTCTCCTGTCTTTTTGTCAATGCAACGGTCTCCAGACCATAAAATATAGCTGGTCTCACCACTGTCTTGTAAACTTTTCCTTTCACCTTTGCTAATAGATTTTTTTTTTTGGTTGCAAATAACTCCTGAAACCTTTCTAGAGCCACTCTATCCTACCTGGACTCCATTTTTCACCTCTTTACCACATTCCACATTTTCTTGGACACTGGACCCCAAGTACTTCAAGTCCTGCACCTTTGTAACCTCAATGTTCCACCAGCCTCCCTTTCATTCACACACATGTACTCTGTCTTATGATTTTCAATCCTCTTCTGTCAAGTGCATACCTCCACCTCTCCAAGTTCTCGTCCACCTGTTCCCTGTTCTCACCACAAATCACAATGTCATCTGTAAACATTATAGTCCACAAGGATCCCTGCCTCAACTCATCTGTTAGTCTGTTCATCACCAGAGCAAACAAGAAGGGGCTTAGAGCTGATCCTTGATGCAATCACACTTTGCAGCTATCTGTCACTCCTACAGTACATCTCACCACTGTCCTGCTGTCCTCATACCTGTCAAAACATCAATTTAAATGAAAATCTCTGGTTTGATTTCAAGATTGTTATGCATATCAGATTTCATCAAACTTGAGGGAACTGAAGGAGTTTAGTGATGAAGAATCTGTAAAAGTTCTAGTGATTAGATGTGCTTGATCTGTTGAAACACTGATGAGACTTGCTGCTATGACGGCTGCAAAGGCGGACCGATAAAGTTTAGAGTGTGCTGGTGGTGCAGCGGAGTGAATAGTTATGCACAATTACATTTTCTTTTTCTTTACCCTGTTCCCTAATAATAACATGTTGCATTTTACATTTAAACTTTGGTAAAATAATACTGATTTGACTTTTAATCCTTAATGCATAGCTGGATGAGTATAAAAATATTCAAATTATATGCCAAAGCCTTCTCAACCCAGTTGCCCACCTACGTAAGAGATGGGTTGTGTTTGTAAGTTTCTCCACTACAATCCCTCTAAACACCAAATGCATATCTTTTAGAGGAACTCCTTTAGAGTTCCAGAGTTATGAAAAATCCCTGCCAAATTTCTCTGAGGGAACATGGTGACATTCTGTTGGCTTTACTCCTAATCTGTTTCCTGTCTGTGGGATGAAGATTACTACGAGCAGTAAACAGAAACTAAACAAATCAGCTAAATCAACCCCACACCACAACATCTTGTATACAAAGCTCCACTGCTTTTCCATAACTTATGTATGGCCATTTTGACCACATTTACAGGTCTGCCCACCCACAGCCAACTCCTCATCATGCTGTTTTTCTCAGTATTAGCCTGAGGACTGCACAGCCTGCGCATCACTGACTCTGAGGAGGCTTCGTGCCTGAAAGAAAGCATAATCAGCTCTAAGATCAGAACAAAACTAAAGTTTTTTTTTTATTTTTTTCTGTGATGATGCTGCCTTCTCAAACAGTACATGTTGAAGGTTATCAGAGTGGAAAATTACCTGGAAAAACATTAAAAAAAAAACTTTAAACAGAAACAGTGTTGACATAAAAAAAATTTAAACTCTAAATGTTGAATGATATGTTTAAACCTTCATGCTACAGGTTTAGTTAAAAACAAAAGGCAAGCAAAGATATAAAGGTAGTCCCCGACTTACGAACAAGTTCCGTTCCTACGCGCCGCCGTATGTCGAATTTCGACGTAAGTCGGAAAATACGTCCAAACGGCACCTCATACATACAGTACTGTATTTTACCAAGCACTTAGCCTATCCTAACACAGTACCCTACATAATTATGAAAAAACACATACAGTACATTTGGAGCCATAATCAAGGAAAAAAAGAGTTAATTTCTTACTGGGAGCTGATGAGCTCTGTAGCTTCCTGCAGCTTCACGTGGTCCATAGCATTTACAGCAAGGTCTGTTAGCATGTTAGCTCGTTGCTCAGCTGTAGCCTCTCTGCATCGTAAACCTCTGCTCCAAACAATCAGGTCTCCTGTACTTTTCCACGCGTGGTCCAGCGGTCCAGAGTTTTACAGTAAGGTCTGTTAGCATATTAGCCCCACCTAACCTCCTCTGCTCCGGTCTGCCTGTCCAAACAGTAAGTTTCCACTGAGTGCGTCAATCTACTCTCCCCCCTCCCTTCTGTGAGCTTCCACTGAGCTACTCTCCCCCCTCCCTCCTGTAAATTTCCGCTGAGTTTCGGTACCGCATTTTTGGGTGTAAAGGCGCATAAACCGCGTAACTCGAACAATGCTTTTCAATGGGAGGGCGTTTGTAACTGCGAAACTTTGTAAGTTGAGGTTGTCGTAAGTCGAGGACTACCTGTATTATGTTTTGTATGCAGCTTTCCCCCTCTGGTCTCTTGCATTACTGACAGATCTATCACCATAGGATGTCTCACAGGTAAAAGAGAATACAGTATTACTTTATCTTATACATTGTTGCTTGGGTTAGTTCTGAGTTGTTTAAGTTTTAGCTTCTCTCCATTGGTTCCCTGTCAAATGAGAATTGAATTCAAAAACTTACTTCTAACCTACAAAGCCCTCAACAACCTAGCTCCATCTATTAGAGATCTTATTGTTCCATATTTACTTAACAGAGCACTTCACTTTTAGACTGCAGGCTTACTTGTAGTTCCGGAAGTTACTTCTAAATAACTTATTTTTTATGTACATGTATATGAATGTTTCTGTTCAGTGTCCTGAGATGGCTTCTGTTGTGACTTGGTGCTATATAAATTAACTGAATTGAATTGAGTTTTTAAAAATTTGTATTATTATTATTATTATTAATATTATTATTATTATTATTATTATTATTATTAGATTACCGGTAAGTGTAGTCATTGGATAGTATGTCTGCTTTTTTCACAACTAAAGATAGAACCATTCTTGAGTACATACATATAAAAAGTGGACTGTCTGTGCATTTCAAATAAATAAAATTTCTCTCCTATTTCATACCTTCCCAATCTTCCTAGTTCTTTAAAGTCAAAGGTTTTTCTACGTTAGAAAAAAGAAGTATGATAGAGGCTCCATTGACAACATCTTCAAAACATGGACTTTATCTGTGGTTTATCTCCACTTGCTGCTGTCTACATTCCGTTGGCAACTGCAGGCGTTGCTACAATTGCTGTTTTTCTTGCTCTTCATGATTGGAGTGATAGGAAAACAGAAGAAAGCTTGAAGGAGCTGCACAGCAGTTACACATTGCAGCCGTGCAGATTTATTACTCGTGCAGCCACCGAGGATACTTCACAGCTGTGTTTACCTTGGACCCTGATGTGAGTATTAGGTGGCAGGGATGAGGCCTGCGTGTGTGATAACCCATTCACAAATACACCACTTCCACACTCATACCTTCCACCCCAGTTTTAATACTTCCTCTGACGCCGGTAATAAATACAAATCCTTGAAGGTGTTTTCATCAAGACCATCATTCACAGTTTGAAAACCAAAGATTTGTTAGTCGAGAGAGATTTAGCTATAATGTCAAGGCAGTTTCCTAGTCAAATCTTTTCTGGGTCAAGAGATTCTGTAGAGCTTCAGCAAGCAGGAACTTTAGAAAAGCTTCTTGGACTTTTCAGGAGGGAAAAGTACGGTAAGTAGTTTGTTAATTAATCAAAAGTGAATTTGTCCCCTTAGTAAAACCATCCAGTCACCATTTAAACAAAACAGGAGCCCTGCAAACCACACTAAAAGACTGGTTTGTGACCCAGTACATGAATAAGGAGTTCAATTTGCAAAGTGAAATAAGCTGTATAACTTTGGTGAGTTCACAAAACTTAACATTGAATAAAATTAGGACACATTTCTGTCTATGAACAACATGTTTTAGTTTTATTTCTATTTGACTACATTAAAAGTAAATTGGAACTTACATGCATTCTTAAATATCAGTTGCCCATTGTACTCAATGTAGCACAAACAAGTCTGCATTCTTTATCCAGTTCAAAGATAACACATTTTCTTTTCTCTTAACTTTTGCCCCTCTTTCCTGCCTATTATTCTTTCTTCTGTTTCTTCCTTGAAATGCTTTAACTTTCCTATGTCTTAGAGAAAAAAAACATCAGCACATTCAAAGCCATTAAAGCTACAGAGCAACACTTGGAAAGTAGCTATAAATAAATAAATAAAAGGCTCTTTTATTTAGCATATCTACACACTGTAACCTGGGAAGTTTTTGTTCTAATGTGAAATGGTGAATTTACAATTAGCAGCGTAGCTGAATGAGAAAAAATAAATGCACCTCCTCCAAGCGGTTCTTTGTTATGCATCCATCCATCTATTATATTTACCCGCTTCTTCCTTTTTGGGCAGCGGGGATCCCATATCAAGCCACCGTCAGCCACCACCGCTGTGCGAGAAGCGAGGGACAACCTGGAGAAAACCCACACATGCACAGAGAGAACATGTAACCTACACCCAAAAAGGCCCCAGCCAGGATTTGACCCAGTAACCTTCTCGCTGAGAGGCAACAGCTGTACCAACTGAGCTACCGGGCCACTGAAGCTTTATCCTCACATATAAAAGCCTTTCAATAATGACCTGATTCGTGTTACTTTATGAATGATTATTGTTTGAATTGATAGTTTGAATTGATGTTGTTTAAGAGGGAGCAGATATGATAAGGCATTTTCTTCTTCTGCTTCCTTTCATATTTTTTTTTTGGAAAATGCATTTGTGTTTTTAATGGAAATGAAATGAAACGAATAAATAAATACATAAATAAATAAACGAATAAATAAATAAATAAATAAATAAATAAATAAATGCTCAAAAACTGTAACAGACCAAAAATGACGAATGAATTTTTTTTTTTTTTTACGAGACTGGGACTGTAACAGATGATTATCAATTCACATGTGTTACATAATATTTGAGAAAATAAAAGAAGCAAACAAAATAAAAAAAGGCTAAGAAAAACGAGGGCAGGCGTAACTATTCATTTTGTCATCTAACAAACTCACGCAGTTTGCACTGTGAGTATGTGCAACATCAAACCTACAGTAATCCACATGGTCAGTTTTAGTAATCCCTATACAGTGTAGCTTAAACATCATATTCACAGTGAGATAAAAGGAGGTTAAACACTTTATTGGGGGAATTTCACAACTTTTGACCCTATTGTGTGAAAAAAAAAAACATACATCTGGTTCAGCTCCAGAGGCACTGAAAGGCTCTCGAGGCCTGAACGGGGTGAGATGAAGAGACATATGTGGCAGGATGTTGCTCGTTAAAGCATGGTTCATGTGTTTTATTCACGCTTGGCTGCTTGTTAACTATGTAACTCATGTGTCAGTTCACATGCCAAGCACAGAGAGCAAGCATGGATCTACTTTTAAATGCTAATGAGGTCATGTCAGACAAAAGTTATTGCTGATCAAATGTAACTAAACTGAAGCTACACTGTTGTTCACCAAGACATCTTCATATAAAGCATTCTGTACAAATATAGTATAGGAAGGCGAATGGTGATTATTTGCTCAATAGACATCTAATAATGTTTGCAAAATTTAATTAGGCCTCATGGTCTCTGTGTTACAAGGAGCCAATGTGCACAGAGAGCGTAGCTAAATATGTAAGTGTGGCAGGCCATGTGTAAGGAAATAGGCATGCATGCATGCAGTCATGCTCACACAAATGGAATGGCCTCAAAGAAAAGCTTAAACACTGATTTGAACTCTCAAACACATTTAAACAGTTGTTGCCTACCCAGGTAGAGATATTGTTGTATTTACTGGTTTCTGACATGGCCATCCTGCAATCCATTATGTTACTAAGCACTTCTTCAAATTACTATTTACTGTATGTTGATTTGATAATACTGTAGTTTTTATTTGCTTTATGCAATCTGGTATTTATGTTGTTCTCAACAACTTCTTGAAAGACTAAACATACTAAGGAACTACTGAAAATAACAACATGTTAAAATACAATTCTCTTTTAAGGACCATTGACAGTACTGATTCATTTTACTGGTATTTTAAATCTGTTCTCCATCCTTCCATTATCTTTACCCGCTTCTTCCTTTTCAGGTCACGGGGGTCATTGGTGCCCATATCCAGCCATCACTGTGTGAGAGGTGCGGGACCCCCTGGACGGGTCACAAGTCATAGACACAAACGAGACTAACAACCATTCACTCTCTCACTCACACCTAGGGGCAATTTAGAGTTACCAATCAGCCTAACATGCATGTTTTTGGTC
>JARVJN010000752.1:9802046-9813964 GCA_031763805.1 Argolebias nigripinnis | reverse complement strand
GTGACGTGCAAATTTGACCAAAAACAAGGCATCCTGTATGTCTACTGGTTCTGGAGGGTCTCAAGACTTAAATAAAAAAAAGTAACAATAACAGATATGTTTTTGTGTATATTAATGGGAAAAAAATCCCTATTTTTGTCAATAAAAATGAGTTATTTTGAACTAAAGAGGGGAATTTTTAAAAGTTTACTTCAACGTGCTATTTTTATTTTGGGTAGTTGTTTCAATAATATACAGTACATCCAATGTTTAATGCTTTCATTTTCCTAACAGAAAAACACACACTGACACAGTATTAAATTGATACCTTGCTTTTCACATTTTGGGTTTAAAAAAAATCCTTGAACTTTTCCAGTACCTGTAAGACTTTGACAGAGCTACGTTTTCCTTTCTAATCACAATTAACTGTAAGTGTGACTGAACTCTTATTTGAAATGCAAATGAAGTACTTAAAGAGTGAAGAAAACACTTTTAAAAACTCTGTGGGTTCCTTGTTCATTACTTGCAACAAAGACCATATTTAATTACTCTTTGTGTCAGTTAGTCTGTTCCCCTACAGCCACTTTCTCTAGTCTGCTCTCTGCTTCGGTGGGGGGGCGACACCCTCTGAGGATGCCAGGACCCAGAGGACCTGCAGGATTTATGTAGCGTTCAGCTCTCCACTCTCCGGCTGAGATTAATAGAGGCTAAAAGGAAGTGAACGAACCTACTCTGGGTTTTCTTTTCCACGCAATCAAACATGAGTCATGCTCCATACTGGGGTGAAGCTGTTACTTGTTACTTGCTGCCGAGTGCTTTCTTTAACTGAGTGAGAGGAACCGTGTACGTTTTGAAATAACTTTTTTATTTTATTTTTTTAATTCTACTTATTGATGCTCTCAACGTCACTGCAGTGATTCTTCTTTGTCAAGCTGGATTTTCCCTTGTTAATCACCCATTCTTTCAAATCAGGTGTGTCGGAGCAAATTCAGAAACCTCTAAAACACGCAGGATAAAGAACCTGTGCTTTAAGTCAGTAATAACGTATATGTCATAATTGTATGTAAGTGTTGAGACATAGGTGGTCCAGTAATTTGAAATAGTGCCCAAAACACCCCAGCTCTTAAGCATGGAAGTGGAAATATTATAGTTTAAGGTTGTTTAACTGCTAAGGGTATAGGACAACTTCACCAGGGTTATGCTCTATAAAACATAGGACAAGAAGCTTCTTTGTTCATACAGAACACTAAAGATGAGTCATGGATGGGTCTTGGTCAAACATATGACCAAGGCAACAATTGAGTGGCTAAGGGAGAAGCACATCGAGGTCATGGAGTGACCGCACCAAACTCCAAAGCTCAAGCCTATTTTAAAGCTATAAGTTAAGTTTTGAAAGTACACACATTTACCTTTATTTTAAGTTTAAAGAAAACATAGCACACCTATGAAAAACAGTTTTAACTTTTAATCCCTTTGCTAAAGAATGTATGTTATCCTTGGCTTATTTTACAATGTGTGTCTTTGTTAGAAGAACAGCAAAATTACTATGAATTCAATAAATGTACATTTAAATATTGATATCAAGGAGAGAAAGCTCGATTGATCTCGCTAAGCTTTCTGCATTTGTAGAGAACTTCAATATGCACTGATTTATTGCACCATACATACAATAAGCTTATTTTTACTTTTCCTCATTGTACCTGATCTCTTGAAATAAAATAAAATGTTCATTGTGGGGCTTTTAATTGTATCTGAGCTTCAGTGTTGTTCATCACCTTAAATAAAAACTACATGAGTGTGTGTAAATGTGCCTTGAAAGTATTGGTGATCATGCGCAACATACATTGTTCAAAATTTAAATAAAAATAATAATAAAGCAAAACTTCACACAGTGTCAACTAATATTTAGACTTGAATTAAAAACAGGCTTATTTACAACGAGAATAGAATATTAAACAGATCTGATATCACAACTCCTCCTCCTCCCTCTCTGCTGTGCTTCAGCTGTGTGAGCACCACTCCTTTTTGCAGACAAGCTAGTATTCATGGCAGTAAACAACAGATACATATGGCTATAGATTTGTTGTTTCAGTATGTCACAGTGGACATTTGTTTTAGAAAGAAACTATGAGAAGTCAGGACTCTTCTAATTGCCCCTAAAAGCTAACACATTACACATTGATGATTCTTAATAATGTTTGTAGACTAACATAATCCTGCTGGTGGAAATGACTTGTAAAAGTAAAATAATCAGAACCAAACTTTGTGTTTGTTGTATCTGTAATAAAATGTGTCAGTGCTTAACCTCCCTCCAATGAGATCAAAACTCTTGCCTCAGGGCAGAGTACATATAATACACAGAACATCAGAAGGTACAGTTTGACTTTGACTCCAACACATACTGCTCTTGCATGCTGGTGAAGACATCTGTGTTTGTAAAGCCTTTTCTCTGCAATTACACAAGTTTACTTCATTTCTATGAAGGTGCAATACGCTCAGAGGAATTACTGAGCGAGGTGAGACAACAGATCTTTTTTTTGTTGTATTCAGCTCTTTAATGGCCAAGAAAAAAATGTCCTTGACCACAAAGCAGCACAGATCAAAATACTGCAGTGAGCAAATTACTCCTCTTTATCTCTCCTTACCTGTGTGGGAAACCTTCTCTGACAAAAATAATTATAATAATAGAGATGTTAGGTAAGTACCTTGATTTTGGGGTTTGGTACAACGAGAAAACAAATGCCTGATGCTTATTTTTACTTTTTTCAAATGGAACACAAAAAGAGAAACCATCTTTGCTACAGGGAGGCTCTGAGGAAGCAGGTTGTGCAGGACAAGGTAGGATTCTCAACTTGTAATTTCACCATAAAATAAAAATACACAAAAAAATCATCTTGTGCTGTCCTATCTAATTTAACCTGTAAATACATTCCAGCATGGCAAATAAAAATTCTAAAAGTGAAATGATCGCTCATTAAAAATCAAAGTCCAAAATGTGTGTGTTTAAAAAAAAGGCCTAGGTATAATTCCTAATGGCATTTATCACCTAAGCACATTTCAAAATGCATAAAATATGACCCTAACAAGGTTGAGTCAGGTTCTCTGGGTGGGTTCTTTGTTGAAACCTTTTGTCTTTTATCCAAAAAACTTATTCAGTCTTTCTGGAAATAGTCCAGAGGACCCGGATCAACCTCGTTAGATTTATCCATCTGTATTATTGAGCATGAATCAGCACAATAATTATTACCTTTTTGGCTTTCCATAAACACCACGTGCTCTCCTCTGCTGCAGTGCACCACTGGGAACAAGCTTCCACAGAGCTCATTTAAAACAAACAGCAGGTCTTCAATCACTTGTTCACATCTGTTGATATCTTTTATTTTTATTGACTTTCTTCCATATATTTTAATGGCAGTTTGAACACCTCAATCATAACTGGAGCTCATTAAGTCCATAAATATAAAATATTGGGAGTAATTGGAGCCATAATTTAGTGAATCATTAGCCTTGAAAGTATATTCCAGCTGTTTTGTCCAAAACACATTAAATTCCATCAGACAGTCTAACTCATTTATTAGTGTAAAAACACCAAAAATGACATTTGAAGCTTCCTGATGTCAAAAGTTCCCACAAGTTGAACTTACTTTAACTTAAACTCAATATAGCTGTAAAATAAATTAATTCTTAGTCCAGATGTTTATCAAAGCCCATCAATCTCAAAGAACTGTCATTAATATTGTTTGACTAAACAATAGTACAGCATACTTCAAATTATACCCCAATTGACAAACAGCCAACAGCAATACAGCAATCTATGACAAAGACCAGACAAGCAAAGGCCTTGTATAATGCTTGACCTTGATTTGTAACCTTGATCTTGAAGCAGGCATGATGAAAAGTGTACACAACACTCCATGTAGGGACGATGCATATGTGTATGAAGATTCATAAAATTATCTTGAGGGCATCAGAAGTTATGAGTGGGACAAAAAAGTCCCTGTATTATATATGACCTTGATTTTTTACCTTGCACTTGGAGCTGGGGAGATGAAAAGTGCATGTAACACTCCATATAGTGATGATGTATGCAACAGTCCCTTGATAATTCGGTTGATTGTACACATAGTTTTGCGGTGGCTTGGCCACTCAGTGATCACTGAGGGACTCCCTCCTTTCTCTTTCTGGGGCTGACAGCCTCAGAAAGAGAAAAGAGGGAGCAGGAGTGAGGTCTATTTTTACCCATCGCTGCTGTGGGAGATTCGGTGAGGTGAATAACAGAGTGAGTGGCATGGATTGTTTAGTTAAAATAAAGCGCAACCTGAACTGAGCCTTAACCTGAACCGACTCGACTCGACCCGACCCAAACCAAACCGAGCCGGTGCTCCCGATGACAAGTCCGTTCTCAGTTACTGATTTACTAAGCTAAATTATCCTGAGAAAATCAGAAGATATGGGCAGTACGGAAAATAGTTATTAACTTAGGTACTTTGTACGTACAGAAAGATGGACGGAGACTATACCGTAACACGGCCCACCTTCGACGGGCTTATAATAAAAACAAACTCTTACCAGGTCAGATTTGGTTTTGTTGCTACTTTCATAGCATAATTTTGTTTGATAGAATGGAAACCATCACATACATGAAATTTCATGTTTTTTAGGTAGTAACGGTGTTGTGAAATCTAAACATAGACACAAATGCACAGTCTGAGTAACTATTTAAAGTAATTTTTCTTTGTCTTGCTACTGAGTAGGAGACCAATGCTGGGAATCTTTCCTGTTCTTCTAACAACCCCAGCACTATCAGAAAGAGTTCTACTGATTAACTTGAAGGCAGAACTCCAGGTGAAATCTGATGCTTGAAAGAAGCTATGTGCTGAATGTCTCTGGGAAAACTGAAGCTGATTCAAAGGCAAATTGTTCTCACTACATTTGGTATTCATGACATTATTTCTGGTTGTTTACTACAACCGTCTGAATTCTCTGCAGCTGTTTACTGTCTGCCAAATCTCCCCAAATGAAAATAGTATTTAAACATCAAAGTGTAGGTAAACAGAAATGTGCTCTTCATTTTCAAAATGTTGAGGCTTTCTGTTGCTTTCCTTGTAAATTCTTCCTACCTGTTTTTCCACACTGCTCTGCTCAAGGGCACCTTGACTGTCATCACTAGCGTGGGTGGGGAGGGATAGTTTTATTTCTTTCACTGCCCCCTTTTGACGCTTCTCTAACCTCTAAATAGTTATCAAATGTGCAAATTTGACCTGAGAGTCTGCGAGATTCCTCTGCAATTAAGCTCTTTGGCTTCTGATTTTGCTGATTAGTTCCTCTCAAGCTTTGATCATAATCAGTGGAACAGGATGCATCAGACTATATAAAAGTGAGCGTGTGCGTAAATGACAGCAGCTCGCGCCTGATAGGCTCCTGAGTGCCGCTCACCTGCACAGAGCATCGGCGCGGCAGGTGTGACGCAGCTCCAGGCAGTTGGGTTTGTGCCTCTCCTGGTGGGAGCAGGAGGGAACGATGGTGCGGCGACGGCGTTCAGCACACGCCTGGTCCTGACAGGAGCAGAACAGCAGTGGGTAGCTGAGCTCCCATGAGACACGTTCAAAGAACTGACGAAGGGCCTGAGACACAGGAAGAAAAAGGCATAAATGTTTGATCAGTAGCATTAGCAGTACACTTACTTAACATCCTCGCTACAGTTGCCCCGCTCTGAGGATGCACACAGCTGTAGTTTCAGTCCTACTCTCTAATTACTTCATTATAAAACCTAATACTTGTGCATATTTTAGTGAACTTTGCTAAAGTTTTATGTGGGTTGCACAGGGCAGGTTATCATATTAAACCTACTGAGTTACTTACATTAGGAAGAAGCCTCAGAGGCATGTAGCAAATCTTGATTAATTCAAAGATAGCTCTAAACCATTTAACAGCGGAAATGTTTGGCCTTGTAAAACACTGGTGCACTTACTGACATCATCTTTAATGCTAAGTAAGAAAAAAGTGATGGTATAATTCCATCATGGGAACAAAAGCGTGAGACTAAAGGCTCTGCATTCAAGGAAAATGACTATCACCATATATCACGATTCATGTTGTAGTCTAACATTAGCTTACATTAAGAAATGATGGATTTGTAGGCATTTTTAGAATCAGAATCAGAATATCTTTATTGACAGTGCAACAAGGTACAACGGGAACATGTATGCACAGTCGTCCGAAAGATGGACTAAGTGTACGAAGCTGCAGCTGATTATCAGCACGGCCATTTCATTCCTTATCAGAATGATAATCTTAGCTATGAAAAAGGGAGAAGAACCATGAGGGTAGATAGTGGTATTACAAAAAAATCTTTCACATCTTGTCTATTAGGACACAATTTGAGACATCAAAAAAATCTACCAGCAAACACAGTTAAGACAATTTACATATGCATTTGAGGTCCAGGCGGTGAGATTAGTCCATGAGCCTTGTTCAGATCAGCTACAGTTCTGGTGATGTTTTCAGCCAACATTTCTGATAAGCGCTCACAGAACATTCTCTGGGGAAGGGGGTGGGGAGGGGTGATAGATGCAGTTGTTGTCCTCGGTTATTCATGACCCAGGAGAAATTTGATAGTCAGCCCATTTCCAAGACTGTTTGGGAGTCAGATTCAGATAAGCTTGATTGTTGATTTTCTTCAGGCAGACAGTTTTCTTTTCCTGCAGCCTTGAGTGTCCATCTGGACGATCCAAATCCAAAATGGTCTAATTGTGAGAATTTGTTCCACTGATCCATGCTATGGATCCTCCTCTAGGTTGAACCCACCACGCTGACAAGTCCCAGAAGCCGCGGGTGGCCTGCGATTCTCATAAATCGCCTCCACCTTACGGTTAAGTTCGTAAAGCAGCTGATTTAGCTAGGTCACGGCACGGATCAAACTTTCACTCTGACTCGGAAGCTTAGACATGGCCGTAATTGCCGCTGAAGTCTTCCTTAGTTTCCGATAGAACAGTCAGCTGCTCCCAGTTGTAAAAAAAACACCTTGGTGTCATGGTTGCGCATCATAATGTCCAAAAGTTAAAGATTTTCAGTTTAAAAAAAAAATCCAGCTGCGCACCATCATCCGAAAAAATCCATTTACATACAGAAAAAGAGGAAATAAAGTTTTCAAAAGTGACATCCCAGAATGAAAGTAACAGCTACTCCAACATGCAGCCTACCTTGAGCAGTGCAATTCTAGAATGTGATCATTACGGATCGTGCAATATTTGTAAATGAAATATACTTACAGTATATTTCTACTAATGACATGCATTTAAAATCCTGCAGAAATGTGTATTTATTTGTGGATGTTTTTGTTTGAACTTCAAATAAAACAATCAGCTTATTTCAGCTTTAAATATCTTTGTAGGCCCCCGGAGGTTCCAGTTAGTGATTTGAGTTCTTAGTATTTTTAGAATTACAAGAACGTTGTAAAAAAACAAACAAAACAAAACAAAAAAAAAACAGCTGCTGTTTAAAAAAATAAGGGGGCGTCTCATCCACAGACATGTTTAACAGTAGGGGATGAGGTTGTTTTGGCTCATTCATTTTGAATGTGACAGGCTAACAGGCATAAGTAACACTGATGGGAACATTTTTGTTTCATGAGAGGCTTCAATGAGACTGGTGCTCTAAACTAAAATCTTTGAAAATTTAATATGAATACTGCGGGCCTGTTTGCTTTGGAGATGCGTGTCTTTTTCTTTTTCATAACGTGGCACTGATGATTTCCCATTTGTGTGAACAGATAATTCCTCACCAGATATGCCATGTCTGTTTTACCTGATAAGTAATTCAGAACACCTTACTGTACAGTGTTCTCATGTAAATCTCACATCAAATAAAAAGTTTGTTTTACCACTCTCTTTTAATTCAGCATCCTAAAATGATCTTTAGGCACAAAAATGCTCCAACATTAATCCAAATGTCTTGCAGTTAAAGAAGAAATGCACACAAAAATAATGGATTGCTTTTCAACGCCAGTGAGAAAAAACAATTCCCACAATTTTGCCATTAATGGTTGTTTTTATCCACATGGTCTGAATAAAACAAAAAATATGCTGCCTTTTGATAGGGAACCATTCATTAAAGCTCTTGAACAGCCTCACCTGTTGTTGACAGGTGAAAGTGTCTACACTACACCTACTATGCTATTCGGTTCCACCTAGCATTATTTGAAATAATTGTGAGAAAAGTAATCTATAAGGAAGTTTTTGAGAGTAATATTGCAGTAAAAGTACTACCCTGTCTCCCTAAAGTGAAGCCTGCGATATCAGAATACCTCAATATGTCCATATATCATGAATAATTTAGCAGGTTTAAATAAACGAGTAAGAAACCCCTGGGAGTAGAAGAGGTGATGGAAACTGAAGGGACAGGATCTAATTAAATAGTCTTCAGCACCTCAGTCACTGCACTGATGTTCCAGGCTCTGCAGAGTAAACTGAGCTTATGAAAGTGAGGTTGGATAAGTAGTGATTTCAGACTGGTGCCCTCATATCAACTCCACCTCTTGTAATAAAAACTTACCGTAAATGCAATCAACAATTATTCTGTCATAGTTGAATATATTATTAAAGACTGTACATTGCTATGTTCAAAATAACTTTGGATGTTTGTTCAAAAACAACAAAGGAGTTTGTTTTGTCTTTAAAGTATGATTTTTTTTTAAAAATCACTTAAACTATTTTTTTCCCTACACCATGTAATGAGCTTTATTATGCACCATAAACTGAGTTTGTTCATTGCTAAAATGTGCTGTGGATATGATTTTAGTGTACCAGTTATTTTTGCACAGTAGCAAAATTCACATCAGCATTTGATGTTTAGCAACAATAAAATTCAATTTTGAGAACTCCAGATGCAATGTGAAACTTTGGTGTCAGAAACAGGATTATGTTTTTTGGGAGCATTTATTTTCCCACCAACAGTCAAAATTTGTTGGCATTAAAATAAAGAAACATATGTGTGAAGGGGCAGATACAGCACTTTTTATGTTTAGAGTCAAATATAAATGACAAAATTATGCAGAACTTTCTGGAGTTGTCAATGACGGGTTGTTTGACATTTGAGAAAACAATTCATTAGTATTTCTCTTAAGTTTATTATCAGCATTTGTGGAAATATGTTAATTAACCCATTTTCTCCTACATAAAGATTCAAAATGAGAAGCCATTTATTGCCAACAACAAAGAAAACATACAGGATTTCATAAAAAAAAAGGCACACACAAGAGGTCTATGGTTTATTTCTGATATAAACAGAAGCTTTAAAAGATTCTCTTTGTCTTCCTAAAAAACAGTCTACTCTGATTGGTCAGCTTCCCTGGATGAGCCTGAGAATTGCCTTAATTTGATGTAAAGTTAGTAAACTCTTTCACCAACACAACCATGAAATCAAGCATTTTCTTCAGCATTTTAGGACAAACTAAAATAGATTGAAGAACTTGTACAAAAATCTTCCCAGCTTTTAAAAATCCTATTAAATGGATTACTTTACTTACATATATAGAGATACACTTTAACTTCCCCAGAAACCCGCTATCAATCATGCAGGACTCAATATAAAAACGTCAAAACCTAATATGTCCATTTATTATTGAACGCATGCAATGACTCTTTATAGATAAATGATATATATAACCCACTTTTTAAGTGGCACCCCATCAATATTTTATGGCCTTTTAAAGAGTTTTATATTAGCTTAAAGTAATTCCCCACAGCACATAGGCCATGCCATGTGCACTTAGCTGTCTTCATTCATAGGCGATATAATTTGTACCCCAACAACTATATTAGTTCTTACCTTTACAAGTGGTCTTCGTTTCCTCTCAGCTCTCTAATAGCATCACTTAATCTTCCAACAATCGGACAACTGGATGTGCAGTGAACATTAATGACCACGATTCCCAAGATGCAGTTGTGGACATCTCCCAGGAAATGTGATGTTTGACTCATTTTTGCTCTATTGCTTCATACAGTATGGAGGTTATGACCCTGATGTTCATAAACCAGGCTTCTTGGCCAAGGAGGAGCTGCTGCCAAAGAGGGTGAGTGATGGCTGCTTTATTTACTGGCATTTATACGCGAGTGCGTTGATATATTTGTTTTATGGTCTTACTCTATGCATGTATGGTACTGGATTGCCTGCTGCTATTTATGCATTTACAAGTTTGTCTTTTTTTATTACAGGTAATTCATTTGTACCAGATGACAGCAGAAATGTGGGAGGAGAGGATCACTGCATGTTACGCTGAGCACAGAGGTAGAACGAGGTAAAACTGGCTCCTTTTAACCAGGTTGCTGTGAGGTTCAACAGTCGTAAGCACAATTTAAGATGTGAGTTCAAGTGAGGCATGCTGAGGACTTGGTTCAAAACAAATGTTTTTATTTTATACAAAACAGGAGTCTGCTTGAATTTTGAGATGCAGAAGAAAAATGCACAAGTGTTAAAGAAGATCACAACAAAAACACTTGTGCCTTCAGGGAATGTTGCTGAGATATAAAAATGATGTAGTAAAAATACATTAACAGAAAAATGAAAACTGGGTCATTGTGCGGTTGCACTTTGTTTTGCAGTTAACTTGAGCTAAAGTTAAAATGGATGTGAGCAGTTTCAGGGATATAAAAAGTGTCCTAAATCTCTCTGGCTGAGAGATTTATGACTGGAAAGTATTATTAACTGAGTCACTGGTCAAAAAGCCTATTATCCTTGAGCAGTTGAAGAAAATGTAGGGGTTCTTATACACATATTTAGCATATTGATGAAGAGTTGTAGATGCAGCAGTAATCTGAGCCCTAAGGCAACATGTTACTGCAAACCTGTCCATTAGTGTTGACATAGTAATGACATGAATTACAATTTGGGGGTGGGGGGTTACATTTACTAAATTAACTTTAACAAATACTAATACCTGCATTTTATTATCAAAAAGCAGGTAGATTTGGCTTTTTGTTTCGTTCCAGATCACTCTGCAATAATCAAATGCGATCTGTCCAAGTACACATTAGGACACACTATAAACTCCCTCTCCTTCTTATCTCAGATAATCACCTGTATGACATCTTACAGTCCGCTACAGCCTTCCAAATAGTCAGATGCAATTTGCATTTGCTCTCTTTTTGTAATGGCTGCAGGTTTTTTCTTTGGAACAATCAATTCTAGCAGCACGTTGAGGGTAACTGTGACTGCTCCTGGCAATGGGAGAAGTGTCAATCACCTTGTTTTAATAGAGCACCCTCATCTGTATACTAGTCCACAGGCTTTTGGAGCTTGGTTTAAAATTAAGACACAAGTACCACATCAAAGTAGCCGAGTAGTAACCGATCGTTTGCATCTATATATTGCTTGTCGAGTGAAACCATGGGCGACACGTTGACACAGTTGGTAGAGCTGCCGACTCTCAGCAAGAAGGTTGCTGGCTAGAATTCTGGCATGGGGCCTTTCTGAGAGGAGTTTGCATGTTCTCTCTGTGCATGTATGGGTTTTCTCCAGGTACCCCTTACTGTTTCCTCCCACAGATTAAAAACATGCATTTTTGTCTAATTGGTAGTGTTGTGTTCAAGACCACCTAACCGAGACCAAGTAAAGACGAACACCAGAGTGTACCGAGACCGAGACAAGACCAAGACCTTTAGGGTCCGAGACCAAGACCAAGAGAGGGCGAGACCAAGTCGAGACCAAGACCTCAAATAATATATATTTGTAATTTAGACTGCAATTTTAAGTTTGCTTTTGAATGAATACATCAGCTTTTATAAAATTTCAAAGCTACATAACAAAGAAATCAGACATTCAGTGATCTAACTTCATGTGATTCAACAGTAAAATTACACAACTGTTAAATTGGAATCAGTTTCATCTCATGCCAAGTCTTAAAAAATTCAGAAGTCCAAACTCAAGACCAAGGATAACCA
>JARVJN010000752.1:7754591-7767435 GCA_031763805.1 Argolebias nigripinnis | reverse complement strand
TTAATTATTCTACACTTTATTTCATTTTTGACAAATAGAGCTACTCCACCACCTTTTTTATTGTTTCTGTTTAAATGGTGCAGTTCATATCCTTGGTTGGTCTGTTATATGTGAGTGTGCTGTTTGAATAAGTTTGCTGTGGCTCCTCGGACTGATGAAGTCCTTTGGATGAAGGATGAAACGTCTCCAAAAAAAAAAAAAAAAAAGACACCATCCAGATGACCTGACGAAACTTTGTTAGCTCAGGAAAGATTTGCAATCTTTAGACCCTAAAAATCCTGCTGGGCTGGATGAGCGTCCATTGTTTTTTAAGTTGGCGTCTGTTTATTGCGACACCACTGTCTATAGTTATTTTAACTTTTCTTTCTTAACTGCTGAAATTCCTGCTGAGTGGAAGGCTGCTACTGTTTGCCCTCATTATAAGTGTGTGAATCAGACTGATGTTAACAGTTATAAGCCTATATCTATTCTACCTTGTGTGTCAAAGGTTTTTAAAAACTGGTGAATAAGTAGCTAACACGTTATTTGAAGGTTTTAATATTTTGTCCCGCACCCAGTCTGGCTTTCGTTCAGGGCATGGTTGTATTACAGCCGCTCGGAAAGTTCTCACTAATATAGCGTCTGCATTGGACTCCAGACATTATTGTGCAGCAATATTCATTGATTTAGCAGAAGCTTTTGACTCAGTTGATCATTCCATTTTATAGAAACAACTTGACCGTATTAGAATTTTGGGACAGCCACTAACATGGTTCTGTAATTATTTTTCAAACAGGTCGCAGCAAGTGAAAGTTGACTCTTCTACTTCACAGTTTCTTCCGGTTATGTCAGGTGTACCACAAGGCTACATTATTGGTCCAACTTTTTTCTTCATATTATAAATGATATCTCGTAGTGAGGCCTCCATTCATTCATTGTTGTTTAACTTTGACAGGGATCTGTTAACGTAATATGTGATTTCCTTGGTTGTTATTGATTTCCATATTTTATAGTGTTGTCTAATTGTATTGTTTCCCTTCCCTTGACCCTACAAGTGCCTGTTGGTGCTGCCAGGCCAGCACTGTGAATAATGATTTGTTCTTGGTGTGTATGCCTGGTTAAATAAAGGTGAAATTAAATGAAAACAAGAAGAAACCATCCAGAAGACCTGACATAACTTTGTTACATATTATAGATTGTAGAATTTGTTTATCTGTTAACTGTATGGAATGTATGTTAACTTTTTTGTTTTCATTTCAGAGTGGTAACAAAGTGACCATTTCTACGACTCCTTTTGAAAACACTTCTATAAAAACTGGCCCAGCCCGAAAGAACAGCTACAGGAGCAAGATGGTGAGATGTGGCAAAAAGTCCAAAAAGGAGAAGACCCCAGAAAGGTACAAACACTGTACATGTTATCAGGGGTGGAAGTAACGAATTACAAATACTCACATTACTGTAATTAAGTAGATTTTTTGGGGAGACTTGTATTTTTAAGAGCATTTCTTTCAAGTGTGTAATTTTACTCATACTTAAGGTATAGTTAGACCATGTAATCTACTTCACTACTTTTAAGATCAGAAGATGATACTGAGTATGGCCACAATTTAAATTAATATTTAAACCGTTCAGCCTAAAAGACTATCAGATCACAAACGTACAAATTACCTATGACGAAGCAAAGGACAACTTTATAGAGAATAATTTATAGTCTACTCTTCACAGCCAAACAAAACCAGTAGACTCTGTTAACTTCTAAAACCAGTTCCTGCTGACGCTGAACAAAAGGTTCAGACAGTGAAGGGTGACAGAAATGTCAGAGTTTAGAAGACGCTTACCGCCTGTTGTTCAGTGTATTTGCAAATTAGACTGTTTTATGCCAGTTCAAAAACATTTTTATCTTTAACAAAAAAAATTCCTGCTTTATCTACATTTGTTTACAAAAGAAATGGGCCTTAGTGTAATTTATCTATACTTTGTTGGTCTGAGATATGAGCTTTGAATATAGCTGTTGTATACAGTAAATCAAACTGAATGTCTTCTATTGACAACACAGTAAAACATTAATTGGTTAAATAGTAATTAATACTGAGTAGTTTTTGAGAAGAGTACTTTGTACTTTTTCTTAAGTATTTTTATAACATCAGTACTTTTACTTGTAATTGAGTACAATTTAAGCAGTGTAACATAACTTGTACTTGAAAATACCCTGATGCATGTTCAATAATCCAGGTAGAAAAATCTAACAAAGTTGAGTCAGGTCCTCTGGGCAAGTTAAAAGAAAATTGAAACATTTCGTCTTTTATCCAAAAGACTGCACTCAGTCAGTGCAATCATTAAAGTCTCTAAGAAAAAGAGAAAATACAGAAAAATCTATTTGACAGCACTTTGCTGGTTTTTTTTTCAAGGACTTACAAAACTTAGATTGAATGGATAGATCATATACTGTACTCATTATCTAAATGTGCCAAAGGACCAACAGATGTAATTTTAGCCCCTTTTCATACACTTCTATTACTTTAGCAGAGCAGTCTGAAGCATAGCCTGACAAGGTCTCCGGTGGCCTCTAGAGGACAGACTGGTAACGCTGTGGGAGTGTTGTAGAACAGTTGCTCAGATTCTTTTTAAGACAAATTATGCTTAAACTATTGTAATATTTCACATCCTCATATTTTTTTATTAACAAAAAATTTTGTATTTATATATATTTTTCCTTTCCTCTCATTTTTTGCAGGCGGCGCTCCCTTTTCAGACGTTTTGCCATGCAGCCCTCCCCCCTGCTTCACACTAGCCGCAGTTTCACCTCCCTCAGTTACTCTCTGTCATCTGGTGAGAGTCTTCCTGGCTCCCCCACCCACAGTCTCCCCCCCTGTTCCCCTACTGCTGCCCTGCGAACAGCACCAGATTTCACTGTGTCAGGTGGAGAAATTACGTTACAGTGGGGAAAACAGTCCCATCTGTAAATCCAGAACGGTTTCTCTGTTGAACCTTTTGCACTTGCTGAGATCTAATCAGTTTTGTGCTCTTGATTTCCAGGTGGTAACTCGTCTCAGAGCAGCTCTCCCAGCTCCAGCGCTCCAAACTCCCCCGCAGGTTCAGGCCACGTTCGTCCCAGCACTCTGCACGGGCTCGGCCCCAAGCTGCCGGGTCAGAGGCTTCGACAGGGGCGTCGCAAGTCTGCTGGCAGTATTCCACTGTCTCCTTTAGCGCGCACGCCTTCACCCACTCCCCAGCCAACATCTCCTCAGCGCTCTCCCCCTCCCCTCCTCAGCTCTGTACCAATTTCCAAGACGACCCAACCTTTCCCAGCCAAAATACACTCCCCTCCAACAATTGTGCGCCACATCGTCTGCCCCAAAAGTGCCGATCCACCTCGCTCGCCACTCCTGAAGCGTGTTCAGTCTGAAGAGAAGCTTTCCTCATCCTACACGGGAGAGAAGAAGCATCTTTGTCCCAGAAAACACAGCTTAGAGGTGACCCAAGAAGAGGTGCAGGACGAGGAGCTGACGCGTGGGGAGCGGGATCACAACGTGCTGCAGAGTGTGGAGGAAACGAGCAATGAGCATCTGGCAACCCACCGCATACGACCTGTTGAGCAGGGTTGTTTAAAGAGGCCCGGCAGTCGTAAGGTGGGGCGGCAAGAGTCCGTGGAGGAGCTGGATAAAGACAAACTGAAGTTTAAGATGGTTGTGAGGAGAAAAGACTGGACGGAGAGGAGGGAGTCTCTGCAGAAGCAGGATGCCCTGCACGATTCTGACTCGCTGCCTCTGTGCACTGATGAGAGGGAAGAAGGGTTTTTGTTTCCAATCCAAAACAAAACCCAGAGCAGCCCAGAGTCGTGCTCTCTGGAAACCAAAGCTACTAGCACAACCCTTAAAGATGTTCTGTACAAAAAACTGTCCACACGAGCGTCTGAAGCCAGCAGTGAGCCATGTTCTGGTGAGGGTGAAGGAGCCAACCGGTCCGCCTCCTGCTCTGTTTCCACTGAGCGGCAGCTCTCTCGACTCAGTAAAGACTGCATCAATCCAGACAGACTGGACTGTAGAGCTCCCAACATGGAGTTCACCAGAAAGAGGTTGTCATTTGAAGAAAGAGAAGACCGCATGTGCCGGTTGTCATCTGGCCTCCACGAGAACCTCCACTTTGGCTCCATAAGGTCCAAGAGTC
The DNA here is from genome assembly GCA_031763805.1 of Argolebias nigripinnis. Taxonomy (NCBI): domain Eukaryota; kingdom Metazoa; phylum Chordata; class Actinopteri; order Cyprinodontiformes; family Rivulidae; genus Argolebias; species Argolebias nigripinnis. Next base: position 7,763,289 of record JARVJN010000752.1, on the reverse strand, counting down.
TCCAGCTGGACACGGACAAGTATCATGACCACAAGGGGAGTCTTCACTTGTGTCCTGAAGGTCTGCCTCCTAAACTTTTCTCGGGGAGAGGAGAGAGCGCTGTGGAAAAACTGCAGCTCATCTCGGCTGAGGCTCCTCTGAGAAAAACATCGTCCGAGTACAAGCTGGAGGGACGCCATGTTTCCTTACTCAAACCTCTGGAGGGTACCCTGGATATTGGTTTGCTTTCAGGACCAAGAGTCTCCAAAACAGAAACATGTTTGTCTAAGATGATTGACAGCGCAAGCAGCACCGCCTCTGTGAGTCCATCAATACGGCTCAAAAGTCCAACTGAGAAACAGATCACCATCCCTCATCTTAAATCATCCGACAAGATGAGAAACTTCACCTGTTCCCTAAGCTCTGAAGCACTTTCTTCTTTAAACAATGCAGCTGTTCCTAAAGAGCAGTCAGCGAATGCAGCCGTGGATATAAAAATTAATGGAGGCGGTAAGAAGACGCAGGACAAACACAGAGAACCATTAAAGGCCTCAATGGAAACCTTCGCTGTCAAACAGGAGAGCCGGCCTGGTGTGAAGGCGTCGGCCTCCTTGGTTCATCGACATAGCTCCCAGTTCTCCGCTGGGAAAACGCCCTCCATACGGGAAGTGAGCAACGAGGATCAGGAGGATGAGGCGGAGCAGCAGGAAGTCGCATCAGACACGTCACAAAACGCCAACAGCAACAAAACGTCTTTGATTTCATCAGAACTGGAGGTAAACCATGAAGAGACTCCAGCTGCTGCGACTGGAAGTGTGATAACACCTGCTCCTCTGAGGCAGAGCACCCGTTCTGACAGCTGTGGGAGAAGAAAAGCTGATGTGCGCAACCCGAACATGATAGTTTCTGAGGTGACGGCGCAGAACCCTGCTGCTCCAGATGTGCTGTACGAACAGAAACCACTCATCTGCTGCTCAAACGCACGTGCACCAGCTGCTGTCGCATCACCAGCGACCCAACCTGAACGTGATTATAAATCCAGTTCAAAAGTCAAAGTGGGCTGTGAAGCGTCAGCTGTGAAAGCAGACAGCTCCGCCTCCGGAATCAACACGCACGTCGCAGAGACGCAACAAAATAAAGAGGTTTGTGCCGTGAACACGAGCAGCTCGTTAAACTTTACAGCGAAAGACAAAGTGAATGTTAATGCTGCGTTTGCTTGTGCACTGACTAATACGTCGCAGAAAAACAAAGTACCCGTTTTATCAAACGATGCAGAAGCTGTAAACGTTTGTAAGTCAAAAGAATATCCAAGAGAAGACTCACGTCACAAATCACCTGACTCTGAATGTAAGAAGAACAACGCTGTGATGTCAGCAGGAGCTTCAGCTTCAGCTGCTGTGGAGGAAAACGTCTCAAGTTCCAGAAGGAAGTCCAGACCTGATCCAGAACGTGCAACACCCACAGCTGTGAAGGAGGTGCAAATACAGGAGGTGAAATCTCACAGCGCTCCTCCTGTCCCGGAGATGAAACGGAGTCCAAAGTCCAAAGAGTCTGCAGCTGCAACACCAACCCATGACGCTAAACACAAAGAAGTCTTGTTGTCCACTGGAGGTGAGGTTGAACAGGCGTCAGTGCCAACAACTCATGGTGATGTGAAGAAAAGAGTGATTCAATCCAGATGTTCTGTAATAAAAGACGCAGACTCAAAGTTAAAAGATCTCTTTCCTAAAACGCCCACAGCAACAAAACAAGGTCTGGACGTGAAACCTCAAAGTCCTGCTCCCAAAAAACAAGATTTGAAACCAAGAGAGGCCTCACCGCTTGCTGCTCCTCAGCTTCAGCAGCCCAGGAAGGAACAACAGACAGATGTTTCTCCACCAGATCCACTTTGGGTGCAACCTGCAATGAAAAAAGACACCCACTCACCCAGCGGAGCCTCTTCAGGCAAGTTGTCCAGCTGTGAGTCTCTGGACAAGGACGTGCTCAAACTAGAGAGTCACAAGATCCCAGGTAGCCAAGTGTCCCCCCGCAGCGACCAGGCGTCGTGCAGCAGGAAGGAGCAGGCTGATAAGAAGAAAAAAGACTCCGTTCAAGAAAGCACGTCGACACAGAAAACCACGAAAAAAGATTCACCCGGAGCGTCTCCCTCTGCCTCCAAAGACACGTCCAACAAAGACAGGAGCAGGAAGCAGGAGTCACCACGAAGCTCCTGCAACAAAAAGTGAAGCGTGTCACGGGATCCAGACTGACGAGCGTCGTCGTCATGCCTTCTGTGGTTGGTTTTATTTGAGGACCGGACAAGCTGTTACCTGTTTGAGTGAGTGCATGTGAGCGTGCACGCTCAAGTCCAGTGAATGTTTGGACGTTTGCTTCTGTCCTTCACCAGATGCTCTGTGCAATCATTGTGCCGGGGTCAGCAGGCTGCTGAAGAACCAGCACCATAAAAGAATTGAATTGCACTTTTAATTAGACTTGAAGGAGCCGACGTTAAAGTCTTTTAATGCAGTACACCATGTGTGTGTGTGTGTGTGTGTGGGGGGGGGGGGGGCAGTTTTATGCCTAGTACAATATGACTGTGCGCTTTGGGTTTTTTGCAGCGTTACATGAAAAAGGCACCACCTCGTTTCTGATGCGAATCATGTTCCACTTAGTGAAGGGGCCTTAGACAAATGGTATTTCAAACATCTTCCTGTTTTAGCCAGACATGCTGTTTCTTCACATTCCTTTGGCATCTGTTCAAACATTTTTGATTTATATGCAATATACTTTAAGTACAACACTGTAAAACAGGGAACGATTGGCTTAAATGAATGTACTATATGTAAATATTTTTCACTGTCGTGTTTATTCGGTCAATGTTCAGATGTTCTGCTTGATAACTTTGTGGTCTCGAAGCTACCGAAACGCGTCTCATCAAAAGTTTCCTCCTTTTATGTTTCCAAAACTGACTTGGGGGGGGGAGACACAAGGCGAACTGGGATTTTCTTAAAATGTAGCATCAAAAAAAAAAAAACATTGTGAGGGCTATCAGCATTTCCAGGATAGTTTTTTTTTTAAGTACCGGTAGATGGCATGTTGCAAAGTAAATGCATCGAGAAACGTTGTGACATAATGTTTAATAAATGAAATAAATAAGCACTTTTGCAGTAGGTTTTTTAAAATGTATGCGCATCACACATGAAGGTTTTTAGGTGTTTCACCGTCAGGGTGTTGCTGTGGTGTTTTTTTTTTTTTTTTTTTTTTTTTCCGTATGTGTTGGAGTGTTGCACAGTCAGCTTAAACTCCACCAGGGCAAATATTTTACGAGGAACCTAGTTTTTGTTTGACGTGAACGTGCTGCTGGTGTGTTGGTACGAGACCTACTGGCCTGCCATGCATCCTCAGTCACTGTCAGCCTCTTGCTCAAACATTTGTTTTTATAGATGCCTTTAAACTGTAAACTTTATGATGGTCTTAAAACTCTAGTGTTAGTTTGTCCTCTGTTAGTAGGCTTTATTAAAAAGCAGATCATATCCAGGTGTTACACACTGTAGCTTAGGGTTAATAATTGACGCCAGATGTTTGAAATAATAATTGAATATAATAACTGTACGTAAGATCATTGACAAACATTAACCTTGATGTTTGCCAGATTTCAATCTGAAGCCTGAGTGAAGGAGACATCCAGAAGTGAACGAGGATATGTTGACATTACGAGCCCTTCTTCATGTTTTTATTTTCTGCAGTAAAAGACAAATGAAGCACATTCAGTGTTTGTTTACAAATCATCATGGATGTATATTTTGTATATTGTCGATATGCCAAATCTTTGTTCTGTGTCTCAGATGATGTTGATAATATCCATGTGAGACTTTGCCACCAGGATATTTGTTTGTGCAGTGATCAGTGTTTTTCATGTAAAGTACCTTGACTGTCTTCTGTGCAGAACTAGTATTAGTTAAACTTATTGACATTGATTTGTCTTTTAGAATATGTGCAATAAAAGTGTTATGAGTTTTGTATTTTGCCCAAGAAAAATAGATGTATATTAAGAGATATTTATACTTCTAAAGTCGTGTAAAACTGAAAATAAAATGAGATTCAAAATAATTCAGTTTGCTTTTTCATTTGACTTTTTTTTTAAATTAAGTAATTCATTAAGTAATTCAGACAACGTTCCAGCTGTAGTAGGAATGGAACGCTTTGCTACTTTGTTCTAAGAAACAGTCAAACAGCTGCTGAAAGTTGTTGTTTCGAAATGAACGCCAAGTTTCTTTCCTTACAAACTGATTTCACTTCATAGCTGCAGTGCTAGATTTCTCAAAGTTGCACCTCTGAAAAGGAAATGTCAGAGGGCGTCTCTTTAACCCAGATCTGTGCATCAGTGCAAAATGATCTCAGTACATGTACATTAGTACTAAAAGCCATCAGAATCAACACCAGTCCAACAACCAAGTAGAAACAGGAGACGGCATGAAGACAAAAGAACGCTCAACACAGGTCAGAGACATTGTAGAAGTACAGATCAGAAATGGAGTATTAATTTTTTTTCATCAGGACATCCAATGTACTATGCACCATGTTCTACACTGCCTGGACAAAAAAAAAAGGCACTACAAAAAAAAAGTCACACTATTTCCTTGGACCGCCTTTAGCTTTGATTACATCATGCATTCACTGTGTCATTGTTTCAATAAACTTCTGCAATGTCACAAGATCTATTTCCATCCAATGTTGCATTAAATTAACACCAATATCTTGCATTGATGACACTAGGCATGATGGGTACATCACTTCACCTGCCTCTCTTCTTACCCTGATGCACCCATCACTCTGGAACAGGGGGAATCTGGACTCATCAGACCACATGACCTTCTTCCATTACTCCAGAGTCCAATCTTCATGCTCCCTAGCAAATTGAAGCATTTTTTCTGGTTAGCCTCACTGATTAGTGGTTTTCTTAAGGCTACACAGCTGTTCAGTCCCAATCCCTTGAGTTCCCTTCACGTTGTGCATGTTGAAATGCTCTTACTTCCAATATTAAACATAGCCCTGAGTGCTACTGTTGTTTTTGTTCGATTTGATTTCACCAAACATTTAAGTGATCGCTGATCACGATCATTCAGGGGTTTTTTTTCCGGACACATTTCTTCTTTGAAGACGATGGGTCCCCACTATCCTTCCAATTTTTAATAATGTGTTAGACAGTTCTTGACCCAATTTTAGTAGTTTCTGCAATCTCCTCAGATGTTTTCTCTGCTTGATTCCAATGGTTTGACCCTTCTCAAATAGACTGACATATTTTCCACGACCATGCAATGTGTCTTTCAACATGGTTGTTTAAGAAATGAGAAGGAACTCATTGCACCAGTTGGGGTTAAAAAACTTGACAACTGAAAGATAATCGCTCATGCAGTAATGATCCAATAGGAGGCCCATCCCTACAGTATTTGCTTAGTTAAATCCAGGTGGCGACTGTTTTTTATTTTTTGGCTAGGCAGTATATGTATGCATGTATATATATATATATATATATATATATATATATAGTATATATATACAGTATATATATACATATATATATAAAATATACTATATACTATATATATATACTATGTAAATATAATAAAGTACTACTTATCACTTGTACTACTATCCCTATTTCATGGTTTTTCACTTATCATACAATCTGTTCTTCTGTATAATTTTTTGTGAGTATGTACTGAAAACAAGGGTTCAATATTTAATACGGCACTAGGTACATTTTTATTTTTGCTGTGTTCAATTCAGTATAGGGTTTAGCATTTTAAGACATACACTGATAAGAAACCTTCCTTGTATCTTGGTCTGTGAGGGTTTGGGCATGTTTTCATAATTAGCTAATTTAAGAATTCTGTTTGGAAAAATCTCCTCAGTGAAAGTAAAATGGCAGGTGTGTTCAAAAATAAATAAATTGACAAACCAAAAAATTTACTATGTCTAAAATGTTGCACTATTGTCACAAATATCACTTTATTGGGGCCGAGATGATGTAGAGGCAGGGCAGCCGGCTCAGGACCGGAAGGTCCCGGGTTCGATCCCCGGTCACTGCATACCTCGTTGTGTCCCTGGGCAAGACACTAAACCCCGAGTTGCTCCCAGTAGGACTGGCTGGCGCCTTGCATTGCAGCCTACCGCTACCGGTGTATGAATGTGTGTATGAATGGGTGGATGGTTGGTACTGTGAAGCGCTTTGGGGTCTCTCATAGGGGGCTGGAAAGCACTATATAAGTAAGCTCCATTTACCATTTACCATAACTTATCGTTAATGAAAGCCCCATTTTCAAAAACTTTGCAGATACAAGATCTTGTACAATCAAATGGTGATATAAAATTTGATCTTTCCACAGCTAGATTATTTTATCTGATTGTTGCCCTTACTGTTTCACCATGTTCTGAAACCACCAGACAACTGAAATTGTTGTAGTTTTTAGAAACACTGAGAGGGTCAATCCAGTAAATGTTTACACCACCTTTCATCTGCTCCTTGTCCATCAGCTGTTAGTGCCAGTCACCTGACAGGTCTTATCAGCAACACAAACCCACCTGTTGCTTTCCACCAGATTGTCTTTTTTGTACCAAGTGATGTCAGTTTTTCAGGCCGTCTTTCAACCAATTTTAGTCAGTTTGATCCTCACCCCTACCAGTTTCTTATTTGTGGCTTTGAATTATTGCTGTTAAACCACAACACAACTCAAAACTGGAAAAATGTCAACTCCCGTCTTGATAGCTACTGCTGCTGCTTTTATTCCCACTGGTTATCTAAAGCTAATGAACAACGCCTCAGCAATTTGTGGCACTAAAACTTTTGAACAAATCAAATCAAATGCAGATTAATGAATAAACTTTTCTTCATGAAGTTATTTTTAAAATTCCATTAAAAACTACCAAACAAAACCAGTTACAGTATTATTAGTACATTTAAAGTTACTTATTTGTACATTAATAAAAAAAATATGCAGTTAATAAGCATACATTTTCAACATAAAAATGTAAACATTGTTGGAAACTGGTTTAAAAGTGCATGGATGTTTTTGTTTTTAGTTACTGTATATTGTTACAATTTACAATATAAAGAATAATATAATAATAATAATAATAATATAATAATAACGATAATACATGAGTTTTATAAAAGGAAATATTTATAACAGGAAATATTGCTGTAATTACCGGTATGTAAGTTTTTAAAAAATCAAAAAGTGATAAAACTGTGTCAAAAATGGATTTGACTTAAATGCTTTATGTTGTTTTTTTATGTTAATGTTTTATATGGTTAAAAATAAGAACATTTAAGAGAGCAAAATAGTCCAAAGTGAAACTGGTTCATATTATGTGGTCTTTTACGGGTTTATGTTCCTTGCTACCACATCCTCTTTAAACAATGGAACAATAATCCACTTCTATTTTTTATAACAACTTAATTACTTATGTTATAAATTACAATACTAATCTTGCTGGCACAAGGACACCGTTAATGACATGTGCTGCCCTCAGTGTGTTGTAGAAAGAGGTGCAGTAAGAGCCACAGTAGAACTGTGGAAGCAGCACAGAGTTGTTCTGAATGTGCGCTCGTCAATGCAGGTGTGCACACAGCCACAAATATGTGATGAAAGTCCTTACTGAGGGCCAAGACCCTATCTGACCCAGTGAGCCCCCTGCCTTTAGCCTCATGCATACTCTCTCCCCCTCATGCTCTCCCTCCCTATCTCCTGTCAGCTTTCACAGAGGAGTGAGCTTCCAGAGGAGGACAGAACAGGCAAGGAAGATGAAGGGTGACCAAGCTGAGGAAAATATAAGAGGATGACAAAAACAGAAAGGAAGACAAATACATGTAAATAAGAGTTGTGAGTGGAAGTGCTGTGAAGTGCAGCTGTGGTTGGGTGTCCACCCCCACCACCACACACAGCAACACACACCCTCCCGCACAGTTCAATCCTCGGACAATAATGTGACACCCCAGTTGCCAACTACTGCCCCCTCCCTACGAATCCCCACCCTTACCCCTGCACCCCCCTCTCAACTACAACATTAACATATGTATGGTTCCCCTTGCCCCGATTATGCTAATCACCTGTCCAGCCCCTGCAGCCCCTAAAATGGGTGTATTTAGCAGTCGGCTGGCTCCCAATGCAGCTTCCCGTGAGCCCGAGGTGTACATTCACACAGTGCTCAAAGGGCAGATTCTTCCACGTTGTTGCCTTCATTCAGATCATTCTCTCTTCTACCCACACCCCACATTCTATTTAAAAAAATTATTCCATGCCAATAGATTATCAGAGGAGGAAAACGTAGACAGAGAAGAAAACACTGATCGAAAAAGTCATTCTGTATGCATGTGAAATGCTACAAAGTTAAAAATTATGTTTTAATTTAGCCAAGCATGCATGTAGTATAGAAAGAAAGAAAGTCATGTAAGCTCCATAAAACTTTAAGGTGTTGCAACTGTTTTACTGTTTAAAGCACACATGTCAAAGTCAAGGCCCAGGGGCCAGATCCGGCCCCCAAATTAATTATCTGTGGCCCCCTGGATGATATTTAATTACTATTAGATCCGGCCCACAGGCCACAGCCTCCCACTGGTGTTTTGCACGTACCAACACTACATTCCCCACAATACAACAGTAGTAGGGATGGGGCCGATCCGATCCGGAGTCGTGTCTCATGAACCCAGAGTAATAAGACCCGCCTCACGTCACAT
>JARVJN010000752.1:6631400-6641657 GCA_031763805.1 Argolebias nigripinnis | reverse complement strand
CTCTGCTCAGCATTTCTACAAACAAGCAGGAGATTGCCATCCCACAACACCTTAGCCACTTCCACATCACCCACAGCACGCTTCAGACCCTTCGAAAAAGCCACAGGGCTTACCCCAAGCAAACCCTGGCCTGCCTCAAACCGCAACACAACTTTACACTTTTCCAGCTGCACTTTCTTCCTACCATCAACACCGTCGTCAGCAACCTCAAGACACCGTTTACCCGAAGCCAAACCCCGTCCGACACCCCCACTGCTACTAGCCATCTTGGTCCGCTCACAAACCAGAATATGCCACCGCCGTCCAAAAACCGTGCCAGTGCCAATTACAAAGCAAACTGAGGAGCAAGCATTTAAAGAGACACCAATGAAACCTGAACAACAAACACCTGGGGTGATTATAGATCTGGGACAGATGAGGCAGACAAAGTGGAAAAACACTGAGGAAGCTGACTGAAGGTAATTGAGAAATGGTACAATAGACCAAGACCTACACCAGAAGAATAAAACCCAACAGTACAAAAACACAGAAAAAAGTCCTCAACTGAACTGGAAAACACAGCAGAACCCAAAGGAAAAAATAAAACATAAACCACGAAGGGAATAAAACTAAAAGATAAACTCAAGGACTAAATCAAACAGAAAAACACAGCCTGACATTGGTGGGCTCTACAGCAAATGAATAAAGAGACGCATCGTCAGAAGAAAAGTATCTCATGCTAAACCTTCAGGGCCAAGAAAAGTTTCTTTAGACTAAATTCATAACTGTAAATGATGGTTTTAAACATGAGAATTATTATTTTCCACTTATACACTTATCTGTGATGGATTGGCAATCTGTTCAGGATGTACCTCGCCTCTCAGTGACTGCTGGACATGGTGACCCCCGCAACCTGAAGAGAACAAAGAGGGTAAGGATGATAGATGAATGGATGGATGGATGGATGGATGGATGGATGGATGATGGATGGATTATACCTTCTGTGAGGATCACTGCGACCCTAAATTTCATTTAAAACAATTAAATAATTTTGACCTTAAAAGACAATGACTACCACAAGTATTTGGAATTTTATTACTTTATTTAGCCATTTTTATTAGTTATTTATCAATAAACAATCTGTTCATATACCTGGATGCTTGTGAAGCAGACCTTACTTTAAAAAGATTTATGTAATTTGACATGTTTCCATATTAAAGATGTAACGAGGGCGGCACGGTGGTGCAGTTAGTAGAGGTGTTGCCTCTCAGCACGAAGGTTGCCAGATAAGTCTTGGCACTGGGACCTTTTCTGAGTGGAGTTTGCATGTTCTCTCTGTGCACATGTGGATTTTCTCCAGGTACTATGGTTTCCTCCCACAGGCCAAAAACATGCCCATTAGACTTACTGGTAACCCTAAATTGTCATATTGTGTGATTGAGAGTGAATGGTTGTTTGTTTCTATGTGTCCCTGTGATGGACGTGTGATCTGTTCAATATGACTACTGGGCATGGACACCAGTGACCCCCTGCAAGCCAGAAAAGAAGAAGAAGGTAAAGATAATGGCGGGATGAAGATGTAATGATACACATTTTGAGTTGTATTCATTCAAGCTGTAGGATTTTAAAAACATCCTTGCACGTCTCATTCTACCTCCTGGACCCGCAACATGTCCTTCTGCAGAAACTTGTGAGTCAGATCTTCGTAAAAATGTCTGCGCTGGCTCACTGCGCGGGAACGTTTAACTTATTTGTTATTATCAAAGGGCTGACATATTATTACCATCACACTGAAACACAAGCTGGAATATGAAAACCATGCAATGACTGAAAGTTGTCTTGAAAACACAAATTCTGTAGAACGTCTGGGTTTTAGTGTGTGTCACAGATGGTTGTGCTGTTGTGTTGAACATGGCTGAATAACCTCTGTCTCATCCTAGCAGGTGCCTTTGAGTCAGGATCAAGGCCGGTCTTTATCAGTTCTTTACAGTAAACCACAGCCTTCTCCCCGCTGTCACACCCTAACAGCTGTGGCCAGGGCGTAAGCAAGTCATCAGAAAACATTTCAGATATTTCTGCTGGTCTGTTGTCATACCACGGAGTCTCATTCTGAGACCAGGCGAGCAAAAGTTAACGGTATGACACTGAGGTATGGACAGGGATGAGAAAACATCTGAATTAACACAATCAGTATAATGTCGCCTTAACCTCTGATTTAAGGGAAGTTCTAATTTATGCTGTCTTTCTCAATCTCATTGAGACATTGCACTAAGAATTATGCTTTAAAACATTAAACAGTCAACACAGTCTACTCTGTGCCTGTAGGCAAAGCATTTTGTGAACCACTGGACGGAATATATTGAAATTCTTACCAAATAGTAGCTGAATACACATCAATAACTCGTTACTTTTTTGAGCCAGACCAATTCAAGATCGTTCTAACTGATCTTAGCTAACAGAAAAAAATGTTATACCTTCATCAAAATCACATCTGTTGAGCTAAAATTTATGTTTGTAGCTGATTCGTCTTCATATGCTCAAAGAGCACCTCGCAACATCTTCCCAGGATGATTTTTATTTAAAACTCCAACATGATAGAAGGCATGCAGGCAATATGACTTTTTTCAAGGAATGCCATTCTTTTAGTTGTGTCATCTTTTACTTTGATCAAGCAGTTGGATAAATCCAGTGGTGGACAAAGTACTCAAGTCTAGCACTTAAGTAAAAGTATTGATACTCATGATCAAATCTTAATCAGCTACAAGTAAATGTTGGTCAGTCAAAAGTTTACTCAAGTTAAAGTACTGAAGTACTTACTTTTGAAAATACTTGAGTATTCAAATGCATTTAAAAATACTCAAGTATTTGCAAGTACAAATTATATCAGTACATTGCTGTGTTGATTTGAGTGATTTTACAGAACATTGTAACTCTCTGAAACCACCTGATGATGTATTGACATGTAGAACCCCTCTAACACCACATGCCTTAATAAAACCTGTAAAAATAATATCTTCCGTGCATTCTACATGTTTGTAGAAAGTCGTGGAAATCCTAAACAGATGATGCACATGTAGTCTTCTCCTCAGCTTCAGTATTTTTACACTGTAAATGTGCATATATTAACAGCAACAACTAAACACAGGAGAAGAAACAGTAACACTGATGACTGAAAGTTCTGCCATACTACATAGAAGCTTACAAAACAATGAATGTTCTGCACAGATGAATCTAGCATGATACCTGAATCAACAACTGGCCAGATGCATTTAAGGAAAGAAAAACAGCAACAGACGATTACAAAGCTGAGCCAAAAGGAACAAGTACCAAGAAGCTTCCTAGAAATGTAGTGGAGTCAAAAGTACAATATTTGTCTGTGAAATGTGGAGTGAAAGTCACAAGTTCCCAAAACCACAAATACTCAGAAAACGTTACGTACTCAAGTAAATACTTCATTGTCCACCGCTGGATAAATCTTTCTGTTGTAATCTTTCTTTATTTTCTTTTTTGGTAAATGCAAATGCTTATTGTCAATTACCATGTGACGTGTGCTGCTGACCCCTTGACCAGGTCACCCTTGTAAAAGAGATCTCGATCTAACCTGGTAAAAATAAAGGTGATTGATTGATTGATTGATTGATTGATTGATTGACTGATTGATTGATTGAAATCCAGTAAACATGTAAAATGATAATGGACTTCTTTTGCATTTTGTACTAATTTCACCAAGCGAGCATCTGAACTGAATCTGTGCTGTGTGATTGATCATTGTTTAGAAGAGGTGACCACGGTTCACAGACATTCAAACACACACACACGCGCACACACAAAGCTGGATAGAGCATTTTTCTATGCACATATGAAATTAGTTTTTCTGTTAATTAAACTATACAATGACATTTTGGCCAGGACGGGCCAGACAAAAAGCTCATTTATGTGCCCAGTGATCTATAATTTGTAATTATGGAAAAATAGTGAGATCAAGTTCCAAAAGACTAAAATATTGCAGACCAACTCCCTGAAACTCCAAGAACACATTTTGACGGTTTGACCTTTCAAATTATTACTAAGTTAACAAAATCTAAATTAATACCAAAAAGCGTTGGGAATTAATCATTCTGCATCTGTCAACAATAAAAAGTCCATCAGAAGAGGACCCATGGGATTTTGTTTGCTTTGGACCCCTGTTGATCAGCCCAATTTGTTTATCTGTTAATTGCATATGTGTGTACATTCTGAGGGGGTGGGTCGGTGGGGGTGGGGGTTAGCTTATAAGTAATTAACAAGTAATTTGCTCCGCCTAGAGAAATGGGAAAGTTACTCATGCGATGCACCCTGACAAGGTCACTGGCTGATAGATGAGCTCGAGCGAGGGGATTTTTTTTCAGAGACTGTGAAGGCGGCCAGAAGTGTGGGAACCAAACAATTAGTCTGTGGAAATGTAGGCAGCCATGCTGGATGATGACCATGAGACTGGTTTACATGAATACTCACCACTTGGCCGACTGACAGGGAGAGAACCGACACCTGGGCTCCGACAGCTCTTAACACACAGTCATTTATCTTTGAAGAGCTCGATCAGGCAATTTGCCAGCAGTTTAGGAAGAGCATGTGCTACTTCCCATCAAACAAGCAGGAATGAAGTCAGTCAAGACGAACTGACCACAAACCCACACATGTACTTTAAAAACAACATTTTCTAGAGCATCAAATACAGCTTAACTACGAAAAACTAAATATTCCAGTGAAATTATATATATTAAAAAAAGTACTGTATTGTTTCTTTGGACTAAAACATTGGTCATTTTCACAACTTTATGAAAAAAATTGCTTTAATTTAACAAAATAGCATTTCACCATTTACAAACCAAACTTATTTTTATGTGGAGCTGAGATAATATAAATGTGTTTGACCAAAACAAAACACTTAAACAACCTTTAATATAAAATTGCATGCTTTTATATAATTTTGAACAATGACAGGTTGGATTTTGAATAATAAAAGGTATATATTTGCAGTGTTATAGACTGTGAAGTATCATAACCAGTTGTGGCATTTTGAAAAGCTTTGCTAGAAGATAATTTTTAAAAAAAGTATCTCGTGCACCTGGAGCTTCAAAGCCAACAAAACTCGTATTCAGGGCTTGAAATACACCAGGCACTTAACAACAGTTGTTAATCAGATAATGAAAGTCTCAGATTTACACGAGCACTCTTGTGGAGAAACAGCAATAAATTCTTTGCAATGACAGCATACGAGGGTGGGGAGAGAGAAAAGGTGGGATTTGGTACCAGGCGCTTGCCTTCCCAACAGAATTACACATCCAGTGAAGTCTGTGGTGAAACACTCCATCAGCCATTTCCCCGCAGCACATTATTTTGAGGCAGTGTAAATCCTGAAGAAAGAAACAGTTTAAGTTCCCTTTTTGTAAGTGTTTAAAGAAATACGTGACAAGCAGACATTCTGAAAATTATGTCAAGGCATTATGCGTCTCCGTGGTCTATGAATCCCCAAAATACACAGATTTTCTTGACAGAATAACTGTGAGCGGTAGGAAATAAAAAATAAAGATAAAAATAAAACAGAACTCTCACTCCCGGACCGTCTGCTAGCCACCCAAACATTAGTAACCCGACTCCAACGTTTTAAGATGACCTATTGCTCTTCTCGCCCTGCTCACCTCAATCACAGAGTGATCTGCCATTGTAACAATACACAGGATTCTGTTTGATACAGAGGCCCAACACATGCACTCACAGGTCAGTGGATATGTGATGGAGGAGCGTTGCCCTCTGACACTGAATATCTATGCGTTGGAAAGCTTTGGGTCAGTACTTCTGAGGTGGTCCACAAAGATGGACTGTATCAGATGAGTAGTTCCCTACACTTTAAAAGAAAGTGTAGGGAACTACTATCTTCTTTATCTTCTTGTTCCTGTTCAGGGGTGCAGGGAGGTGGAGCTTATCTCCAGCAGCCACTGGGTGAGAGGCAGGGCACACAGTAAAGGACACTGCGTAAAGAGCTGTTCAGGACAAAGGAGGGAACTCTCTCACTCACACCTTGGGACTTTAGAGTTACCAATCAGTCCAACGTGTATGTTTTTGGTCTGTGGGAGGAAACCGGAGTACCGTACTCAGAAAAACTCATGCATGCACGGAGAGAACATGCAAACTCCACCCAGAAAGCCCCACCCCACCCACCACCCGACTGGGATTTGAACCAGGGTAACCTGCTCACCGAGAGGCAGCAGCTCTACCTACTGATCCATCATGCTGCCCCTCTGCTTAAATATTCCAACATAAAATGTAGTGAAAAATGTACTAATATGAATACGAGTATGAAATTAATATAATACAAAATCACAAAGTCAAGAAGTTTTTCTAGTATCACTCAGCCCTCTGTGAATAGCAAACAACCATCAGGGTGCTAATGATCCATCGTTAGGCTGATGTCCTCCTTGATCATGTGAGCAGCTGGTTTCGGCTGTCAGCAGCAAACTGGTTGATCCACTGTGAGAGGGTGCTATTTATAAGACTGAGCTGAATACAGCATGAGGAAGTCTTTTGGACAAAAGACAAAACGTTTCTACTTTTTTGTTTTGTTTTGTTTTGTTTTGTTTCTGAATGTCCAGAGGACCAGACAGCTTTTTTAGATTTTTCTACCTGGATTATTGAGCATGCATCAGGGTAATTATAGATTGTGTTAGCTAGTTCATCACCTGTCATTGTTAAGCATGTCTGTGCATGTCTGTCAGCAAAACGTCTTGTAAATCACTGGACAGATTTTAATAAAATTCAAAGTAATGGATGGATTTACTTTACTCACCACTGTAACGGTTGGACAGTTGACTCGGTTAAATGAATAACCGTTACAGTTGTCAATTTTATTCAAGATGGCTGTGACTTAAGCACAAAAATGGCTATTACTCTGTCACTTTATCAACTAAATTTAGGTGTGGTGGTAGTTGAGACTGATCCCTAACACCTATTTCAAGCACTATAGCTCATTTGACATCTTGCAATATTGTACCCCTTTCACTTTAGCCCACTTCAATTGTGGTGTTCCATCCATCCATCCATCCATCCATCCATCCACCCATCCATCCATCCATCCATCCACCCATCCATCCATTATCTTTACCCGCTTCTTCCTTTTTGCGTTGCGGGGATCACTGGTACCCATATCTACAGTAAGCAATCACTGTGCGAGAGGTGGGGGACTTTTCTACTTTTTTGTTTTGTTTTGCTTTGTTTTTTGAATGTCCAGATGACCGGACTAAGCTTTTTTTAGACAATCTATAATTGTTGTTAGCTCCTAAATTCACTGAAATGCATTGTAGAAATTTAGTTTTAATATATTTTGACCACTAAAAAGTATCCTTTTTTCAATTACAGGTCTGCTGTTATCTTCAATACCACAAAAGGCTACATCACACTTACCAGTAGTTGATGTTAGCCCAAGAAATAACTCTGATAATTCTGCTAAACTCGGAAAATCGGCTTCATCTAACATCACTGGAGATCTACAATCCTCCACTTCAGCTAGAACTGAGAATAGCCTTTCAATAGTTTCTTTGTCATCCCTGTCATCATCACCGTCTGTCACAGGGCTTCAGACAACAGGAGATACAACTATCACACATACTGCTCACAGTACCAGCAATATCCAAACAGACAGGACCACCGACACCAGTGACGCCACCAACGTAACCAATATCACCAACCCTACTGCTAGCATTATTATCAGCACCACAGACTCAGAAACAACCAGTTCCAATATCATCTCTACCACTGAAACTGGCTTTTCCACCACTGACAGAATCTCACAAACAACAGACTTAACTGGTACCACTAACATTATCTCTACTAGTTTTCCAACAAGTAACACAGCTTCACCAACAACCAGCTCAACTGGTACCACCATCATTATCTCAACCACCACAACCAGCAGCACCACTCGACAACATGACAGAATGAGTCCAAAGGCTCTTAGTGCAGGTAAGCAACACAAACAACATCTAGTATTGCTGCAGTTCACTGATGAATACACAGAGTGCACAAAAACATGGCTAAGTACTGTTAGCAATGCTAGCAAATAAGGATTTTCCTGTCAATTTATGCATACAAACACTATAGCAACATGTTTCCTTAGGGGTGGTACAGTGTTATTTCTGCAGCTGATTTATTAGGATTTATAGGAAAAAGAAATGAAAGTATGTTTCTTTTTGATGCTATGGAAGATTTTCATGTACAAAGCCATTTAGGATTTTAAAGATGGGGTTGATAAAGATTCTGACTTTCCAAGTTGAGATTCTGGGTGCGGGGGGATTTCAGATCCCCCTCCCCCCAAATCCGAAACTCTGAAATTCTGATCTTTGAGTAGGCTACAAAGAAAGCAATGGAATTATCTATATGGATGTTTCCTTTTTATCTTTAATTTTGGCATTTTAAACAATTTTCACAGTTGTTTTTTTTTCTATATGAATTTTTTTTAAAAAGTACCAAAAGTTTGTCTAAGAATCACTTTAAAATCGTCATAGCATTTATGTTACATTTTATGTATCGGGGATTTATGCTAATAGCTAGTACTTTTGCCAACTTGTAGTCAGGACAATCATTTTGAGCCAAAAACATACTAATATCTAATTGTAATTGATATGATGTTTTTTGTTTTTATCATAAAATAGCATTTTAGTTATAAAGTCGCTGTAAATTAGCTCTAAACATTCAAGAAATCAAAGGAGGTTCTTCTTTTTAAAGTATTTTCTGGAAATAGTTCTTTAAAATCTTATTCAAATTCAACACAAAAAATAAAACATTAAACACTGTCAAAAAGTTTAGGTTTATTTTCTTGATTAGTCTTTGTTATTATTATTATTATTTACAATTTTTCACTGTAAATTACCCACAAGTTTATCGAACATTTGAAACCAAAAGAGCACACTGTTCTCTGAGCAGCACACCCTATCCCCTGCTCTACCTGGGGGTGGATGGGTGAGAGCCAATTTCACTGTTGTATGGGAACATACAGTGATGATAATACATAATACTTAATCATTATTATTATTATTATTATCATTATTTCTAGGTTGTTTATTAGATTTTCTGTTATTTGGGTTGTGGCTGGTTAAATGCCACTGAATTTAGTGAACACTGGAAAACTGAACTTTTTGTTTTATATATTTCATGCAAAATGTGAACTTTTATAATGTCTTGCACAAAACCCTTTGGGGTTTTTCTGAGGATAATAAATGCAGGATTAAGGTGTTTTCTTTAAAAGCTGCAGTGCATACTTTCCCTTTCTTCAGATAAAATAGGTTTACAGATCAAATTTTGGTTTGATCTACAATAGCTGCAAGAGTGATATGAACTTTGACAACAATCAGGTTGTTTGTTGTAGAAATTTTGATATTCATTTATTTTGATCATCAGTGCTAATTCAGATATAAACACAAATAAATGGTTGAGTTTGTTTCAGGTTTTCACAATGAGGTAACTTATTTATATTAAAACTCAAAGTTCATTTACTTTAGTCTGTTAGTGGAAAAGATTATCCTAAGTTCATAGTGCACTGTTTCACCTGACAGGACCATTAGTCTCATTGATTGTTCAATCATCTGACATGGTTTTACAGAAAAAGCCAATCATCTGAAGGTGATAACAGGGTTTGTAGGTCATTAAACTACTTGGCTGACGCATTTGTTTTCATGACTTTTCGAAAGCAAAGCATTACATTTATTATCTTATTGGCTGTACGTATTTCTGGGACTGTTTATTTCCTGCTACCACAGAAGGCATGCACAGTTATATATTTACTTGTGTGGGCATGTTTGTGTTGTTGTCTAACATGTCTGTTTGAAAACAAACATATTCATTGCCTTAGATTCATTTATACTAAGTTGTAATAATGTTTATATTTGCAGGTTTAATTTTAGGTTTAGGTTTATTTAACTTTGTAGAACATTAGTTATTTTAGCAGAACTCAAGATGAACTGGTTTGTAGTTTCATGATGAATCACTGCATAAAATAAATAGATATATTGTTACACTGATACTGATCTTTAGTTCTGTAAATCCAGTTGTGGAGAAAGTACTCAAACACTGTACTTAAGTAAAAGTACAACTAAA
This sequence comes from Argolebias nigripinnis, assembly GCA_031763805.1. Taxonomy (NCBI): domain Eukaryota; kingdom Metazoa; phylum Chordata; class Actinopteri; order Cyprinodontiformes; family Rivulidae; genus Argolebias; species Argolebias nigripinnis. Next base: position 6,631,550 of record JARVJN010000752.1, on the reverse strand, counting down.
CAGTCAAAAATGTACTCTAGTAAAAGTAGAAGTACCATATCAATGTTTTTACTTAAGTAAAAGTAAATAAGTCCTTGCTTTTAAAAATACTTAAAGTATTAAAGTAAAAGTACTTGCTGAATGTATTACCTAATGCAATGGTCTACAATA
>JARVJN010000752.1:6094010-6104948 GCA_031763805.1 Argolebias nigripinnis | reverse complement strand
ACGAAAGACGAAACGTTTCTACTTTTTTTTTTTGCTTTGTTTTTTTTATTTTTTGAATGTCCAGAGGACCAGACTTAGCTTTTTTAGATTAGATGTTTGAGTTCAGCTCATGAACAATGGAGTCGAAAACAAAAGCATTACGTTTGTATTTTTGGTCAGTGTATTTAATGGCTGAGAAAGATAATTTGCTTCAAAAAATAAACCTATTGTTGTTTTTAATCAGTTAGTCCAACATCGTGCTGAAGTAAGTAATCTTGTTACATTTTCTGGTATTTCTAAAATGTTTGAATAAAAAGGAACAGAAGCTGCAATAAGAAAATGTATACACCTTCACAGGTAACAGATTTTGGCACATTTAACAAATTGAAACACTGGCTTTCAAATGTGAAAAATGTTAGTTTGGACCCCAGAATAAATTAAATGAAATTTAAATTTTTGAAAATGAAATTTAATAGTTCTAATGTTATTTTACAAACAAATCGGCAGCCAAAGAAAAGTGAAGAGGGCGAGACTAACAAGCAATGGTAAAAGCCAGCTGCAAATCAGAAATGGCACTCTGCAATCAAGTGGACTTCACGCTGAAGCGCAGACTGCCATTTCAGTCGGGAGGCTCTGACGGGTTTCAGACCCTGTTAGCAGTCAACCGGGGATGTGAAAAGTATATTCACCAATGGGGGGAGGTAAGCGTTTTTGTGAAGGAGGAGGAGCACCAAAGAGATGCAGAGAGCAGACAAGGAGAATACAACTGCACATGGATAAAGTTGCCCACAAGATGCTTCTTCAGAATCAGTTTGGTTTGAGAGGAGTTCAGAAACAAAAGCAAACTGGAGGGAGACTGAAACCTCAGGGCCAACTTCTATCCAGAGGGTTAACAAGACACAAAACACATTGATAAGCTTCAGGGACCAAAATACCACATATTCACCTGAGAAAGTAGATCCACCTGGAAAACAATGCACACAATCACTATGGTCAACACGGTTCTAAATCTAAGTCATGTCAGCTGATTTTACACCAAACTTTTATTAATTGCCCAGCACAGTCTTGGAGTCTTTTTGCCAGTTTAAAAAGTAAAATGGCGTTTCTGTAGTTATATTTTAATGAAATTCAGCTCGTGCTGAAAGGTGCAAACAAAAAACGGCCACAAACTTTGAACCAATCACACACTCCGAGCCGCATCCTCCGTGTCGAGGAGTTCTGACAGGGGGCCATGTACTGTACAAGACGGTTGTCACCGGGGGATCTCAGCGGGAGTGCAGACGGAAGTTGCACCATCTTTTTTCACTCAACGGGGGGTAAAAGATGTGTGACAAGAAGTATAAACCAGCCTTGAGTGGTTAGAGCAGTCGTCCTCCAATGCAAAAGTTGGGGGTTTGAATCTACCAGCAGTCACATGCCAAAGTGGCATTGGGCAAAAACAATGAACCCCTCATTGCCTCTGATGTGTGTCCCATCAGTGTATGAATATGGGATAAATCACTGATTACAGTAGTCTCTTTAGAATGATTTGTTCAATTAGCTTTGTAGGGATCTAGTAGAGTGTTGTATGAATGGGCAAATGAGGCTTTGAGTGTCTTGATAAGATAGAAAGGCACTATATAAGTACAGCCCATTTACCATTTAAAGGGCACTTTGTTCATCTTCATTTATGTCAAAACCAAAGCCATTTCATACAGTGAATGTGTATTACTGGCAAAAAAAAAAAGACAACATCGTGCAACCTGTTCTCTTCCATTTTGGTTAATATTCGCAAAAGAGAGGCGATTCACTCTTGTGTGTACTTACGCAGAGTCCAGTGAAGTAAATTCAGGTGTATAAAAACAGAATGATTTGATAAAGTGGAGAAATGAAAAAGATAACCCCAACTTTACACTATATCTGCCACAGAATCAGAGGGGTGTCAGTAATAGGTCAACTTCATCAGGGGTGCCCAACCCAACCAGTCAGTCACAGACAGGTTTCTAGTCGATCGCAAGAATTTTAGAACACAACTTAGTTTATTTTATTTTACACTTATTATTTTATGTTCAAGCCTAGACTATAAAAGCGCCCAGCCTCTTTTTAAATTCCCACGAGACACAACTAGGTCTCGTTCGCAATAATCACATGATTTTTGGGCGCTCTGACTTAAAACATTATCTCATGAGACTTTAGCTTCACATGCTCAAAACAAAGCAGAGTATGATCACTGGCTGACAAACAAGTTAACAGGCAAGCAACATTTTTTATTTTCACCTGGAGTGGGAGGAGCCAAAGAGGACTATTGTTTTGTTGTTTTCTCAAATACGAAGTCTGTCTTACTTGTAATGCAAGCACTGCCTTGTCCAAAAACGGTCACTTGGAACGGGATTTCAAGACCACGCACAAACACTACGAGACGGATTTCCCTCCTAAAACTACTTCATGAACCTATAAAGTCCAGGAGCTGAAAAACAAGCTCGCAGCGAAGCAGTCAGTTTTCACCTGGCCCAACACTAAAGGTAAGGCTGCTACAATAGCCTCATACTGGGTCAGCTTCATTCTGATGCAACCCAAAAAAAAAAAGAAGTCTTTCAGCGATGATGAGGTTATTAATGCATTCATTGAGTCTGTGGATGTTCTTCGTGATTTTAAAAATAAAACTGAGATTGCGACTGCCATTAAAAATGTATAGTAGTCCCAGAATACTGTGACATTGTGATGTGAGGGGATGGATGTGGATGTGCAGCTAAAAAAGAACATAGAACAATGCCAGTGGTTCTCTCTTCAATTTGATGAGTCAACAGATATGATGGATGTGGCCCAGCTGTGTGATTTTATCAGAATAACCTTTGTAGACATGAGTGCCAAGGAAGAGCTCCTTACCATGTTGCCTTTGAAAGGACACACAAGAGAAGATATGTTCGATGCATGTACAGTAAGGAGTTTTTTAATAAGCGCAACTTGCCCCTCTTTAAAATAATTTGTTACAATTGATGGCGCTCCAGCGATGACGGGTCACACCAGTAGATTTCTTGCACTGTGCAAGCAGATTGAATCATTCCCAGATATTGTGAACTATCACTGCATGATCCACCAACAGGCATTGTGTGAGAATATTTTAAACATGAAAGAAGTGATGGACGTTGCCATGTAGACTGCATGTTATGGGCCAGGAGTCTGCCGAGTCTCCTTACTTGGAGGAGGCAGGTGCAGACCACACAGAACTGCTGCTGCACATGGATGTTAGGTGGTGTGTGTGTGTATGGTGTGGGTGTTATGACTAAATAAGTAGATTTTGGCAAGCTGCCAACTTCAAAAGTAGATCTTGGTTCAAAAAAGTTTGGGCATCCCTGATCTAAAGCAACTGCTCGTTCTCCAATGTGCACAACTCTAGTTTTTAAAGTGGTTTTGTTCCAGTTTGGATAGTTACAGGTTTAAATTCTCACCATTGAGCCCTGCAGTTGTGGGAGTTCCAGTGGTTTGTTTCTGATTGTCATATGAAGGTCCTATGTTTCCCAGATCCTGCAGAGGAAAAGCAGTGACTCACATGACACTTTTAAACTTTTATACAAATGTTTACAGTCTGCAAAGTGTGTGAACTCATATCTCAGGTGTAAATACCTGGTCCAGAAGGCCAAATTTTGGATACTCCTCCTCAGGATCTTTACTGCCGGGATCAGGGTGTTCCTTCATAAGGAAAACATCTCGCTCTTTGCTCTTAGAAAAAAAAAAAGATAAAAATAATATTACAAAATTAGTGGCATGGACAATTTAATTGTATAGCATAATTTTTTTTCTCTGTGCTCCGGTGAAGTCAGACATGTCTCCCGGTGCTCCGTCCACCACCCCACCTGCTTGCACTTCATCTTGTGAACCCTTAAAGAGCCTCTTTTTTGTTTTTGTTTTTCTGCATACCTTCCTAATTCGAAGGACGTGATCAGCTGGTCTCTCAACAAAATTGATCAACTTCTCCCAAAAGGAGTCAGGGTAAGGAAGATCCTTGACGGAAACAAATTAAATTCATGATGACAAGTAGATTTTGCTGTTTGGGTTGGTAAAATCGGATTGTCTACAAATTTGTGCAGATGTGTCGAAGCTTGGCAGCACTCAGACTGAATTAATGTGGAGCTGCATCAGAACTGGAGCAGGCTGTTATCAGGACTGTGAACTTTCTGGCAGAACCCATGAATGGTTGGGGATAATCTTGGAGAAGCTGTGAGCTCGACTTTCAGCGTAAGGAATCAATTTGGCTGTTTGGAGTTTCCATCAGAGAAATGTACCAGCGAGACTTTAAAAGGCAGAAACATCAACTCACAAGTTCTACCTGACCCAAACTGTGGCCTTGACGGTGGACTTGTCTCAACTCCTCCTGGCATGTTTAGGAAAAACAAAGATGCATTGTCTGTCTCCTCACTCCTCCCTTCCCCAAGGGCGTGGACATGTGACAGAACCTCAACCGAGCTGATGATAAATAACACCTCTTATCTGGACAATGGCTGAGAGGGGGGCTCTGGACGATGCTACGACCTTCCCTTAAAATTCAATGTCTTCACCGGCCTATATGTACATGCATCACAACTGCGGTATGTGCTGTTCTGTGGTAGTTTTTTTTTTATGCCTCAAATCTTGCCCTGTCTAGGACAAGGTGTGAGAGATCTTTTTTTAATACCGTCTCTCCTCATGTTTTCTTCCATTTTCTCATCTAAGCAAAATATTATTCTGAATAAGAATAAGAAAAGGCTGCGCTTTTTATAGTAGCAGCTTCGTGCACTCCGTCCATCTTTAGGACAACTGTACGCACATGTTCTCGTTGTATCTTGGTGCAACGATAATAAAGCTTATTCTGATTCTGATTACACAGTGCAATCCAAAGTGCTTTACGCATGCAAATGCAAATCCATTAAAAGAAAGAACTACTGTATATTAAAAAGAAAAAGAAAATAATTGCATTAAATTTAAGAGTTTGTAAAAAAGGACAATTTTAAATAATTAAAAAAAAAAATTAAAACAGACAGTTAAAACAAAACAAAAAATATGGGAAAGTTGCAGCAAATAGTTATGTTTTTAGTTCTGATTTAAAGAAACCAACAATTTCTAAACGTCACAAGTTTACAGGCAGCTGGTTACTTTATAAGCAAAGTAAGTACCGGTACAGTTGTCCCACACTACTTCATGGTTCGTTTTTTGCGGATTCGGTCTATCGCGTTTTTGTTGTTGTTTTTTCCCCAAAATAAGATTGGACATGACACAATTGGCTGATTGATGAATGAGCTGCATGATCAGCATGAAATTTTTATTTAAAATAATTTATTTTGAATTTTGCATCTGTTACACCTTTGTGCAGCCCATACTGCAGGAAACTTCCAACTGCAACATGTCATATATCCGCTCTGCAGCAGAGAAGTGGGCGTGGCCGAGTGTGCTGGCTGGTGGCAGAGAGTTGGAATCATGACATTCTGTGCTTTTTTGGAGCGTTTAGACTTTAGAAACATTGTTTAGAATATTGCAAGAGTGCACCTTATATACAGTGAGGAATAAACATTTCAACACCCTTTGACTTTGCAAGTTCTCCCATTTAGAAATCATGGAGGGGTCTGAAGTTTTCATCTTAGGTGCATGTCCACGGTGAGAGACATAATTTTAATTAAAAAAAATAACAATCCGGAAATCACAACGTATGATTTTTTAAAATAATTTATTTGTGTGTTACTGATGCAAATAAGTATTTGAACACCTGCCAATCATCAACAGTTCTGGCCCTAAAAGACCTGTTAGTCCACCTCTAAAAAGTCCAACTCCACTCCACTTATTATTCTAAATTAACCTGTTCGAGGTCGTTAGCTGCATGAAGACACCTGTCCACCCCACACAACCAGTAAGACTCCAACCACTAACATGGCTAAGACCAAAGTGCTGTCCAAAGACAGCAGAGACAAAATTGTAGACCTCCACAAGGCTGGAAAGGGCTACGGGGCAATTGCCAAGCAGCTTGATGAAAAAAGATCAACAGTTGGAGCAATTATTAGAAAATGGAGGAAGCTAAACATGACTGTCAATCTCCCTCGGAGGCTCGGACTGGGGCTCCATGCAAGATCTCACCTTGTGGCGTATCAATGATCCTAAGAAAGATGAGGAATCAGCCCAGAACTACACGGGAGGAACTGGTCAATGACCTGAAGAGAGCTGGCACCACTGTTTCCAAAGTTACTGTGGGTAATACACTAAGACGTCGTAGTTTAAAATCATTCATGGCACGGAAGGTTCCCCTGCTTAAATCAGCACACATCCAGGTCCGTCTTAAGTTTGCCCATGACTGTTTGGATGATCCAGCGGAGTCATGGGAGAAAGTTCTGTGGTCAGATGAGACCAAAATAGAACTTTCTGGTCTTAATTCTACTCGCTGTGTTTGGAGGACGAAGAGAGTACCACCCCATAAACACCATCCCTACTGTGAAGCATGGGGGTAGAAGCATCATGCTTTGGAGGTGTTTTTCTGCACATGGGACAAGACAACTGCACTTTATTAAGGAGAGGATGGCCGGGGTCAACCTCCTTCCCTCAGTTAGAACATTGAAGATGGATCGTGCTGGGTCTTCCAACATGACAATGACCTGAAGCACACAGCCAGGAGAACCAAGGAGTGGCTCTGTAAGAAGCACATCAAGGTTCTGGAGTGGCCTAATCAGTCTCCAGACCTAAACCTACAGAAAATCTTTGGAGGGAGCTCAAACTCTGTGTATCTCAGCGACAGAACAGAAATCTGGCTGATCTAGAGAAGATCTGTGTGGAGGAATGGACCAAAATCCTGCTGCTGCAGTTTGTGCACATCTGGTGAAAAACTACAGGAAATGTTTGACCTCTGTAATTGCAAACAAAGACTACTGTACCAACATTGATTTTCACAGGTGTTCAAATACTTATTTGCAGCTGTAACACACAAATAAATTATTTTAAAAAAAAATCATACATTGTGATTTCTGGATTTTTATTTTAAGATTATGTCTCTCACAGTGGACATGCACCTAAGATAAAAAATTCAGACCCCTCCATGACTTCTAAGTGGGAGAATTTGCAAGCAGTCACGTGATTGTCACCGGGCACTGGCTAGAACTGTCATTTCTAACCCGGGCCCATAGGTTAAAAATCCATTAATGGCGGGCCGTGTCGGTCTTTTGATTGTCAGCGGACGCACACGGCTGACGATCCAGTGTGGATCACCATGCGTGCAGCCGTTTGACAGCGCGCTGACTGGCCAGTTGATAGAAGTAAAAAATAAAATAAAAAGTCCAGATGGCTCACTGTCAGTGACCCACCTGAAGTTTAACTAGACTGGACCCAGCCACTGCATTAGCAGATGCATGCCATTGTGCCCGGCCGGGTGAAAGATGTTAAATTAAAAAGTCGATGGATCACTGCCAGTGACCGCTGAAGCTTAACTGGATTCCACCCCCCACCCACTTTTAGTTTTTTTATTTAATCCACGTGGAATCCACCACCACCCACCTCGTGTTTTAGTTGGGTTTTTTGACGTGCCGCACGTTTCTTTCACTGTTGCAACTTAATAATAGTTTCGGTTTTCCCGTTGACGTATTTGCAGCATGATAAATGGTAGGAGCATAAATAAATATACTTTCCCAGTGTTTAGTTGTTCTTTTTTTTTGTAAATTATAAATTACGTGTTTTTTTTTTGGGTGAATATGATATAGCATCGAGTTCCTATGACGTCTCAACGACTAGTCAACGTCCACTTGACTTTTATCATGTTGAAGTAGACTTGGAAAAATACAAAGTCGTGCAATCCCCCTAATAAATAAATAAATAAATACATACATATATATCTGTACAGTATATGTAAATTCACAGATGCATAAAAGATGAACGCCATCACTCACGGTCTTGTCAGATAACATATGAGCTACATTTTACAGATGTCTGATGATGGACTCCTGGGCTGCAGGGAGTCGCTGTGTTTACCTTTCATTACTCAGTGACATTTAGAAAAATGAAGAACAAATAGTTTGCAAGTTATTAACAAGAAATTTCAAACAATAGGGTGTGTATAAACATTTTTTTTATTTTTTTTTTACAAATTGATACAAATGCACAAGATATAAAAACCTTTATTAAGTGACTGCTAACCATATCGTCCAGCATTAAACTGCACCTCATGTGGTAGAAGAAACATTAATAATTACACACATGCAAGAATAACAAGCACCTCAGCTAGAACACAAAAACAAACACCATAAAGCTGCTTGTTGAAATGACAGAATCAATTATTTTGTTCTTTCAAACCAAGTGTAGAGAATATTTGTTTTTAAATCTATGCTGTGACAAGTCCCTAAGATCTTTTTAGGATGAAACTCTTCAGTTCACGTGAAAACGTCCATCCTGGTCTGCACTCCAAAGTGTAGAAGTGCTTTTTATTTCTTGTGGCCTGACAGGGTAGAGATGCCTCTCGCTCAGAGCGTCGTGTTGCTCAGAGCTCTCACACAGCTTTGCGGTGGTACTCTGGGGGTGCGACCTCATAGTCGCTGGCACTCAAGAGGGTGGCTGAATTCTTAACTAGGTACCTGAAGAGAAACAGTGATACAGCCTGTCACTATGGAGCGAGGTGGAAATGATGTTACAGACAGCTTTAAAAAAAAAAAAAAGAGTTGCAGAGCAGTCTTCAGCTTACTTGCGAGTAGGGAATATTGAGTTAACCCCATTAAAGATGGCCACTACAGCTAACGTACTTTAGCAATTCAATTCAGTTTATTTATATAGGGCCAATTCACAACAGAAGTCATCTCAGGGCACTGTACAGAAAAATTAATATATGATAGATAAATAATGTTAATTTAATAACATTATTTATCTGAGGAGCAGACTGCATTGAGTCTTAATTTCTAAGATGCTCAGGTCCAAAAACCAAAACCTCAGTCTTGTTCGAATTAAAAAGCAGAAAATTAAGGGTCATCCATGTTTTTACGTCTTTAAGACATGCTTGTAGTCTAAGTAACTGATTGGATTTGTTGGGTTTCATGGACAAATATAACTGTGTACCATCAGCATAACAATGAAATTTTATCCCATGCCGTTTAATAACTTTACCTCATGGATCATATATAAAGTAAAGAGTAATGGGCCAAGCACTGAACCCTGAGGAACTCTATGAGTAACTTTGGTGTAAGAAGATTTAGATTTACAAACATTTACTTAGCAAACAACATATACTATGAGTGCTAACAGATTAGAAGAGATCCTGCAAGATTATATATTTTTAAAAACTGCTCTAACTCTCATTTCTCAGCATCTTAGTTTAAAACTGTGACCTTGAAGGTGACAGGTAATATGCATTCACTTAAGGCAGGCCTCTGGTTTTATTCAGTGTTTACAAATAATTAATGCCATTTGAGAGTGAATGATCTATAAAATTATTTTAGATACACATTCAATGTATCCATCCACCTAAATGCTGGCTCTGCCTGTTAAGTAATGCACAGCAACTAGCACAGAGTCCGAGCAAAAAACAAAACAAAAAACACGGTCCTGAGCAGAAACGTCGACCTCATGGCTTATGTTTCAAAGTGTTTTCAACAAGCATGGCTGCACTAATGTCTACTAGAAGAAACGGGTCATTTGAGAATCAGTCAAACATGACATGGAGTCTCTGGAGCGTTGCTGGGAGTCAGAGCTTACTTGAGGAAATCTTGGAGGTAAGTGAGCAGCAGAGCCAGGCTCTTCTCATCGAGTAACGTGTAGGCCAGCATGGCTCCGATCCGAACTGTTGGTGAAACAGAGCATCTTTGAATGATGGTAAAACAAATAAACTATTTATTATTCAACACTACAATGATTAAAAGTGTTTCATAAACAGCTAAACAACTACTACTAAAACAACAATCATAAAACATTCAATATCTTCATTCTTCAGAATTTGCATATGTAATCATGCAGAACCTTTCAATAGTTTCAAAACTGAAGTTCCAGTAAAGATTACATTTTTAAAAGTTTATTGTATTACGTTTACTGCATGTACAAAATAATAATGGTTATTGCATGTTCAACCTTTATGTATTAAAAGAATACTCTTAATTCTGAATAAATGGAACAAAGTACTGTAAAATTACCCTAAACTTGAATTAATAAATTGTATACTATATTAAGTAAAAAAAGAAAAAAAAAAGTAATTCTGAATTGTATGGCAGCAACATATCTCACACAAAGAGGTTCTAGAATTGCACCGCTCGAGGTGGCTGCATGTTGGAGCAGCTCCGTTACTTTCATTCTGAGATATTGCTTGTGAAAGCTTTAATTCCTTTTTTCCTGGATGTAAATCACATTTTTTGGATGATTGTTTCCTCTGGTATCAGATGCTGTGCAGCTGGAAGGATTTTTACTGAAACTTTTTTACTTTTGGACATTTGTTATGATGCATAACCATAAGAACAATGTGTTTTTTACTATTGGGAGCAGCTGATTAACACCTCAAAACTCAAATAATTTCTCAACTACAGCCCTAAATCTCAAATTAGTTGAAAAGGAGGCGCTGTTGATGCATTCCTATCTACCTGCCAGCTGTGCGCGAGTGCCTGACCACTGAGATCGTGGAACTAGCAGGAAAAACGGCTCGTGACAGCAGAAGGATGGGATCTTCCCCCGACACCTGCAGCCGGTTGTCTGCAGCGACGAGGAACTCTGCAGGCTGCTGGGAGGAGTGGCCATCACTCTGGGAGGAGTTCAGCTCGGCATTCAGGTTGTCCTGCAGCCTGGGTAGGGTTGGGCATCGTTTGAATTTGAGCAATTCCGGTTCCAATTCCAATTCTTCGTTTCGATTCCGATTCTTTTCGGTTCTCGATTCCGATTATTTTTGTAGGCGGGGTTAAAAAAAAGATATGTCAATTCAATTCAGTTCAGTTTATTTATACTGTATAGCTCCAAGTCACAACAGAAGTTGTCTCAGGGCACTGAACAGAAACAATCAAATATAAA
>JARVJN010000752.1:4453967-4463982 GCA_031763805.1 Argolebias nigripinnis | reverse complement strand
TGTAAATTTTTAAACCTCTTTTATGTTGTGTGTGTGAAGCACCTTGATAACAGTTTATCTGTTTTAACTGTGCTATACGTATAAATAAAATTGACTTGACTTGACTTATTTTCAATATATGACACAAAAGGCTGCCAGAATGTTTTTCAGGGTATATCTGATTTTTTTTCTAATATATTCAGAAGGGACATGTAGCTGTTTTGGTCATATTTTGTAAGTAACATTATGTGCACTATTTTCATATGTCACCCTGAGCATGCATGTTGCTTATGACCCTCAGCTACAACTACTTCAAATTTAACACAATATGTGTAAAGCTGTATAGCAAATTTCTGTTTCCTAAGATCTGTTGGATGTGGTGGCCATCTTTAATTGGGATGACTCCAAAATGTAATTTGTTGTAGATGGCTATTCAAGATTATGTTTTGAACATTACATTATACTGTATACTGTAGTCTGCTAAATTGTTTATGAAGTATTTTTCTGACAGACATGCACACACTCATAGACACGGACAAAAAGCTTTGGCGACAGACGGTTATAAAGTGTGCCGGCCCTTCTGCTGTGGTGATCAAAGCATGTTTCAACATGGCCAGTCCTTTGAACTGTTGTGACCTCTGACTCCTTCAGTGGCTACATCATGCATCTAAATGATGAAGTTGCACCAAGACAGCAATTTGAAATACACATTTCTGAAGTAGTAGAAACTTGCACTGGTGCAAGCATGCTTTTTATGCACTTTGAGATTTTTATTAATGAAAAGTGTGGTATAAATTGAAATCGTTATTATTATTATTATTATTATTATTATTATTATTATTATTATTATTATTATGTTTCACTACAAAAACAACAAACAAAAAACAAAAAAAACCACAATATGAAATATACATCAGTTGAACCAAATGATGTGGAGTAAAAGGCTGTCTCGTTAATCCTTCAAATGCCACGTTAGACTCATCATGTTTTTGCCCATGTCTGTGTGTATGTGTACGTTTAGCAAATATTTAATCAGTTAAGGAGTGAATTTAATAAAAATGTCAAAAAAATTACTGGATGAACTGCTACAAATTTTTTTTCAATCTCATTTACACAACCAACTGTCGTAAGAAACACAAAACGTGCTATTACTCAGCCCACTTTACAAACACTGAGCTAAAATTACTGTGGCTGAGGGGTTAGAGCAGTCATCCTCTGATGGGTTGGGGGTTCAATTCCACCAGCACCACCACATGTTGGTGTCCCTGGGCAAGAACCCCTCGTTGCCTCCTACGTGTGCCCCATCAGTGTATGAATGTGATCTAAAGCTCTGATTCGTCTCTACAGATTCATATTTTCAGTGTGGAGATGTAGTAAAGTGCTGTGTGAATGTGTGTGTGGAGGTAAATGAGGGCACAGATTGTGTTGTAAAACGCTTTGAATGTCTTGACTAGATCGAAAGGCGCTAAATAACCACAGTCCATTTATCATTTTAAATTGGATGTGGTAGTAGCTAAGCGTCGTCCCAAACAAATACTTTGAGTGCAACACATCGTACATCTTTGCTTAAAACTTCCTCGTGAACTTTTTGAGTTAATAATGCATGTCTGTTAGCAAAATAACTCACTAACTATTTAACTGGATGTATTTTAATGAAATTTTACAAACTTGGGGTAATAGCAACCAACCGTCATTCAACAAAATACCCTGAGTGCGAACAGATTGTGCAATGTATCATAATATTGCAATCAACTGTGCATGCTGTGTTTTCAAGGTTTGATCAAATTGACTTTAACTTCTTCGTTTCTCAACACAAGTTGATGTTAGTTGAAAACCCTGTCATGAAAGATTGCAAGCAATTTGCAATCCCTCAAGGAATGTTTGACCATTAACCTGTAAATGCATTTTCTTACCTTTTTTTAATGTATCAATCCAGCAGTCAAGTCAGTGTTCTTTTGCAACTAGAATGTGGTGCTCCTGTATTTCTTCACAAATTCCATCAAATCAGGAAAAAGGATGCTCTGTACTGTTGCAGCATTGTCAGTCCTCCCTCATCCAGCTCCTTATCGTTCCAGCTCAGACTCAGGCGCTCAGCTCCTTTCTGAGAGAGCAAGTCAAAAAGCAGAGAGTGAGTGTGGGAGTAAATGTCTTTAAAAGCCTGTGGGGTGTTTAGGTCAGACACCCATCGCTTTAAACTCCAGCCCTTAAATAGCAGTCATAGTAGTCATTCGCCCTTCCTCCTACAGCCACGTCTGCCCTCCCTCTGCTGGAACTAATAGATGTGGAGTTGGGCTGCTGCCTTTAAATGAGATGCCAGTGTTACTGGGAGCCATGACAGAAGGAGCAGTACAGGAAAATTAGAGAGGGAGAGCTGAGCAATGAGAGGAAAGTCTAGTAAGACCACAGACTGCAAGCAGACATGTGTCTTCAACAAAATTATCTTCACTGTAACAACTTGTCTCTTCTTTTGTAGGATTGAAGCAATAAAATCAAGCATTTTTTTGTTAAATTTTCATAAATTAACTATTTTCAATTGATGTCATTGCTGCTCATTCCAAAGCCTAATACTAAAGGTCAGACACCCATTGTGTTAAACTCAAGCTCTTAAATCAATGGAAATGGTAAATAGACTGTATTTGTATAGCACCATTCTATTTTATCAATATTCTCAAGCCCTTTACACTGCAATCTGTGCCCTCATTTACCCATTCATCTAGCAGTCTATTATATCTTTACAAAGAATAATCAGTGCTTTATCACGTTCATACACCGATGGGACACACATCGGAAGTAATGAGGGGTTCAGTGTCTTGCCCAGGGACACTTTGATATGTGGCTTCTGGTGGAATCGAAACTCCCAACACTTGCATTGGAGGATAACTGCTCCAACCACTCAGCCACAGCCGCCCCTAGTCATGACCTTCAGATTATGAGACTGAAATAAATAGCAGTCATAGTCTGTGCTCCCTAAATTCTACCAGCATGTGGACTTTGCCATGAGAAGAGAAAACACATTGGATAAAGTTTACACAAACCTTTCTTGTGTGTACTGGACAGATCCCTGCCCCCACCTTGGATACTCACCACATCTCTGTAATGATAATTCAAGCATACAGATTGCTCATCAGGCCCACAAAACCTGAACTGAAACAGGTGAAAACCTGGCCCAGAAGGATCCAATCTGCTCTTCAGGACTGTTTTGAGAGCACTTACTGGGACATGTTTATGGTGATTTCACTGATTTAGAGGACACAACTTCAGTGACCTGACCAGCAAATGCATTGATGAAGTCACCACCACTAGAACCATCACTACCAGATCCAACCAAAAGCCGTAAGGATGACTCCAGGGGTGCATGCACTGCTGGGAGCCCGAGACTACGCTTTCAAAGCAGGTGACCATTTGGCTCTGAGAACAGCAAGGGACTAGCTGTTCCAGGGAATCCGAGAAGCAAAGGGTGCACACGGTCAGTATAACCACAGCCACTTCCAGAACAGTGGTCATACACGGCACATGTGGCAGGGTATCTAGGCCATCACCAACTACAGGACAAGACCACCAGCCTGTGACAGTGATGCCTCCCTTCCAGACGTGCTTAATGACGTTTATGCTCAGTTCGAGGTGCAAAACAACATATTGACGAAGAAGACCATCAGCCCTGGCTATGACCAGGTGCTTTGTCTGATCACAGCGGATGTGAGAAAAAAAACTACACAGAGTCAACCCACGGAAAGCTGCCGGACTAGACAACATTCCTGGCCGAATTCTCAAAAAATGTGCAGACCACCTAGCAGGTGTTCTCACAGACATCTTTATTATCTCCTTGAGCAGTGCCATCATACCAACATGCTTCAAGATAACCATCATTCCTGTACCAAAGAAGTTGTCAGTGTAACGACTATTGTCTGGTAGCACTCACTCCTATCCCCATGAAGAACTTCAAAAGACTCTTCATGCTGCATATCAAGACCTTGCTGTCTCCCACCATGGATCCACTGCAGTTTGTGTACCGCCCTAACTGCTCAATGGACGACACAATAGCCACCACATTTCACCTGGCTTCAACACATGTGGACAGAAAAAACACTTATGTTAGAATGATGTTCATAGACTGTAGCTCAGCATTCAACACCATCATTCCTCAGAATCTGAATGGAAAGCTGAGCGCACTGGGACTGACCACCTCTCTCTGCAACTGGATCCGGGACTTCCTGACTGGAAGACCTCAGTTCATCCGAATCAGACAGGACACCTCCAGCACCATCACACTGAGCACCAGAGCTCCCCAGGACTGTGTGCTCAGTCCACTACTGTTTACTCTGTTATCTTATGACTGTTCAAGTTCAAGTAGGTTTGCAGCACATGTGGTACACGAGATGGAACAAAATTATGTACACATGGTCCCAGTTACAACCAAAATTAGCAAAAGTATAAAGTGTAGAAAGAAACAGCATATAAGGATCTAATATACTGTATACACTAAGATATAGGTTAAACGAATGCCAAATGGTATGCTAAAATATCTAAGATATATGTTAAACCATAATAATGCAAAAAAAAGATGTAACAACAGCATCACAAACATGAGTCTGTGGTGAGCTGATGAATATAGCAGCATGAAATAACCAGTAGAACATATCAGATATGTGGTATGTAATATGTGACATATCACCAATTAAAATACATTGATTTTTTTTTCACATTGATTTTTTACAGCGACTGTATAGCAATGCACAGCTCAAATTCCATTGCAAAATTTGCAGATGACGCAAGTGTGTTGGGACTCATCAGCAATAACGATGAGTCAGCGTACAGAGAGTGTCTGGATTCAGGCTGAGCTGAATAGGAATAGATCCATATGCAGACAGAACACAAGGAGGCCAAGAAGTAATATAAAAATAAATATTTTAATAATATAAATATTTTGTAAACAGCTGACAAGGCAGCAAAAACACTTTCATGAATAGAGACGTGAGGGACAAAGGAGGATACCCAATGTACCAATGAGGACTAAGATACAGACCCGGGCTTATATACACACATACAAGATGAGACAGATTACAAACACCAAGGCATGAGACAAGGACAAAACAGATCAGGGATGATTAACAAGAGACAAAAAGGAGAACAGACAAGGAAGGCCCAGCAGAGGATGTCATCCTTACAGTACCATCCCCCAAAGATGCCCCCAGGCGTCCCCAAACACCCCCCCCCCCCACCAAAAAAAGGGTGGGCGGAGGGAGGAACTGCAAGGATGGAGGGCACAAGGAAGACAAAGGAACACAAGGAAAACAAGAGGGCAAGAAACCAAAAAACGGCAGGACAAGGTCTGGGAACTAATTACAACTAAACACAAAGACTAAATCTAAGAAAAACTGTGGGAACTAAAACTGGAAACTAAACACAAGAAAACATCAAAAGTTAAAGGGGGCAGCCGGAAGGCCATCTAGCACGAAAAGTCAGTTCAGGTGGGTGGTCGGGAGGCCGTCCAACATGAGGAGTCAATTCAGGCGGGTGGCCGAGACGCCATATAGCATGAGGAGTCAGTTCAGGTGGGTGGCTGGGAGGCTGTCTAGCACGAGGAGTTAGTTCAGTTCAGACGTAGGAGATGCTGGCGATGCTGGAGATGCTGGAGACGTTGGAGACAAGGCGTCGGCGGACCGGGGACCCTCAGTGGACGTCGAGGCATCTGCGAACCGGGGACCCTACGTGGACGTCGAGGCGTCTGCAAACCGGGGACCCTCTGTGGCCGTGGATGCGTCGGCGAACCGTGGCCCCTCCATGGATGTCGAGGCGTCAGCAAACTGGGGACCTTCCGTGAACGTCGTGACATCGGGGGACCAGGGACCCTCCATGGACGTTGTGGCATCATCGGACCGGGGACCCTCCGTGGACGTCATGGCATCGGTAGACCGAGAACCCTCCATGGATGTTGTGGCATCGGCGGAACGGGGACCCTCTGTGGATGTAGAAGCCACTTGAAATGCAGGAGACACTGGAGACACTGGAGACACAGAGGCTACTTGAGGCGCAAGAGACATAGCGCCCACTTGAGACGCAGGAGATGTAGCACCCACCTGAGATGCAGAAGACATTGGAGACGTAGTGCCCACTTGAGACGCAGGAGACACTGGAGACGTAGTGCCCACTTGAGACGCAGGAGATACTGGAGACGTAGTGCCCACTTGAGGTGCTGGAGAGTCAAGATCTTCGGCGGTAGAGCCCTCTGGAGACACTGGAGAGTCAGGATCTTCAGCGGTAGAGCCCTCTGGAGGTGCTGGAGAGTCAGGATCTTCGACGGTAGAGGTGGAATCTTCGGCGGATGAACCAGGAGCCGAAGAGCCATGAGCCAAAGAGCTAGGACCAAGAGCCGAAGAGTCAGAACCAGGAGCCAAAGAGCTTGCATCCAATAATTCATGCGAGGAGTCTGTAGCCGATGAGTCAGTCGAGGAGTCTACAGCCGATGAGTCAGGCAAGGAGTCTGCAGCCAATGAGTCAGGCAAGGAGTCTGTAGCCGATGAGTCAACCTCTTGGACTGGGGCTGTCAGTAGGTCCTTTCTGCAGTCAACCTCTGCCATGGCGGCAACAGCATGGTCCAAGACCAGGCTGGGACTCCTCCTTGGGCTCAGGGCCTCCCTCAACACAGGAGACATGAGGGAAATCATTCAGGACCTCCTCAGAGCAGGATATATGAGGGGCGTCATCCAGGACCCCTTTGGAATAGGAGATGGGATTGGTTCTGGACTTGAAACTGGTTCTGGGGCCTGTTCTCTGATGGATCGGATATCCATTAAGATAAGGTGGTATGAGGGGATGGATGTGAGACCAGGTACAGACAATAACAGTTTTTCAGCTAATGTGAGAAATAGGTTTGAACAGTCTGGGTTACTATTAACTGAAGTAAACAGTCTTTGAAGGTTGGAATTTATGTGGTAGATGTCGGAGGCACTTACCACCCCTGAAGAACTTCCTGGTGTGACCTCTGTTGGAGTGATGTGAGGTTTATGTGTTGACTGATTTTCAGGCTGGCCTCCCCTTCATCTGAACTCCTGACGAACGGGGGGAGGAGTGAGAGGTAACAGGATTGAGTCCCATGGGGGCTTTGTGCAGGAATGAGGTGCGGGACTCCACCCTCACCGGGGTCCTAGGAGGTGAGGCATCCGGATTGGCACTCTCAATAACACCGGAACACAGTCCCTGAAACTCAGCCTTGCCAGACTGAGCTGGATTAGTAGGAGTAACCGAAACGGATGCCGTGAGTCGCTTCCAGGTACGTTTTTTTACCATTCCGACAGCAGCGACGAGGAAGAGGGACAGGAATGGAGCAGAGTTCGTCCTCCATTTCGGTGTCCTCTCCCAAAGTCCACCTCCAATAGCCACACGGAGCTGGGGATAAGGAGGGAACGGACTTGCGGGTCAGGCGGCCCATCCGGAGCTGGAACCTTCTCTCTTCCTCGAGGACCAGGAGAGGGGAAGGCAGAATCTCCACCTCCTGGCAGAAGTTTTCTTGTGCTGGCATGGGTCGGGTCTGAAAACCGCTGCACCGGAACACGGTCTCCTCCATCTGCGAGGACTCGAGAGGACAGGTAAGCGAGGAAATCTGTCTGCTGTGTCTTGGTTTTGGTTGGTGCACACTGTCTGGATTCAGGCTGAGCTGAACAGGAATAGACCCATATGCAGACAGAACTCCAAGAGGCCAAGAAGTAATGTAAAAAATAAATATTTTAATGATATAAATAAACAACTGACAAGGTAGCAAAAACACTTACATGAATAGAGACGTGAGAGACACAGGAGGATACCCAATGATGCACTGACAAGGACTAAGACACAGACCAGGGCTTATATACACACATACAAGATGAGACAGATTACAAACACCTGGGCATGAGACAAGGACAAAACAGATCAGGGATTATCAACAAGAGACAAAAAGGAGAACAGACAAGAAAGGCCCAGCAGAGGGCACCATCCTTGCATAGAGGAGGTGCAATGGCTAACGACACCACACATGCCACCAAAGCATATATAGACAGTGAGAGAGGAGATGCAATGGCTAACAACACACACAAGCCACCAGGCCACATGTAGACAGTGAGGAAGCCACACTCTGTTCAGACACTGCTACAGTGAGACAGGCGTTCAAGAAAGTAAACCCTCACAAGGCACCAGGGCCTGCTGGCATCTCAGGATGGGTCCTGAGAGAGTGCACTGACCGACTCATCAAGATGTTTACCAACATCTTTAGCCTGTCTTCGAGCCAGTGTACTTTGTATTGTGCCCACAATCTCCAAGATGTCAACTGTTGTCCCCATCCCAAAAACCTCTGAAGCATCCTACCTTAATGACTTTTGGCCCATAGCACTCACGTCTGTCACCATGAAGTGCTTTGAGCAAATTATCAAAACTCACATCTGTGCTTCCCTCCCTGACACCCTGGACCCCCTAGAGTTTGGAAAACACCTATGGGAGAATGTTCTTCATTGACTACAGCTCAGCATTCAACACCATAATCCTCTCCAAGCTGGTCTCAAAGCTCACCACATTGGGCCTGGAGAAGTCCATCTAGTGCTGGATACTGGATTTCCTCACCAACAGACCACAGGCAGTGAGAATCAGCTGTCACCTCGCCTCCACAATAGTCCTCAGCACCGGTACACCTCAGGGCTGTGTCCTCAATCCACTCCTGTACATGTACTCACTATTTACACATGACTGTGCCACCAAGAACAGCTCTAACATTATCTTCAAGTACAGTATGCTGATGGAATAATACATGATGAAACGTTTCTATAAAAAAGAAACTTTCCAGATGACCCAACTGAGAATTATTGGATTTGGTACTTGGATTATTGAGCATGAACTTTCTTGCCTTGAACCACTTTGGCTGTGGCTGCCAGCCTGGGAGGAGTCGACAAGGGACAGGACAGCCCCCAGAAATCATCTTGGCTCCAGCAAACTGATTGGTCCACTTAAGGTGCTTACTGCTTGGTGGGGAAACAGTTCACTGGAACTCCTCTGACTGATGATGCCCTCCAGATGGACGGGGAAACGTTTCTATGAAAAAAACTGTCCAGATGACCCGAATGAGAATTATTGGATTTGGTACCTGGATTATTGAGCATGAACTTTCTTGCTTATGCTGATGACACTACCATCTTGGGCCTCATCACCAACAACAATGAGAGTGCCTACAGGGATGAGGTGAAATCACTGACCAGCTGGTGTCAGGAAAATAACTTCTCTATAAATGTTAGCAAAACAAAGGAGATGACAGTGGATATCAGGAAACAGCATGTAGACCAGCACTCCGCCATCAACATAAACAACGCTGAGGTGGAGAAAGTCAATAGCATCAAGTTCCTCTGCATTCACATTACCGAGAATTTGTCCTGGACACACAGACACTGTGTTCAAGAAAGTCTGACAAAGACTCTATTTCCTAAGAAGATTAAAGGAATTTGGTACGAACACCAGCATACTCACCAACTTTTATAGGCGCACCATTGAGAGCCTGCTGACAGGATGCATCACAAGGAGGCATGGGAACTGTACCAGTCAGAGCCTGAAAGCACTATAGAGGGTGGTACGAACAGCAGAAAACATCACTGGTAGCAGTCGCCACACTATCCAGGACATCTACCACAGCTGATGTCTGCGTAAAGCACGCAGCATCATTAAGGGCCACACCCACACAGCAGAAGGACTCTAACATCTACTGCACTCAGGCAGACGATACAGGAGTTCGCCATTGCATACAAAAAGACTAAAGGACTGCTATTATCTACAAGCTATCAGATTACTGAACTCTCAATAAAAAATAGGGATGGGACTGATCCGATCCAGTATCAGTATCTGCATCCGATACCAGCATAATTTAAGTATCAGATTTTCCGATCCAACCTGCCGATATTTCTGATCCAGCTTCAAAGAGCACTTGTCCATCCATCCATCCATTGTCTTCCACTTATCCGGGGTCGGGTCACGGGGGTAGCAGCCTAAGTAGGGAGGCCCAGACTTCCCTCTCCCCAGCCAC
>JARVJN010000752.1:4123290-4134701 GCA_031763805.1 Argolebias nigripinnis | reverse complement strand
AAGGAGGTTGAGGAGCATTAAGTGTAGAACCACTAGACTGAGGAACAGCTTCTACCCTGAGGCTGTTAGACTCATGACTATCTAACCAGAATAATCACTGTAAGGAAAAAAACACAAGAAAATCAATGGAAGGCCACTTTAATTGGTGATGTAACTTATCTGTGCTGCTGATTATCCATGCTGCTGATCTCATGCTGTTGTATTTATTCATACCCATCTACTCACTACAGACTCATGTTCAGGTTGCTGTTTAATACACTGTATTATTTTACACTATTAGTGTTTAGTGTATAGCTTAGATCTTTTAGCGTATTGTTCACAGTTCATTTAGCTTATCTTAGTGTATATCTCAGATCCTTATATACTTTATTTTTATCCTTTATGTTTTTGCTATTTTTTGGGTGTAACTGGGACCTTGAGTACATGATCTCAATCCACCTCATGCACCACATGTGATGCAAATAACAATAAAGAAACTTGCACTTGAACTAAGGCTGGTGATCCTCTTATACTATTTTGCAGTAGCTACTGTGCAGTACGTATGTTGTTAAACATTACGTACATTTAAGAGTTTAGAACATTGCAAGAGTGTGGGAAGGGTTTCTAAAGCCTTAAAATATATATAAATATTAAAATAAAGATAGCATTCCTACTTTGCGCCTTTTCACTTTATTGTGTGGGTGTTTGGAACGTAACCCTGCAATAATCAAGGGACTACTGTAAATCATAACCTGGTGTGTTCTACACTTTGACCAAAGTGCAGACCTTTAAGTGAAAGCAGCGTGATGTGCTGGCAAACTAGGTGGCGCATTTGAGCCAAACCTAATACATAGTAAGGATCTATTTGAATCCATTGAGAAAATTTAAATAGTAAAATTTCTAGTATTTTGATACCGATACTGGTATTGGTATAAGACCAGACTGATGCTGGTAATGGTTTCAAGTCGAATACTGACGCTGATTCTGGTGTCAATATCAAGCCCAATACCAGCCTCAGATACTCATTTTTCTACGCAAAATTCATTCAACCTTTATTTATACAGGTTAGTCTCATTGAGCCTCTAAGACTCATTTACGAGAGACCTGTTTTGAACAAAGAGTGATGACAACAGTAGACAAAAATAAACCTGATTTAAAAAAACTGATAGTTGAAACTGATACAAGTTTCATGTTTGGTAATGTCATGTACTCTTCCAATTAGCAAGTAATCGAGGACAATAAATAAAAAATTGTCAAAACTTTACTTCAGATAAACGCATGATATTAAGACAACAGGCTGTGTTTCTGAAGTTGTGTAATCTTACAACTTATTAACTACTCAGTATCAGCAAGTACCCAAACTGAAGTACTTGTACTCGGTCTGAAGACACTAGTGTCGGAACACCCCTAGTTAAAATGTAACCTGAATTTTAAAAAAGCAAACATTTTACACCAATTTTACTGTTTTGGTTTTAGCTTTTATGATTAACCTATGATATTTTATATCAATGTACCATGTTCCTAACTTTCCGCAAATTATGTTTTGATAAAAAGTCAGTCAGAGTACTTACAGGTTCCACAGTCGTCACAGATTTCACAGATGCCGGTCTGGAAATCAGAGGGCTCAAATCTGCCTGGTTGGTTGGTCACAGCCATGATCACAATTCAAACTTGTCTCTGTCAGATGAAAAAGATCTGTTCTTATCACTCAGGACGTGTTGCTTACGACTACTTCTCTATCAAACATCACTAAAGTTTTCTCCGTTTGGAACAAATGTGGAACCAGAGCTTGTTATCTTTGTGGGGCTTTCAGTGGAGCAGGCAAAATAAAAAAATAAAAACTCTTACCAGATGGAGGTTGGTGAAATGGATGAAGGAGTCTCTTACAGTCTGAGAGCAGGACAGAGATCCAGTCTTTATAACAGAGCAAAGGTGATCAACTTGACTCCAGTTTTAATCGCCTCATTTATCTTATGGTACTGTGACGTTTCAGGTAAAAGAGGTCAGCAAACACGCCTATACACACCCAACATTACTGCAATAAACTTCCGCGGGAGGCTCTAGTCTTTTCTTCTAAAGAACACGGGCAAAGAGTATATTGGTTTTGTAAAAACTATACTTGAAAATTTTAAAGTTGTATTCATATGTATTGAATCAGAAATGTTGATCCTTATGGATTTGTTAGTTAATTTTAAATATGGAAGGAAAAACTAAATAAATGCACATTCATCACAACTGAATGTAATACAGTAGGAGGAAATCCTCTACCAGTCCTTGTTTGGCATTTATATTTCATGATGTTGCTCCATCCAAGACCCATTATAAACAACCACAATGCCTACAAAGTTGAAATGGTGTGTAAAATGTACAAATCTCATTAACCCATATTTCATTCACAATAGAACATAAGAAGCATATTAAAAAATTGAAAATTTTAATTTTTTGGGAAAACTAATAAGAATATAGAATAAATTAGCACAAATAATCTTGAATTGTAGGTAAAAATAAATGTAATTGATAACTGAGGGAATTTAAGATGGCAGCGACGGACTAAGTCACGTTTTTAGCCGGGCTCTCATCAGCACTAATTAAAACAGCCTTTATAAGAATATTCTTGCCATCTCTGCGTTGGATTCTTCTGAAGTCGGTTTTGTTGCATGATTGAACCGAGAGAGCTGCGGTATGGCCTCCAACTTTAAGAAATTGAAGGCTGTGAGCTCTGGGACGGCCTCGGACCACGCTGCCTCTGTAATGGGAAAATAGGCTCCGCCCTTGCCAAGCTCAAGAAGAGAGACCTATGAACTGGTTCTGTAGTTTCTGGTTTCAATAAAAACAATTTTTTTGTGATAATTAGGATGGAGATGAAGGCAGCTCTGGCAGAGGCTTTTAACTTTATTAAGGGCAAGCTCGAAGCCGTGAGGGCGGAGGTTGTTAACAGCACCATAGCCCTCAGAGCAAAAAAATGACCAGGTGAGGCTGAGTGTGAAGGATGCTGATGATGGGCTCTCTGACTGGTCTGAGGATGTTGAATATCTGTGCAGTACAATTGAATTGAATTAATCTCAGTGTGAACTGTGTTTGCAGTTTGAGATTGACTGCATTTTGAACATTCTTTGATGTGATCAATTCAATTCAGTTTATGTACTGTATATAGTGCCAAAATGCAACAGAAGTCTTCTCAGGGTAACTTGTGTTGTTTATTATGTGGGTGTCCAGAACAGTTGTTCTGTGTTATTGGTGACATCTTTACACATTCCAAGCCAGTAGGCAACCTGTTTTAAAGCACTGAATGTTTCTTCAACACCGTTGTTTTTAGCAGAGAGAAGGCATGGACTTTATCCATCCTCACCCCTCTGTGTTTGTATGGAACCACATACAGCCCACTTTAGAAAGCCACTCCACTGACATTGATCATGTCCTTGGTCAACTTATGGCTGCTGGTGTGAAATTTTCCCTTTTCAGGTTTCAGTGGCGCAGAACAAACTGTAACTTTGTTGGTTCCCTCTTGGGTCCACATGGTGTTGAACCCCAACTGAGCAGCACTCAAGGCGTCCAGATTATTAAAGCCCCATCTTGCATTTCCCAACTGTGGAGTTTTTTTAAGCGTTTATAGCTACTCACATCAGTTCATCAAGAACTATGCTGAATTGCAAAACCTCTGAATGAATTAGTCAAAAATTATATGGCTTTCAACTGGACTGAAGCACAACCGGCCATGGTAGCCCTAAAGGCCAAACTGTGTTCAGCTCCATAGGTAGCCTTCCCTGACACTGGAACAAAGGTTCACCTTGAGATTGACTTTTCGGAACATTGTATCAGTGCAAGTGCGTACTAAATGTATGACCAAAACAAACATGTGGTGGCATACACTAGCAAAACACCTGAGGTAAAGTACTCAGAATGTGAAAAAAGCTTATTGGCTACAGTTTGGGCTATTAAACATTTTTCAAACTACCATACATTGGTGATCAGAAGACCATCACTGAAACACAACATCAAGCAGTAACTTTTCTGGACTGCCAGTGCCAATGCATCCGAGATGGCATAGTAACCAACGTCAGTGTGGCGTCATAGTTGATGGCACTGCAAAGCTTTTGCGTGAAGGTCTGCTATGCCCAAAACTAAAAGAACCCTCTTGGCATGGATCTGGCCATCTGTCAGCAGTGCACAGATGACATTCCTCTAAGCATCATGCAGAGGGAACCACCTTCAGTTCCGAAGGTACCCATCACCAGTACTTTGATCTAAATGGCTTACGTTGATGGTTGGTCATTTCACCACAACACCATGCTCAGTGCAGATGTTGGCATTATCTGGCTTGATGAGTCTGGTAGACAACCCAAGGGTCAGAGGTCATAGTCAGGGGAGTGCAAATTCATGCTACAATGAAAATATTGTTGGTACGCAGGATCTCAGGAATTCATGTCTTACTCTTTATCCAACTCACTAGCGCCCCCCAACAACAGTTATTTTTAAATGTGCTGTACAAATAAATTTGATATGATTTGATATGTGAATGTCATCAAGAACTGCGACTCTCTTCTCTGGACTAAAGCTAATTCAACATGGGCTGAGGCAAAGTCCAGAACTGTTCATATTAACCAAAATTTGGAAAGAATGCATGCCACTTCCTCTGTACTAAAAATTAGTGGACCTATCTGACCTATTTTCAGCACAAAAGCCCACCTCTCTGATGGTATGTGGGTGCATAGTGCCTCTGGCATGTGTAGCTTAAACACCTGGAAAGGCACCATCAATGCAATACAGGTTTTGAAACAACACACTGTGTAGTCCTAATCAGCAAAAAATCAGGCAGATACCAGCCAGGATGGGTGAAAAGTTAGAATCTTACATCAGACAAGAACGGGACTACATTTTTCTCCAAAACGTGTAGCAGATGCTCTCCTCAGGTCCTGGACTATTGCAAAAAGCTTCTCAGTTGTAAAACACAACCTTGTCCCAAGTTTTTATTTATTTATTTGTAGCTACCATCAAATTATAAATTACCTTAATTTAACAAAAACTGCTTCAATGTCTAGTTTGAACATGGTATATTTGTTATGTTCCATTGTAAATATTAGATGTTCTCATGATCCGCGTAATAATTTACAGTATATTGTATTCAGGTTTTATCATGGTTGTTGACCTACACATCACTGATATGATGTTAATGAGCATGGAGTGGGTGTAGTGGGTGGTGCAGTGCTTAGAGCTGTCAGTGATAAGCTTTGCCTCCTGGTCAGAGCATTTCTGGGTGGAGTTTACACATTCTGCCCACACACACACGTGAGTTTCTTCTGGGTACTCCGGTTTTCTACCTCCAACTAAAAACAGATTAAGCTATTTGGTACCTCTAAATTGTCCCTAGATGGGGGTGAGTGTGATTGGTTATTTGTTTCCTTGTGTCCTTGTGATGGACATGAACTGTTCAGTGTCCCTTGTCTCATGCCCCTCATACACTCATACACACTACTTTCACACTGGTACATTGCCATCTTTAAATCACTTCTTGGTCTGTTGCCTTCATACATCTTCTCCTACATGTCACATTGTAAGTGCCGCTACAGCGTGCGCTCTCAGGACACAATTACTTGCAGTGTTCCCTTAGTGCAGACTGAACTAGGCAAAAGGGCCTTCTCTTACTCCACTCATGTATCCTGGAACACCTTGCAAAAAGATCTGAAGCTCTCGACCTTGACCTCTCTGAGGAAATTTAAACAACAATCAATAGATAATCATTTTAAAAGCACTGTAAAATGAAAAGTAAATAGAAGAATTATGTAAAAAAAAAAAACAGCTATAAGGTGAAGTAAAATACTAAAAACGGCCATTTCTGCATTGTGTTTTGCTATGGCTATGACATGGCCTGTTTTTAATATTTTACTTCCCTTTATAGCTGTTTGTTTTGTTTTGTTTTACATAATTTATTCTATTTACTTTTCTTTTTATACACTTTTTTTCTAGCCATTATCTATTGATTGTCTATTGTTTTGTGTACCTCATCTGTGTTCTTTGTTTAAAACAGCTCTCTCTTGTAAATGAGTCCTTGTGGCACAATGAGACTAACCTGTATAAATAAAGGTTGAATGAATGAATGAATGAATGAATGAATGAATGAATGAATGAATAAATACAGTTGCTGCTGGAGATAGGCACCAGCGCCATGAAGGAAAACTCCCATAAAAATCAATAAATGTCAAAAGGCCTTTAAAAGCACATCATTAATGAGCGGCACTCCTACTGATGGCTGATAACAGAAATCTGACTATCTCATGTGAATTGTTCCATAAATTATCAGTTTTAAAGTTCATGGACACCAAATAAAGAGAAGAAAAAACATAAAGTGGAGTAAAGTCCATTGACTGAACTGTGCTTTGGTAAAGTTATATTTTTTATTGTTCATACTCCTCTTGAATACTCTGCCCATGGGTGCAGTGGGTGAAACACTGCTCCTAACAAAGCTACAATTAATTTAGTAACTTAATATTTTACATTTGTCAGGTACAACACATCCCTGAATGTAAATGCATAAATAAGGCATGATTAAATGAAGGAATGGACATTGCCTGTCATCTTTCATACCAGAGTTGTATACTAAGTTCATGTTGACACAAGACTGGGTTATGGTTTTGGTTTGACTAAAACTGACTCGGTCCGTTTTGGTCAGATGTGATAAATAATATGGAATAGTATGCATTTCCCAAGATGTTTTATTACTCAAAATAAATGCTGATAATGACTGTTGTCTACTTTATCTCAATAACAAAATTTGTGTAGCTTACTTCTGTGTTTTCTAATGTCAATTAACTGTGCAATGGCAGCCATCTTGAATCGGGTTGGCTCCAATTATTATTTCATGACTACTTCATTACAACTTGTCCTGTAATTCATGAGAAATTTTGGTAAGAGATAGTGTTAGATCCAAATATTTAATGTCAACGTTTTAAACTCAGTCTCTGGCTGTGCTTGGTTAACGCCTGCAGGGCATGTCCGTGCAAAGCTAAATTTTTATGACTGTGTACGCGTACTCTGTGTCACACAATAAACTGCCCGGCGAAAGGCTGCTTTGTATGTCACACCTGACACCAATGTATTAGATTCCCCCCGATCTGGTTTAATGGCCTTTTCTTTTATTTTCTTTTTTTCCCCAAAAAGTCAAAAGATCTCTTCCTCCTCCTCCTTTGGCGACATGATTGAAATGGTGAGAAAAGAAAGAATTTGTCACGAGCGAATTAAAATCAGGTCCAGCGTGCCTATGGGAGGGTCTGATGTGTGGGCTGTATAGCCAGCGCTCCGTTTTTGTAATTTATTTTTTAGAACTTTTTATTAACAACAACATAAACACAGAACATCGTTGTGGCTGGGGCTGCCAGCTCTCTCTCTCTCTCTCTTTTTTAAGACCTGTCAATCAATCCAGTAGGCCTGTCAGCAAATGACCACTCGGCAACCTCAATTTGTTCTGAGCGTAAATGCCCCTTGTCTGCTGAGCTGGTCTACAGTCGCTCAAGGTGGACGCTTGAGTATGAAGTCTCACCCCTCTGCGGACACGGACAGTGTGCGTCGAGTCAGTGTGGAAAAAGGTATGCGCAAGTATACTGGAGCCTTAAGGACTCAGGGAAAGATGAGTTCATCATCATGGCAGAAAGCTCCTTGGAAGCGGGGCGCTAGTGGTGGATGAGATTTGTCCAGAGATGTTGAAGGCTCTGGATGTTGTGGGGCTGTCTAGGATGACATGTCTTGTCAATGTTTCATGGAGGACTGGGTAAACACCTGTGGAGTGGCAGACTGGGATGGTGGTTCCCATTTTTGGAAAGGGGGCCTGAAAGTGTTTTCCAACTGTCCAGGGATCACACTTCTCACCCTCAACAGGAAAGTTTACTTCAGGGTATCAATGTTCGTGCTTGATAACCGAAGTAGAAAAATCCAACAAAATTAAGTCAGGTCCTCTGGACAGTTTCCTTTTTGTTGAAACGTTTTGTCTTTCATCCAAAAGACTTCTTCACTCTGAGAAGTTGCAAAAAACTCGGTCTTATGAATAACACTATATGTTATTTATAAGTCTGAGTTTGTTGTGGTTCCTTTACTCCACGGTGTTTGAAGGAAAGCTGTGACTGATTGTAGAACCTCAGATTCAGGAGGAGCAGTATGGCCTCTGTCCTCCTGAAACAGTGGACAGGCTGGGGGATGTGGAAGAAATGCTTCATGACTTTCTCAATCCCACTGACACGTCATCCATGGAGGTGGCAGAGTTGGGGGACTTTGGGGTTGGTCTGTCCATAACTGAATCTGGAGTCACCAAGGTAGTTGAGGGTTGCTGGGACTGCAGGGCTCTGGGAGTGGATGAGATTTGCCCTGATTTCCTTGGGGCTATGAATGTTGTGGGGCTGTCTTGGTTGAAACACCTTTATACCATCACATGGACATCAGGGGCAGCGCCACTGGACTGGCAGACTGGGGTGGTGGTTCCCCTCTTTAAAAAGGGGGACTGGAGGGTGTGCTCCTTAGCCTCCCTGTTAAGGTTGATTCAGGTGTACTAAAGAGCTGTGGAACACTGGGCCAGCTCTTTACCGGCACTAGGGTACTCGAGGGGTCATGGGAGTTTGCCCATCCAGTCTACATGTTTTGTGGACTTGGAGAAGGCATTTGACCATGTTCCTAAGGGTACACTGTGGGGGGTGCTCCATGAGTATGGAATTGGAGGCCCGTTGTTATGGGCTGTTCGGTCTCTATATGAGCGGTGCGAGAGTTTGGCTCACATAGCCGGTAATAAGTCGGACCCCTTCAGGGTGGGAGTTGGGCTTCGCCAGGGCTGCCCTTTGTCACAGATTCTGTTCATAACTTTTATGGACAGAATTTCTCAGTTCAGCCAGGGGGTGGAGGCATTCTGGTTTGGTGGCCTCAGGATTCCATCTCTACTCTTTGCAGATGATGTGCAAATGTGACCTGTTATGACAATTAAAACCAGGACATGCTGGAGAGTCCCTTAGTTGGCCTGGGAATGCCTTGGAATCCTCCCAGAAGAGCCAGAAGAGGTGGTTGTGGAAAGAGATGTCTGGACCTCCCTGCTCAAGCTGCTGACCCCATGACCTGACTTCAAAGCAAGCGGAAGATGATGGATGGATGGATGGATGGATGGATGGATGAATGGATGGCATTTGAAAAATGTAATATATATTTCAAATTGCAAAAGTCACAGCACTCATCTTACACATTTACATTTTTGAATGACTAAACTAACACAATGTCTACAGGTTACCTGTTAGTTACCTATCGAAAAAAGGGAAAAATAAAAGAACTGGAAAATTAGTTAAAAAAAAAATCCATTACCAAATGTGAGCTAATTCTTTTTCATCACTGAAGGCTGAGTTGGAGTGATAAATGTTTTGCACATGTATGGGATTGCTTGTTCATTGGTAGCTTTAGCTAAATATTTCAAGATACAACTTTTTTTCTTTAAATTCAAAAAGTAATCATTGGATATACATCTACAGCTGAATACATTTTGTAGCTTCCTAGTACATTGAGAGGTGTTTTTTTTTGTTGCTGTTGTGACAGCTCTTTGTTTTAATTTTAATTAAAGTAAAATGTATTGTTCAGCTTCCTTGTGTCAGTCTGCCATCTTGGATTCAAAAAGACATGTATCATAAAACTTTTAGAAAGGATGTTGGGAGTTAACTGTTATTCTTATGAACCACTGAACAGATTTTAATAAAACTTCCAGAAGAAAATCTGGATGGTCATCTACAACTGATTATTGTCTGGAGTTTAACTAAAACACAAAAATGTCTATATTTTTTAAGATTTTCAAGGGAAATCTGTTGTAGTGGCAGAAACTAACTTACTGCACTTCCTCTGAGTGTGACATTATCACATGATATTGCTCATAACATATTTTTTCAAGGTTTGACCAAATGGTTACAACTCTCATTTCTCGACATCAGGTGATCATATTCTACAAGTTTGGCAGTAAAAACAGTGAGTGATATGCATTCCTTCAGGAAATGCTCAACCCTATTTCCATTTGATAGTTTTATTGTTTCATCTTATCTTCATAAATGTTCTAAAAATGAGGCAAGCAGGAACTGGCCAAAGTCCTCACACTCACATGCACACCCGAACACAGGACAACTTGCTCTATACAATTTACTAACAGAATTTTTAATAAACTAACCAGCACATTAATTGATTCACTGTGATGGTAACTTTGACACCTGCTACTGTTTTATCTGAATAAACCTCGACCTGCAGGAGCAGTTCTTCACGTTGACCTTTTTTACCTGGACCATGGGCAGTCCCTCTGAACAAAACCCGACATTCATACACTTCTCATTTCAACGTTTTAAGACCGTTTGAATTATTATACAACTAGACAAAGTGCATTTTCTGCTAAAAAAGTTGTGTGAATGCTACATGCTGAAATTTATGACGAAACTAACACAAAGCTGGCAAAAATAGAAGGAGCAGAAAACAGTACTCCCTCAATACTTTGCGGTTCAACTTTCGCATACTCGCTGTTTATTTAAAATAAATTATTTTAAATGATTTAACACCTGCTGCACCTGTGTGCAGCCCACAGGTGCAGGGAGAAGCTCCCTCCTGCAGCACGTCATGATCTCTGCTCTCTGCCAGCTGCAGCTCCCTGCCACCCCAAGGTTTAACCCTTTGCTGTCCAGATGCACTGATCAATTTTTGTCTTCCATCGTAAAATTCAAAGTATGTCACATCGTAAAATCGTCATAATCACAAAATATAAAAGTGTTAAAAGTTAACTTTAATTATTTTAGAACTTCTATGTTCAGTTCTTTCAGTGTAATTGATCAAGAAGTACATTTCTGCTCAGTGCTGCATCTGTTGTGTGAAGGGTTAACCCTTTTCTGTCTTGCTGCACTTCTCTTCTCTGTAGGGTTTGTGTTTTTCCTGGTCTTTGGCTTCATCTTATGTCATGTTCATGTCTTGCGTCTGCCTGTTCCCCCGTCTCAGTCCTGCCTCCTTCTGTCTCGTTACCTCGTTCCCCCACGCCTGTGAGTCTGGCAGGTGTTGTGTGTTAGTTCCTCGTTAGTATTTGTATTCAAGCCTGTGTGTTTGTCTTGACCCTTGTCCTGGCATTGTCTCCTGTCATCTGGTGATGTCCTGTCTACTCCCTGCGTCCCCCTGGATCGCTTATGTGAGTTTTTGCTGTCTGTCAGACTTTTCTGTTATTTATTATAAATAAATAAAGTATTTAATTGTTAAACCTGAGTCCTACATTGCCTGCCTGCATCACTGGGTTCACCAGCCCCAGCCCCGTTGTGACATTTAAAATAAACAAACCACGAAGCATGAATTGTTTATTTTAAATATTACAGTATTTAACAAGCAAAAACTTAGGACAGTGTTACACTTTTACTATTTTGTGCTTATGTTTGTTAGATGTTTTTGTGTTTAGTGTTTAA
>JARVJN010000752.1:3548989-3560603 GCA_031763805.1 Argolebias nigripinnis | reverse complement strand
TGGGAGAAATCCCAGACTGTGCAGTGAAGGGAAATGAGAATTGAGCGGAGCTGTGCAGGAAGGCGAGGGCCAGGCTAGGTCTCATCAGTTTCTAGACGTGGTGCTCAGCTGTAAATAACTGTCCAAACTGACATTGTTGCTTCATCAAACTCAAAATTACCTTCATTTAAAAAAAGTTAAATGTCTTAGTTTTAACAACTGAACTGTTTACTATGTCCCATTGTAAATAAAATATGAGTTCATAAGATTAGCAAACAATGCAAGTATTTTATGTACATTTTACATAACATCCCAACTGTTCTGGATTTGGGGCTGTAAAGGATGTTTGTTCAGATGTGAAAGTGACAAGATCCATCTCAGACAGTCTTGATACTCTTAACCCAGTGGTCAATAAAAATGAATACAACCTGCTTTCTTTATCCACGGCACAAAAACACAAGGGGTGTGTTTTTTCTTTACATATTCAATATGTTTTTATACTGAAGCTAAAAAATTAACTTGTACAACGACGTTACTATGCTAATATTTATTTTTTTAAAGACCTCTGACTCTGGTCCAGGGCTAGTAACATCACTTGCAGGACACATTATGACCTCACACCAGTCAGTCTGCAACACTAAACCCTTTAAGATTTAAAAAGCCCTGCTGTTGTAGAATTTACGTATGCAGGTACATTTGATCACAGTCACACAAACATGCTACAAGAGAACTTTTACAGTCCTACAAAGTTGCCAACAAACGCACCAATGGTAGTGGGATGATTACTGTTCCCTGGACTCCTCCCTTCTCTGTCTTCTCCTTTTTGATACTCTAACAGAAACACACATGCACAAAATAAACATGCACATTCCCCAAATTACCTATGAAAGAGGTATCAATAATTTGTTGTGAACATGACAAGAATGTGAGTTAGTATTGAGACCAGCAGTTTATAAACTGCTGTGATACAGTGTGACTTACCCTGTGCAGCTCAATGGAGTCAATCCACTGGTTTCTGTGTTCTGGGTCCTGTGCTCTCAGGTACCAGACGCTGTCATTCACACTTATGTCCAGCCGGCACTCATCAAACTCATGAGGCTAAATGATATACACAGAAAAAACAGCACCCAAAACAAAAAATGGGTTAATTATAATTAGAAAGTGTCATTCTGTTAAATGAGGCCAGTTAATAGGGCCAGACTAAAATGACTTTTGTTATACACACTATACAAATGACATGAAATACAGTCTACAAGACTTCTAGCTATGTTCATAGTACAGTAATCTGAACTCAGCTGTCCACAGCATCCAGACATTTTTCAGCCAGCCACTGAGAAAAATGTACAGAAGATTAAATGGTAAATGGAATGTACTTGTATAACGCCTTTCTCTTATCAAGATACTCAAAGTGCTTTACACTTTATCTGTGCCCTCATTTACCCATTCATACAGCACTCTACTATATATCTGCAAAGATTAATCAGAGCTTTAGATCACATTCGTAAACCGATGAGACACACATCGGAGGTAATGAGGGGTTCAGTGTCTTGCCCAGAGACATCTCAACATGTGACTGCTGGTGGAATTGAACCCCCAACTCTTGCACTGGAGGACAACTGCTCTAACCATTCAGCCACAGCTGCCCCTGTTTAGTGGATAAGAAGATGTGCGAAAGAAGTTCTAAATATTTTGCTGCTTTATTAACAAGTGAGTGATCACATTTTTGGTAAGTTTTAACACTTTGTACCCTTTTTCCTTGACCTGTTACTGTATGAATGTGTGTAGATGGGTACCGTAAATGAGAGCACAGATTGTACTGTAAAGCGCTTTGGTATGTTTATTAGATAGAAAGGCACTATACAAGTACATTCCATTTACCATTTACCAACTATGAGAGACAGTCCACCCCTTTTCTGACTGAGAAACATGGCCTCAGATTTGAAAGTGTTGATCATCATCTCAGCCACTTAATACTCGACTGCAAACTGCTCATGTGAGAGCTGAAGATCACCACATAATGTCTACAACAGGATCACATCATCTGCAAATTGCAGAGAAAGAATCCTGAGACCATCAGACTGGACTCTCTCCATTCACTGGCTGCTCCCAAAAATTATGTTCATAGAAGTTATAGAAAATTAATGATGGCAGGCACCCGTGGCAGAGTCCAACTCCCAGCTTGAAGGATTCCAATTTACTACCAGCAATGTGAACCAAACTCTTACACCGCTTATAAGGACTGAATGGCCTATAGCAAAAGACCCCCAATCCCATACTCGCAGAGCACCCCCCAGACTGTACCCTGAGGAAAGTGGATGAATGCCTTCTCCAGGTCTACAAAACACATAGAGGTTAAGGGCTTGCTAAGATAGGCAAACTCCCATGCCACCTCGAGAATCATAGTGAAGGTAAAGAATTGGTCCAGTGTTCCAATACAGAACCTGCATTGTTCAACCTGAATTTGAGGTTCAACCATCGATCGGACTCTCTTCTCCAACACCTCTGAATAGACCTGATCAGGGAGGCTAAGGAGAATGATGCCCCTGTTATTGGAGCACATCCTCCAGTTCCCCCTTTTTCCACTAACGACCTTGTAGCCACAGCAATCTGAATAAAATTGCTCTATTGAAGAGAATCTGTGTACGGTACTTTAGAAATAGAAAAGCCACAGAGGAAAGCACTATAGGAAAATCAGAAACAGTTGGGTCTTTTAAAGCTTTTTGCAAAAAAACAAATGCATTCCTAATAGCCATCTAGTTTGTGCACTCAAACTCAGATTTGCAAGATTGCAACAGAAATCTCCCCTTTTGTCTTGCATTTTTGAGCAGCTAACTATGGTAGTTTTCAACAATTGCAACCCAGTGAGATGTAAGGCTCTTGCTTATCAAGGACATGGGTTAAAGGAAGGAGAATTAAAAAATATGAAATGAGCATTCACACTCTATTGATTGCTGACAAAAAATGTCAAATAGGAGGTTAGGACAATAGTTCTCAAATTATTTTTTTGTTGGGTTCCCCTTTGGACTTCATGTCTGCCTTCAACACCATGATTCCCCAAACTCTGATGAATTAAACTACCACTCACACTAGGACTAAGCCCCTGCCTATGCAACTGGGTCCTGGATTTCTTAACCAACAGACTGCAGTCTTTTTTTTTTCAGCACTTTGGTTTGGCCTTGTTCCTGTTTAAAGTGCTTTGTAAATAAAATGGTATGGTATAGTCTGTGAGGATCCACAACTACAGTACAGTACTTCTCTTCCACCATAACCCTCAGCTCTTCCACCATAACCCTCAGCACTGGCTCCCCTCAGGGCTGTGTGTTAAGCAAACTCCTATTCACTCTGACAGTCTGTGACATTGCCCTTAGGAGGGTTTAGCCTCCTAACCTCTGCCGATTTAGGAGGCTACTAACTACAGTACTGGGTTAGGAGGTCTCCAAAAAATTTTGCCAACCACAACACAAAGAAGGCAAATGGGATTAATCTTCAAGTCTAATTACAAGACCAAATAACTCAATATTTTAATAAAACTGGAAATATTTTTTTGTTCAGTTCAGTTTATTTATATAGTGCCAAATTACAAGAGAATTTGTCTCAGCACACTGAACAGAAGCATTCACATACATACAAAAGCCAATCAGTAAAGTTTTCTATCTAAGGAAGCAGCAGACTCATTGAAAAACTGCATCATTAGTCGGGCGGACAAAAATCAACAGCTGTGGGGTTTGTTTAATCCTCACATTCTATTTTATTTATTTTTTGATATTGGCTAAAATACTTTTGAGAGAAAAAGAACATGTGCCTGAACAGATTATTTACTCAAGAAAAAATGCAATATGTAAAATGTTTTACCGTCTCTGATACAAGCAATATTAAAAAGTGGGCAGATTTCATCTAACATTTTCTGGAGCAATCTTTCACCCAGTGACAGCTGTTTAAAGAAAGCCTGAGCCCAAACAATTACTGAACATTGAAATACTTCTGTGTACATGGCAGAGTAACAAATGACCCAATTTGGTCTCTTTAAGATTTCATTGCCACAGTGTGACTTAGCTATGCTGCCAGACATCTGGAGAACGTATGCTCCAAGCCAGTAACGCAAGATGTGAATGAACCCAGAGTCAGATGGTTGTTCAAGTGTTAGCAGCAGCACTTGCATCGATCAGTTAGAGAAGGAGGAAGGAAGCTGATGAAGCATCCACAAAGCTTGCATAAGAAAGTGAAATAATCACAGGCCAACTTTTCTCTCTTTAAAATGGATAGTGCTATAAGAGTACATCTTAGTGACCGGTGCTGACCTCACTGATCTACATCTGGGCTCATGTTACAGAACAGATTGTAAATATATGTTGTCAGTGAGTTTTTACAGTGATTTAGTTACTAGGAAAGGGAGAAACGTTATCTTGATCGACTGGGACTGCAACATCATGGAGCTGAGGGATTACTGTACAAGTTTGTATTTGGAGAACAGGGGCAGCTGGGATCCAATATGAAATACTGGAATATATGAACTATGTCTGAGTATTGTCAGAGTAACAAATGAATGTTAAAATAATAATATATCACTGACAGCACAGCATGTTGAAAATTTGCTCAGATTATGTCTAAGGCAAACAGAAAAATGTACGTAATGGTAAATTTGGGTATGTGTATAATTCTGGGCCTATGTAAGCTGACAAATTAACAACTAAGGCAACAAAACAAAACCTGGAAGTCAAAAGAATACTTCGTCCCAGTGCCTCACATGATGCTGTGTTCAGGACAAGCAGTCAGAAAAATTCAGATATGACGGTTATCACACTTTCAATTCAGTTGTGAAATACAGTATTATATAACTGTATATGTAAATATTTTTGCATCCATTAACTTGCTGCAACAAATATTCAAACGAGTTCAAATGAAATAAATGAAGGACATTTCGGTAGGCAGAGCACCCTCCTTGGATAACAGAAGGGAAACACTACTGTTAGTAAAATGTCGGGCCATAATAAAACGTTTCACGCAGAATGTTAAAAAATTAAACATACTGTAGTTGATCCATTTCAGCTGATTTTTATGTGGTTGCTTATGATGGGAGACTGCATCCAAGTGAAGATTCAACTAAATCTGCTGCTTCCTTAGATAAATAACTTTTACTTTTAAAATGCATGTGAATGTTTCTGTTCCGTGCCCTGAGACAACTTCTGTTGTGACTCAGTGCTATATGAATAAACTGCACTGAACCTTTGATAGTGTGATAGAAATCTTAGAAATCCTTGACAGGACCTAATTGACTGTCTGATGAGCTCTTCGCTTTAATGACTGCGTTCTTTTAACAGGCTGGTGCTGCATTTCAAGCTCTACACAATGACACATCGCCACGAGTGGGGTTGCAAGTTAAGTGTTACCACAGGCTATTGCAAGAAGAGTCACTTGACGAGCTGCTTATCCTCAAGCACAACTTGAGACATAATGAGCAGGTTTTTATTTACATGAAGGACCTGTAGTTGGAAAGATTCTGGAATAAAACTGCACATCTGAGCTCTAGGGATAAAGAGAATCATTTGGTAGATGCCTGATTTACATCTTCCATGGCCAACATGTCCCCTAGCCTTATCCAAATGTTCCCTTGCTCACCTAACAGCACCGCCGTTCCCTCCTCAAGATCATGACATGTTAAAAAAAAAAAATGTCTGCGTGTTTTCACATTACAAAATCATTGCAGTAGAGAGAGACATCACACTAAGTCTGAAGACTCACATTTATCTGAAATCTGTGAAAGCACTAGAAAACTATTCTACAACAGTTTGTCTTAACACAGACAAGAACTAGAGCTTGACAAGCACAACTACAGTAAAACCTGCCCGAGAATAGCTGGGGTCAGCCGGCCATGACCAGGCTGGAAGTGACCATGAACAGAAAAGAAGGAGTTTATTAAATGGAGACAAAGTGTTTACTGGTGGGAGGAAGCACCACCTTCAGTCAGAGACAACCTGTCAGAGGGATGTGTTTCATTAAGACTTTAACAGCTGACAAACCAAATGTGCAACAGACACACAAACACAACCAGAAACCACCTACTGGTTCACACAGCCTGTAATCAATCTGCTCAGCAGCTTCAGTGACTTTACTCATTGTTGTACTGGGTCAGAGTCCACAAAGACAAGATTGTGGATGTAGGCGTCCAATAAGGATGCCCCCATGACACCTCCTTGGGGAAGAGTTCCAGGCATGTCCATCTGACAGGAGACCCCAGGGAAGACCCAGAACACACGGGAGACCCCATGTTTCTCAGGAAACACCTTGGAGTCCTCCCAGAGGAGCTGAAGAGGTGGAAAGAGAAGTCTGCACCTCCTTGCTCAAGCTGCTGCTCCCATGACCCGACTCCAGAACAAACGGACGATTCATTGAGTGATGGGATTGATTGACAGCGTTCTAGTTCCACTTATTTTAAAAAAGACACTTAAATAATACTTACAGTGATGACTGCTTTGCTAAGACAGAGGGAACCCCGGCAGCCATACTCGGTCTCATCTTGAGACTTGTAGTAACTCAGAGTGTTGTTTTTCAGCACAACCCAACGGTCCTGCCAGCCATGGATGTAGTTGGTCCACTGAAAACAAATGTTTTGGAAATTGGAAAAATATTAATCATCTTTGTAATTTAGTAAAGAAAAGAAAGACATCGATAAGTCAAATTAAATGTTTTAGAAACAAATATAACCTTTAAATGGTAAATGTTGGTGAGACTCATTCAGTTCCAAGAATTAATCTGAAAATAGTATAGATGTGGATTTGTTTGTTGGTACCCTTCCACAACAATCAAAAACACAACAGATTTGACTGGAGCCAAAGCAATCCAGTTTGTTCTCATCAGGAAAGGATACGCAGCAGTTTAGGCTTGTTAAAGACAGGAGTGGTATGTTCTAACAAGTGAGGAAAGTGTGATGGGAAGATCCTCTGACGAGGGAAAAGCTGAAAGAAGAAGAAAAAAGGGTGGAGCGTGGAGCTACAGTACGTTATCAATGCTTGGCTGAAGCCACTGATCCTGTGGTGACCAGTCCTTGGGACAAACATCAGCAGAACTTGCAGTAGGGGACAATGTCAGTAGGAAGGAAGCTTGGTTCTGCTGAAAGGACAGGTGACCTTCTGGAATAACGGTAGGGGAAACACTGATGGGACTTAGTGTGTATGAACAGGTGAGTTTACTGAAGGTGGATTTGTCTAATCTCACAATATGCTTGGCTATTGGGCAAGCAGCAATCTGGAGTACTCAGATTAATACCACATTACCTCACTCACAGCTTAGTGCGTTAAACCTGTGGTCAGCCTGTCTCAAATAATGTTCAACCCAAGCAAGGAAGCAAAGGCAGGTTTTTAAGTTGTCTAGCAGTGGGTTTAACAGTGTCCACCACTAAACGAGATGTTGGGTCTTGTTTTTCCAACTTATTGTTCTTCTTCTTTCAGTTGTGCCCTCTTCAGGGGTCTCCACAGTGAGTCATCTTCCATCTCACTCTGTCCTCTGCATCCTCTGTCCTCACTCCAACTACCTTCATGTCCTCTCTAACTGCATCCGTATATCTCCTCTTTGGTCTTCCTCTTTGTCTTTTCCTGGCAGCTGCATTTATAACATCCTTCTACCAATATACCCACTGTCCCTTCTCTGAACATGTCCAAACCATCTCATTCTGGCCTCTCTAACTTTAACTCCCATTTGTTCAACATGTGCTGTACCTCTGATGATCTCATTCTAATCTTGTCCATCCTTGTCACTCCTAAGGAGAACCTCAACATCTTCATTTCTGTCACTTCCAATTCTTTCTCCTGTCTTTTTGTCCATGTATCTGTCTCCAGACCATACAACATAGCTGGTTTCACAACTCTTAAACTTTTCTTTTGACCTTTGTTGACACCCTTTTGTCGCAAATCACACCTGAAACTTTTCTCCATCCACTCCATCCTGCCTGGACTCGCTTTTTCACCTCTTTCCCACATTCCCCATTTTCCTGGACAGTGGACCCCAAGTACGGTACTTGAAGTCCTGCACCTTTGTGACCTCTGCTCCTTGTAGCCTCACTTTTTCTCCACCAACTGCTAAGTCTTATTTTGGTTGGAGATGGAATACTTATTTCACTTTTGCAAATCAATTTGTAACTTTTTTGTTGATATTCTAATGAAACTAACAGACAAATTAGACCATTCATTCCCTTAATCAAACTTACAAAATGGGCAAAGATCAAATTGTGATTTAGCTCACAGTAAATCTGTCCCTAGTCTCTCAATTGAAACATTTTTGAAAATTCAAAATGAACACTAACCTTTTTTCAATGACAATGTTTCTTCTGTCTTTTTTTATTTAAAGGTAATGCATTTATATGTTCATTCAGTTCTTTGTGCATTACTAGATCAGGTGTGCTTTAATACGGACTGCCGTCTTCAAGACACAACTGGAAACTTTAGTCTCCTTAGCAGTTGCTTACTTTGTCCACTAGAGAATAGCAAGTTAACATTAAAGCTGAGCTTTAACTAATAACATCAAAATAATTTGTTTTAAACGTTCCACAGTCTGTGTTTTATCAATTATTTCGGGCTCATCCTATCCTTTGCTGTTCCTGCTTGAAGACTATGCAAACTAATATTTCTAACCCAGTAAAATGGTAGAGAATTTAAACTATTTCTTGTGTGTAGTATTATTGTGGTAATTTTCCTACACATTTGTCTTTTTTAAAGTACACTGCTACTTTGAAACCATTTATTGGGGTTTGTTATTAACACAATGTTTATAAAATGTTTCATCTTCTGTTTGAGTTCCACTTTAAGCACACTTCATCCACTTCATGAATGACCATTGATCATTCTTAAACTTTTGCAAAAGTTACCTAATGACAGCATGATAACTCAATGTGGTAGAGAAAACTTGCTGTAGTGACGTTTTGGTGGCTGGATTTTGTGTTGCAGTGCTACTGGCAGCTGCTTCTACAGTAGAAGTGCCGAAGATAGATGAAGTTAAAGATGAGTTGGCACCCACCAATGAAGATCTCAAAGGAGACAAGACCCCAGAATCAAAAGTGGCAAAACCTATCAAAGATGTGTTTCCACCAATTCTAGAAATTCCAGCACCAGCGCAAGTTATTGAGAAGACTTTTACGCCAGTTGAAAATGTTATACAGGCCCCTGTTCTAGTAGTTGAGGAAGGTTTGGTACCAGCAGAGGATCCATTTGCTGTTGAAGTCCCTGCACCAAACCCTGTACATGTAGACGTTAAGGAGTCCATTGCATATGCAAACCTATCTGTTGAAAAGATTCCTGCAGCAGAAGATGTAGCCATTGTAGAGAAGCCTTCTGCACCTGCAGATGTTGTACCCACAGTTGAAGAAACACCTTCACAAGTGCAGATTTTACCAGCTGTTGAGGATACCTCTGCTACAGAAGAAGTACTAGCTGTTGAGGAGGCACCTGACACACATGAGGTTGTTCCAGTTGTTGAGGAGAATCTTGCACCATTGGAAGTTGCACCAGCTGTTGAGGAGACTCCTCCTGCTGAAGAGGTTCTAGTTGTTGTAGAAACCCCAGCACAATTGGCAATTGTACCAGTTATTGGGGAGACCTCTGATACAGAAGAGGTTATTCCAGTTAAGGAGACTCCTGTGTCATTGGAAATTATACCAGCTGTTGAGGTCTGTCCAACAGAAGAGGTTGTTCCAGTTGTTGAGAAGACCCCTGCAGAATTGGAAGTTGTATCAGCTGTTGAGATAACTCCTACTGAAGAGGTTGTTCTAGCTGAAGAGACCTCAACCCAATTGGCAGTTGTACCAGTTATTGAGGAGACCTCTGCTACAGAAGAGGTTATTCCAGTTAAGGAGAATCCAGTGCCATTGGAAGTTATACCAGCTGTTGAAGAGATTCATCCAACAGAAGATGATGTCTCATTTGTTGAGGAAACCCCTGTTCCATTGGAAGTTGTAACAACAGTTGAGGAGACCCCTGCTACAGAAGCAGTAGCTCCATCTGTTGAGGAAATTTCTGCACCAGTGGAAGTTGCATCCATTACTGAGGAAATTATGGCACTGGAAGAAGTTGGATCAATTACTGAGAACTTTGTGCTACCAACAGAAGAAATCACATCACCACTAGTTGAAGAGGTTTTGACACCAGAAATACTTGATGTCCCTACAGCTTTAACTGAAGAACCAGTTGTATGTGCAGAAGTTTCAGGAAGCATTTTAGAAGAAGCAGATAAACCCATTGTGGAGACTCCAGCAGAAGATGTCAACAAGGAGTATATTATTGTTGTTTTGGAGGGTAAACCTAAAGAGGAAAAGAGGCCAAAAGTTCTGGGAGTTAGTCCACTGACTGATAGAATCATCCCAGCTATGGAAGATGACAGTACCCCTCCCTCTGAGGTACATAACATTTTTATTAGATTTCAAAGTGATTAAAGATGTAGAAGACATGGAAAATGTTTCTTGTAGTTCTGTTATTTCAAGAGACAAAAAGCTCAGTGAATAGTTACTTCCTGCTTTTGTTCTTACTAATGTAGAAAGAACTGTACAAAACTAAAACAGCTTTTTAAACTTTGCTCAGGTTGGGCGAAGTCGTCTTGGGATGCAAATGCAGTAGCCTCGATAAAGGTACTAAGCTTGTTCATATTCCTGCACCTTGGGTTTAAAAGGCTAGAATAAAACAAAAGGACTATTGCAATGTGTTGCAACAACAAATTCACTAACTAGTTTTTGTTTTTATCTCCCACAGTAAACCTTTGGAATGACGTCTTACTATCCTCCAGTAGATGTGCCTTTCTCCAACACTTTCCTTCATCCTTTAATTCTGAAATACAAAGAGAGTCGGTCAGTTACACTCCAAAGGCATGAGACAGTGTTTAGCTTAATAGCTGCTTTGTTGAGTTCTCACTTAAACCTATTAGCAGTGGCCCAAACAGTCCATTACTGTGAAACCCCACATGGATAACAGTTCCAGGTGACTCCAGTCATGTTTGAGATGTCTGTGGTTGGTATTTTAGCATTGTTAGGAATTTTTCAGTGAATCCATGTCTGTTTACACTTTTTGACTGAACTGAAACTTTTAGTCAACACTTTATTCTTAATGTTACAGTTTACTCTTCAAAAACACTCCACTTAGATGTGTTGATACTCCGCACCTAGCCCAACCACCGCAGTACAGTATTAGCTTTCAGACTTAGTTTTTAAGGGTCCCAGCGCTGTTACACTACATGATCTCAAAAGTTTTTCTGTGGTGAGTATGAATGTTTAAAACACTAACCTTTTATTAACAAACATGAACCTACATATGGTACTTACCTTTCTACCTCAGTTGAAGAAACAAACTCCAAAGACCTCTTTGCAGTAAACATCAATTTCTTAAATTTCTCAGTTTAGTTTCTATAATTGTAGAATGTTGGAACTGTCTGTTGATACCCGCACGTCTCCTTATGATAGAAA
This sequence comes from Argolebias nigripinnis, assembly GCA_031763805.1. Taxonomy (NCBI): domain Eukaryota; kingdom Metazoa; phylum Chordata; class Actinopteri; order Cyprinodontiformes; family Rivulidae; genus Argolebias; species Argolebias nigripinnis. The sequence continues at coordinate 3,549,187 of JARVJN010000752.1, read as the reverse complement.
ATTTTTGTGGCTGCAACTGTGAATATCCTGAATAAAATTTATCATCGCTGAAAATAGAGATAGGGTGAGAAGCTCAGTCATCCGGGAGGGACTCAGAATAGAGCCGCTGCTTCTCCACATGGAGAGGAGCCAGTTGAGGTGGCTCGGGCATCTGGTTAGGATGCCTCCTGGACGCCTCCCTGGTGAGGTGTTCCGGGC
>JARVJN010000752.1:3177803-3190177 GCA_031763805.1 Argolebias nigripinnis | reverse complement strand
CCCGCTAACCGGAAGTGCGCCGTCAGTGCAATGACTGTGGAGGTGCTGGAACGGATGTCCGTGGCATATAGGCTATTCTCCTGGTCTCTGTAATCAGCTTTGTTTGTCAGCTCAAGAATAAACCTAAAGCTTCAACCTCTCTGGCTGCCTGCTGGCTGAGTTGAATAAGTCAAAAAGAAAATGAGCCCAAAAACTAAAGTGTCGGTGAGGGTGTAGCAGAAGACACAGAACATTTCAGAGAATTAAAAGAATTTGTGTGAAAAATACACCCTGCTCCCTCCAGTGGCTTTGTCCCACTGGCCAAGGTCCCGACCAGCACTGGCGACAGCAATCGCATCACCGCGTGAAACACCACGGGAGAAAGGTGGGGCCTCAACTGCCTTTTGTCACCGTGGCAACAGGTTCGCAACCAATGAATCAAGTCTGCCAATAAACGTGGCGCCAGTTTTCTTCTTGCTTCATTTTGGTTGTTTTCCAATCGACTCACAGTTTGTCATTTAATATTAAAATCGCTCCTCGTTTCGCAACTTACGAGGTTAATCTTGGGTCTTTAATTACTTTTGTCCCTCTTCGTCTAATTTCTTTCTCCTCACTCCATCGTCCTCCTCTGACGCCATTCATCTTCTGTCCTCAGCCTTCCTTTCCCCTCCCCTCCTCTTCACCCTTTTCAGTATTCAACAGAGTCCATCGTAAGTGGATTGGTGGTGTGCCCACTTAAAAGGACTGGAAGAATCACACCAGTAATCCCATTGTGACAGAACAAGAGCCGGGACCGGCCAATGCGCTGAAGTATGTGCGAGTGTGCTCAAAATAGTGTGAGTGTGTGGCATTTGGGGAAAAAGAGAAGAGAAAGGGTTATCCTATGGACGGAAAAGACGTGGCGATGGAGCGCTCTTTGTATGTGTGCCTTGTTAAATCAGGCATATAAAACCAGCTTTTAGGAGAAAGCCTCTCCAGACTCCTGTGATAAGTGGAAGACTTCTCTGATCTGAACATGAAAGGCTCGGCTTGAGAAAAGGGAGAAAGGTGGAGAAGAAGTGGAAGTGGAAAAAGGGAAATTAAAGAAAAGAAAAGGATTGAGGATCAATGCAATCTACCCGCAAAGAAAGTGCTTTATTTATTTTCATTTCTATGGGACCTTTGTGTTTTACTAGCAAAAAGGGTTAGGAGGGAGGAGAGATATGACTTTACATTGATAGATTTATGTACAAGAAAAATGTCCTTTCCCCCAAATATGAACAGTGTCTCTTTTTTATAGCATTTATTTAAATATTTACTCTGGAAAGATGTCTTGAACTCTTTAGTCAGTAGCTCTATTGACTAAATTGGCACTTTTGGATCAAATAGTTATAAAAGCTCTCTGAGGGTCATTTGGACTGAGCAAGGCAATGGACAGACGGCGTTTTCCCACCGCTGTGATTGTGCAACCCTCTGCCGATGGTTAGCACAGCAAACCTTACTTAGCATGTAACATCCTGATGCATGCTCATTAATCCAGGTTGATAAATTATGAACAACTAGTGTTGGCTGTCAACAGCAGACTAGCCACAAACCTATCATGAAGAAAGCGCCACGCACGATTTTCAGCAGACAGACTCCTCCATACACAACGTCTACTTCATCAGGAGTATTTGGATGTTTGACTAATTTAGTGTGTTTGTTTAATTGTACAGCTGAATTTCTGAGCGCGTTTCTGCATTGACAAACACGCCCACAAACCTCTGACCAATTACACAAAACTTTACGCATATCTATGAAAAAACGTTAGGTCCAGGCCTTGTGTCAAGAAGGAACAGGCAAAGCTGCTCTGAGGACAAAATGACACAATATCCATCAGGCAACTACACCAATGAGCAACAATTTCACTGCTTTGAATGGAGCCCGCAGGGAGCTTAATGCCACTATTCATTCAACCTTTATTTAGGAAGGTTAATCCCATTGCGCTTCGAGGACCCTTTTACAAGAGAGACCTGACTAAAGTACTGTAGTCCTTCATTACTTAGCGGTTCAACTTTTGCGGACTCACTCTTTCGTGGGTTTTCAACGTAAGATTGTACACATTGTTTCCCGGTGGCCTGGCCTGCTTAGTGATCACCGAGGGGTCCCCTACTTTCTCTCTCTGAGGATGTCTTTTACAGCAGGGCAGAGAAACACAACAGGTGGGTGCGCAAGCTGTGACAGACAGCCTCAGAAAGAGAAAAGAGGGAGTGAGGGGTGGGTCTGAGGGACTGAGTGCTGCTGTGGGAACTTCAGTGAGGCGGATACCAGAGTGAGCGGTACAGATTGTTTATTTAAAATAATGAAGCATGACCCAACCCGAGCTGGGACATTTCCCGGGAGCTATGCTCATCGGTGGTCAGTCCGCTCCTAGCTGCTGATTGGCTCAGTAACTGTAGCATCAGTCTGTCTGCTCTCTTTCACTGTCATCTTTTATGCCGGCTACCCACCAAACGCGTTTCGAGCAGCGGAAGCAGCTGGTTCACATGCAAAGTCTATGTGGAGGCGCGGCGAGGAGCGGCCAAGCGTGATGCGGCGCGTTTTGAGCAGTTCAAGCAGCACGTCAATTCGTTTCCGCGCACGCAGAGCGTCCAAAGCCGCCGCTGCCGGAGTTCAACTATTTGAACTTTGGCTGCTCGACGCGTTGCAGCAACCAATTGGAAGAGACTCTGCTATGTGATGATGCAACGACGACGGGACTTTTTTTTTTACTTTTTAAACTTACCCCATTGAGCCTCCATGAAGAAACCAGCCTCCGGTAAGAAACTTGGCATTTTTACAGTTGCCGCTGTCCACTCGAGCGTACGATCACCCCAAACATAAAAAAGTTTGGCTCGTAGAAAACCCACTCAAGTAGTAACGAGGCTCACGTACAGCTGATTTCGTCTGCCAAGAAACAACCGGAAAAGGAGCCAGACGCTCCTCCCACTGCGCGTCATCAGACGCGTCTTCAGTGTCAACAGATTCTGGTGACAAGTGGCCAAAAGGGTGCGGCAAGAGCGTTTTGACGTGTTTGGTGGGTACCCGGCATGAGTCCGAGCAGAGGAGGCTCCTGTCGGACACATGAGCTGGGAATGCTCTGTGGACTCTCTGGAAGTGTCAGAGTTCCAGAGCGTAGTAGGCCGGGCTGCGACAGAGTGAGTCCAAGCAGAAGAGGGTTCTGTCGGACACATGAGCTGAGAACGGTCGGTGGACCCTAGCGGTCGAAAGTGGTACTGCGCCCCTAGCGGCCGAAAGTGGTACTGCTTCATTTTTTTTCCATCAGAATGAATGGAAACTGTCAAATCTCAGCCAAAACTTGGTCTAAAAATATGGAAAAAAATCCCTAAAAATGTCGCTTCGCCCTATAAGTCGCAGGACATGAAAATTAGTGTAAAAAACTGTGACTTATAGGCCAGAAAATACAGTACTTTTGGACTGAACTGATACAAACTGGATGCATTCACATTTGGATCTGGAACTGGACTGTTGTAGAACTGTCTTTAACTTTTTTTCCTAACGTCCTTTTGATAAGGACTGTCACGTTTCAATACACTGGGTACTCAGACTGAAGGGGGATTTCCTCGTCATTAGCATTGACTGTGTTGTTCTGATAATGCTGACACAACAGAAAAGTGGCTAAAACTTTGTCAAATCTGTCAATATTAAGCTAAATTTTGATGTTGTAGTAAGAGGCATCCTCAACACACTCTCAGTGCTAACACATCTTGCAAGATCTCACAATTGAGCATATGCAGCTTGACCAAAATGGCTAGCTCTGTCCCTATGGAATAAAAGATGGCGGGTGATATGTATTCTTTCAAAGAGTGCTGGGCCTTTAACTCTCCTTCTTGCCTCAATCTCACATCCCTTCAGTCACTGTCCTCTGATGCTTCCTTTGCACATCGTTCTCAAAAGTTCTAATCCTGACGATCCAATTGTGTAACAAGGCTCGGGTCATTCAAGCAGAAGAAACAATCTCCCATGTCTGCCCATCAGTTCCATTTTCCTCTATTCTCGCTCACACGTAACAGGGGGGGGGGGGATGCAAGACAACTTTGGAGGAAGAAGAGGACTGCAAGGGACAAATCCGAAGAGCAAAGAGTGGTGGTGATGTGATGAGAGGAGAAGGGCAAATGACAAGATGGATAAGCTCTTGAGAAGAGAGGAGGAGATCTATATATTTTTAAATTAAGCGGACATGCCTTATTGATGTTTGTACAACAAAACCAGCGGCTTTGTGGGTCGATAACGTGGCAGCACGTCGCTCTGATTCAGACCACAGTTGTTGTTTTGTTCTCAGCCAGACCCTTTGATTCTCCACCCGCCTGTCAAGCTGTCTTTCCATCAGATTATTAGTCTCACCCTGAGAAATTAGACAATGCAATCCAGCCAACCTGTAGGCACAGCAACAACTGTGATAACAACAACGTGCACGCTAACACACAAGCGCACAACAGTGAGCCTGCTCGGTGACATTAGATCTCTGCTGGAGGAGCTCATTAAACACCGACAGTGATCCGGAGCCAGCGGTGGATGCAGTGCATGACACAGTGTGTGCGTGAGTTTTACATGGAGAACAGCTGGGCACGAGCACACCACTGACAGAAGAACAAGAAGACGGAGTCCTGCTGCTGAGGAATGATTCATGAATTCACTTGAACATGTGAGAGCACATTCCTGCCTTGTGAGGTTTATTGAAAATTGATTGTCCCAAATGTTATCACGTATCGAACGAGTGGCGAACAGCCCCCATGGATGGGTGTGTGGCAGCTCAGTCCTTTTGGATTCTCAAACATTGCATTAAAAAGAAAAGAAAGAAAGAAGCGTTTAGTAAGAGTTATGTGATATGATTAAATTTGTTTTAGTTGTGATGACATCATAAACAGTTGGCGGAGACTATGAGTGGAGAATCCAGGAAGCTGACAGAAGCAGATTTTAAGGACTGCCGATATTGTTTATTATTATTATTATTAAGTCAATTCAATTCAAAAATACTTTATTAATCCCAAAGGGTAATTGTGTTGTTGTAGCTCATCAACCTGGTTTCATTCAAGAGTTGTTAGATGCTGATCAATAACCTGCTTCTAACGTTATCAGCCATTAAATGGCTGTTATTAGTTGTTATCATCCCCGTATGTAGCGATCAGATTGCCCTTCCTGTACCTCCTAGTAGGTTTAAAAGTGCGTTGTTAGCATTGGTAGCAAAGATAATAGGCTCCGTTTTTTAGCTACGTGTTTAGGTTTACAATAAAGGGTCTGGCGTTAGATTTAGGGTCTTGGTTAGGTTTAGGGTTGGTCCTCTGGGTCAAGTGTAAGGTTAGGTTTAGGAAAGGGGTTACATAGGCTGAAAAAAAAAAAGACACTTCCTGGTTTACCCCAATGACACGCAGCCTATTATCAGCAGAAAAAATGATAATAACGTACCTTTAAACCTACTAGGAGGTACGTGGGATAGTTTCACCGCTACATATGGGGATGATAACAACTAATAACAACCATTTAATGGACTGATAACATCTGAAGCCGCTGGATCAATGTGGAGAGGAATAATCTCCTGCAGTGAATCCGAAGAATCGGGTCAAAGATTCCGATCCGTCCACCTGGATCCAGCTTGCTGTCAGATCCAACAGGCCTCTCGGTTCTCCTGGGCAGCAGAACTGCCCAAATGCCAGGCAGAACTCTTCCCTGAGTGATGGTCACGCCTCCCAGCAGTCTGCCAAGCTCCTCGTCTCAACAGATACACAGCTGAAGGTGCTGGGGGATGATCAAGAGACAAGTTTCCCACCTGCTCCAGGATCTCAGCGGTCAGGTAATCGAGCACTGCTGCCAGGTTGACGGGAATTCATCCAAGGCGCCTCCTTTTCAACTTATTCGGGATTAGGGGCTGTAGTGTGGTTAAAACAAACACCTTGTTGCCACGGTTACGCATCAAAACACATGCCCAAAAGTAAAAAGGTTTTGTTTAAAAAAAAAAAAATTCCTTCCAGCTACACAACATCTGACACCAGAGGAAATAATCGACCAAAAAAAAGTGATTTGCATCCAGAAAAAAGAGGAATCAAAGTTTTCAAAAGCAATAACTGAAAATGAAAGAAACAGAGCTGCTCCAACGTGCAGCCACCCCGAGCAGCACAACTCTAGAACTAAAGGAGTGCACATCACATGATATCTTTCATATCACAGTCAAACCTTGTACTCATGCAACACTGTGAGATTTCACAAGACATCGTAGAGCTCGGAGTTTGTGTTTTGAATGACCCTCAGCAGCTCAGCTAAACATCTGTAAAACTGACTGTTATAATCATTGTGTGTGAACAAAGACTGGCTGTAGCAGCCATCTTGAACTGAATAACTAAATGTTAAGGAATTTTAAAAGTTCATTCAATAAATTCTTTCAGTGTTTCATTACAATTATTCCAGCAGTTCATGAGAAGTTTTGCTGACAGTCAGTTTCGAATTCAATTGTTATGTTCAACAGAAAATACTGTATATAATTGTACAAAATACTTAAATCAAATATGCTGCTGCTGAAGAACCATAAATATACAAGTTAAGACCCAAACCACTTGAAACTGATTATGATGACGGGTTTATAAAATAGAATTTGCAAAAACCTCTGCAAAGTTTTGGATAATTGACTTGTTAGTTCAACTAATTCTTCCTGTTTCTGTTCAATACAGGTCTATTTGAAAATCAAAGTTCAGGCTCAGTAATCCAGGTAAACAAGGGTTAGAACAAGGTTCAGTCAGGTCCTCTGGATGGTTTTGTTTTATGTTGAGATGTTTCATTCAAAGGACTTCATCAGTCCAAGGAGCCACAAACAAACCCAGTCCCACAAGCAGCACACTCCCATAGTGGACCAACCAGTTTGCTATAAGATGGTTTCTGGGGCTCGCCCTCTTCTGCGTCAACTTCTCTTTGGATGAAAGATAAAACTTCTCAACAAAAATGTAAAAAAGAAAGAAAAAAAGAAAATGTCCAGAGGACCGGACTGAACTTTGTTTTACCTGGATTATTGAGCATGAACTTTGATGTTTTGAACCACCGCAGCCCCATGATGGAGCGCGTGCATCTCTGCAGAGCTCCTCAGCCCCAGCTGTAAAGAACCTCAGTAACTCTGCACATCAGCAGAAGAAGCGGTGCCAAACCAAAACCCTCATGAACCACCACATGGAGTTAATATGTTAACTTAGGTTCGGGAGCAGGGCCACGCCCAAATCATGCCTCCAATTATCCCATGCAGCTATTTATACCTCGTTCACCCCTTCATCTCATCTCAGTTCGTTTACTTTCTGTTGACCCCAATTCCCCCCTCTCCCTTTTTTCTTTTTACGCTCTTCGTTCATAACCATGCTTTGCTTTCTCTCGCTCAGGTGTCCGTCTGTGGGGGGTTCTTCGTTCAGGCTCGGGAACGAAAACGAGAAATGTTCCCGAAGGCCAAACCCCACGCAAGAGTCTTCTCATCCCGAGCCCTTCAGCACTCTCCTCGGACAACCTCCTTCCGCTCCACTCATCCCTTCATCCCTCACCCCTTCCTCCTTTCATCCTTACTTCCATCTTCCCTTCATTTACTCATCATCCCTTCATCCCCTCATCCCTCCATCCTTACGTACCATCTTCTCCTCATCTTACATCCCCTTTCTTCCCTCATCCCTACAACCCCTCATCCCTTTCATCCTTCATCCCTAATCCTCTCATCATTAAAGAAGCTTAAACTTATATATTTGTGGAGTGGTTCCTTGCTAATGAAAAGAGCTTTAAAAAGAACTTGACTAAACTCAGAAACAACATATATGATCAGGGAGAGTGGGACAGAAATAAACAGATTTAAGAGCTGACAACAAAATAATGCAAATGCGAATTAAATACATTAAAGATTTGAAAATTAAAACAATGTCATGTAGCAACTTCTTTTAGGGAACTTAAGTGACATTCCCTTGAAATAAAAGGCAAAAGCACTGCCAATAACGAAACGTATACCGTACATTAATAACACAATATTGTAACATATCTATTTATTCTGATTAGAAAAAGTATTTAGGCTATACAAAAGTCACACTTTGCAAAGAGAAATTTACAAAACTAGCCACTTTCATTTAAATGTTAGCAAAAATAGCTCAACTAAAATTATCCACAGCTAACTTCAGCAAATGCAACTTTTTGTTTTTCCAACAAAATTATACCTTTCAGATTTTACATCTTTTAATTAGGCAACATTTCATGTTTATTGTTTCAACAGCAGCCTAACTGTAGAAAATTCTAGTATCTTAAATATGATTGTTTTACTCTTATTTGTAGATTACTGTAGAAGCCACTCAAACACCTTCATAATTTTTGTACATCATTATCGGGTGTGACAAAATATTTAAGCCAGGTTTCAATACTGTAATACTGTATGCAGTAGTTTTTTTGCACCATATGGAATAAGAGAAGCTAGATACTGAAAAAGAAACGGTCCACATTGTGGATGGAGAGATGACTGCACTCTCCAGATAGGGCTCCATTACACTGCATAAATATTCAGCCCTGGCAATCTTTAAATGCTGCCTGACCACCAGGGACGCTCAGCCTGCTCGTTTTCCACATAACCCATCTGCAGAAGCAGACAAGCCAAGCTGGGCTGTAAATGCCAGAGTTGGAAAACAGGAACAGCACAAGAATAGGATGTTTTGTACTTTCACATTTCACATGTTCTTGGATTGAAATCATTTCAAAGCATTTATATAGCATTTTTAGAGACATTTTCTAGAGAGACTTGAACAGCCGGAAACAAATTCCTTGTGTGTTAACATACCGTACTTGGCCAATAAACCGGATTCTGATTCTGAAAGTGTAAAGCACTAATCTAAAAAAAAAATATATATATATATATATATATTGCAACATCAAATATACTATTGAAAAGAGGTTTGTAAACTATTATGTGTGATAGGATGTCATGTTTTATTGGAAATGTGCCTCATTTGCTATTCTAAATGCACAAATCCAAAAAGCAATGCAGTACGCCAATGTCCTCCATTGCTGAGGGATTAGCACACATGCGCACACACATATTTAAGCAAAAGATGAGAGATTTAATTTACCATTTTTGCCATGTTTTTAGTGATGGGCTTGACAGCCTCAACAGAATCGATGGTGACGGTGCAGGCCTCCTCCACACTGAGCTGACGTTTAAAACGTGCCTGGAGGTCCTCCTGGGTGAAGTCAAGTTTGGGGTAGGAGTGGTTTTCCCTCTAAAATTCACCAACAAAGACCAGGCAAACACACAAAAAGAGAGTTATTATGTATCTAACTGGTATATTTATAAGGCTAAGGTGAACATTACACAGCAGAGCAGGAAACCTGCAGCATTGGTAACATGTCTTCCATCAGTTGACTGCAGATTACCTCATTTATTCTCACAAGCGCATGAAAACCAAACATTTATGATGACTCCACACCATCTGTGTAGTGTGTGTAGCCTACACATGCATTAAGGAACTGTTGCATGGTGACTGTGTATGTACTGACACACCCAAACTTTCCTTTGCACAGCTGCACAGCTAGTCTTAAAAAAGTCTCCCTTACAGCAATAAATACATATTTATTTAAAACATGGTTGATATAATGTAATTTGAAAAGAGGAGGTAACCAATTAACCTGATAAATGTTTACAAATTACTAACTGTAAGCTAAAAACTGTACTAAAAATCTCTTGCCTTGCCCATAACCTATAGTATCAGTGCATGTGTAACTAAGCTTTTCAGTGATGTTAGCACACATCATCAAATATTGCAGGTCTGAAAAACTTTACCAAAACTCAAAGAGCCTTATTTGCAGATCCAAAGTACCAGACATTATACCAAATATACCAAAAAAATTACTTCATAAAGTATTATTTATGTACAATTTTCTACATTTATTTCAAAAATTTGTTAATGCAATTCTTTTGTAAAACAACAGTTTAAGTTTAAGCTAAATAAATGTTATACATAAAATTAAGCACGTTTTTATTCATAGTACAGCAAAATAAGCAGCATTACGGCAGACACAGCATGAAAAAATAATAGCAGGAAAAACACCATCATTTCTGATGACAAGTTGAAACTAGATCAAACTGAATTTTGTATGATCTACAGCTTCACATCAAAATTCCATTTCACACCAACAAACAATGTTTTAATTAGACAGAGCGCCTGCTGCAAACAGTGAAACAAACGCTCTAGAGGCCATGCAGGCTGCTCTCTTATCTGGTAGACCAGTTATTTGGACAGACTTTAAACTATTGTGACCTGTCAAACACTCAAAGTCATGGTTAGATAATCAAACAGTTGCATTTATAAATGTGATTTGTACCAGCGGTAACAAAATGGGAACATAATTATTATTACAGATGTTACAAATTGCTAGTTCGAACGAATGAACAAACGTATGTACGGTATTTACTTACTTACTTACTTATTTCCTTCCATCCATCCATCCTACGGAGGAAAAAAATGAAAATTCTCTCTCTCACCTTCCTTCCTTCCTTTCACTTTTTTAAACAGCTTTAAACTTATCTTGTATATTACTGATTTTGGAAAGGATATTTAAAATGCAACAATTCATTTTTATGCAGATGACACAGTCATATATTGCTTTGCACCTACGCCCACAGAAGTGTTTGCATACATGCAGAATGCATTTAAAACAATACAAGAACAACTTTGTCAGCTTCAACTGGCCTAAAAAAAGCTAATGTTTTCAGCAACTAAAAAACAGCAAGGTCAAACCAGTCTTTCATCACCACTAGTGACATGACAGTCAACAAATTGAACGTGTATCTATGTTCAAATATGTGGGATTTTTAATTGATGACCAATTGTCTTTTAAAACACATATTCAGTTTACTGTAAATAAACTGAAGCTTTTACTTGGATTTTATTTTCAGAATAAATCCTGCTTTTCTTTTAGGGTAAAACAGAAATTGGTGGAGTCAACTTTTCTTCTGATTATTGACTATGGTGATGTATTCTACATGAACGCCTCTGCTCAATGTCTTCACATGCTGGATAGCGTGTATCTTGGCGCTTTGCGGTTCATTACAAATTACGGAGCTCTAACAGTCTCTTGTATGTTAAGGTAAATGGCCATATCTGCATGTATGTCAGCTTGGTCATTGGTATGTTTTGATTTACAAGACTATTCTTAAGTTGACAGCACCTTATCTTTCATCTTTGTTAATTTTAAACAACAAGACCTACAACCTCTGGTCTGAAGACTTTTAATTTTTTTTATTTTAGGAGCATTAAGTGTAGAACCACAAGACTGAGGAACAGCTTCTACCCTGAACCTGTTAGACTCATGAATCCCCAACCAGGAGAATCACTGTGCTGCCACTTGATAGTGTATATTTGCTGATGACTATCCACTTTGCTGCTCTTATGTTGCTGATTTATTTCATGCTGCTGTGTTCATTCATACTCATCTGCTCACACAGACTCATGTTCGTGCTGCTGTTGTTCGGTGTATCGTTTTTGCACTGTTAAGTGTTTATTGTATTTCTTAGGTAATATCTTAGATCTTATTACTGTTTTTCTTTTACAAGTTATGTACACAATTTTGTTCCACCACATGAACCACATGTGGTGCGAATGACAACAATGAAACCTTGACCTTGATTATGATTTTTTTCTTCCAAGATTTGACCAAAAAGGCAAAAAAAAAAAATTCTCTATATACTATGAGATGATTTTAGTTTAAAACAGCAGAAAGGAGGCGAGTGCATTCCTTTAAAGAATGCTAAGCATTTAATTTAAGAGTTTACACCCCTTCTTACAGACAGGTCTTGTCGCCCCATAACCGTAGCCGATATTGAGAGAGTACTAGTAAATGTTAACACTTTTCGTTTTGTGTAATCAAATGAAACCCAGTTTGTCTGTGACACAAAAGTAATCACTAGTGAATAGAAATGTGTCAGATGTGAAATAAGTCATGCATTCATAACCTTTGAACCCACCAAGGTTGTTGTTTCAGTTTTACAAGCTTGACTTGTGTTGGGCAATATTAGCTGTTTGTCTGTGAAGGTACAAGCACACACAAGGAATGCAGTCATTTGTGCCGTAAAGATATATTACAAAGCGTGAATGATTTCATGAAAATTACTACACATTAATCTTTAATTTTTAATCTTGTGGCAAGTTTTGTTTTTGTTTTACAAGCCCAAATTCTGCTAAATTCAGATTTGTCCTTCTGCTTTTCATCCATGTAAAAACAGGATCCCTGTGTTTGTTCACATGCTGTCTGTCTCTTCCCACACCTTCTGCAAACCAGTCTCCCGTGACATCAGCAATCAGTGACAGCTGGAGAATGACCCATAATGCAGTTCAGCCTTTTGCCTTCGGTGTGGGAGGCTTCACATTTCCCCTTTTTCTCGG